>JAWZYT010001258.1:92500-100000 GCA_034508575.1 Petrolisthes manimaculis | reverse complement strand
CAATTACAAGATGACGACGATTCTAAGGTAATTATTTTCCAGTTTAAATTGAATAAGAAAAAAAAAAAAAAATAATAATAATAATAATAATTGTAATGTATTAATAATGATAATAATAATAATAATAATGATGATAATGATAATGATAATAATAAATAATAATAATAATAAATGTAATGGTAATGGTAATAGTAATAATAATAATGGTAATGGTAATAGTAGTAATAATAATAATAGTAATAGTAATAATAGTAATAGTAATAGTAATAATGTAATAATAGTAATAATGTAATAGTAATAATGTAATAGTAATAATGTAATAATAATAATAATTCTCTTTTGAACAGGTAAACAACAAAAGTTCAGTGAATGGTAATGCACAACAGAGGTAAGATATACATACATACATACATACACAAGTTGCTATTATACACACATACACGAGAGATAGGTTAGATTATATACACACATACATACACACACCAGTTGCTATTATATACACACACACACACACAACATAGGTTAAGTTATATTATATACACACATACACAACCATACGTTCTATTACACACACACACATACATACATCACTATTATATACACACACACACACACACACAGAATATTACAATTATTTTAGTAATAATCACTATATATTTGTGTATGTCTGTGGAGTGTGTGTATATGTATGTATGTGTGTGCTTATGTATATACAGTATATATATATGAATGTGTGTATATATATATGTGTAAGTATATATAAATGTTATATGATAATACATTAATATTTACTAATTAATTAATATATATATATATATATATATATATATATTTACGAATTAATATATATGTATTTACTAATTAATATGTATTAATATATACATAATTAATATATATATTTATATATACTAATATATACCAGTATGTATATTTTAATTTCAGTAATGTATTATGTACTAATTAATTAATAAATATATTCTTATAATTATATCGCAACACATTAATATTTACTAATTAATAACTAAATATATTTATTATATATTTAATATCACAACACATTAATATTTATTAATTAATAAATAAATAAATATAATCTTAATTATATCACAACACATTAATATTTACAAATTAATTAATATATATTATGTTTTCAGTAATGTATTAATATTTACTAATTAATTAATATATATTATCTTTTCAGTAATGTATTAATATTTACTAATTAATTAATAAATATAATCTTATAATTATATCAAAATACATTAATATTTACTAATTAATTAATATATATTTTTATCTTTTCAGTAATGTATTATATCCGGATCAAGAAGGAGTTGACTTTAATTTCTCACCTTATAACCCAAATATACATTAAATTAAATTATTAAAGATATCTCTATCTCTCTTTCTGTCTCTCTCTCTCTCTTTCACTATCTTTCAACATTCTCTCATTCTTTCTTCCTCCCTTCTCTCTCTTTCCTTCCTTCCCTCTCTCTCTCTTTCCTTCCTTCCCTCTCTCTCTCTCTCTCCTCTCCCTTCTCTCTCTCTCTCCCTTCTCTCTCTCTCTCCCTTCTCTCTCTCTCTCTCTCTCTCTCTCTCTCTCTCTCTCTCCCTTCTCTCTCTCTCTCTCTCTCTCTCTCTCTCTCTCTCTCTCTCTCCCTTCTCTCTCTCTCTCTTTTAAAATTTGGTGATGGTGGTAAAATTTCTCCAAAAAAATTATATTTATTAAAACTCCAATTTATTCGTTATAAATAAAATTATTGTAAATATTAATTGTTATATATAAAAAAAAAAAAAAATATGGGTTTGTTAAATAAATAGTTAAATAAATAAAATAAAATATGAATGATTTATTTAATGAATTTTAATTATTCCTTTAAATTGTAAAAAGATATATTTATTATTTTTATTTTATTTATATTTATTTATTATTTTTATTATTATAAATTACTCGTACATACACACACACACATACATACACACGCACACACACATACATACACACGCGCACACAACCATTTTGTATGAATATTAATTAATTACTGGCCATCAAAGGCTTATCTGTGTGTGTGTGTTTGTTAATGTTTGTCTGTGTGTGTGTGTGTGTATATAATATAATATAATATATGTATAATAATGTTGTGTATGTAGGTACTGTATGTATAAATGTATGATGTGTATATAAATGTGTATAAAGATGTATGTATGTATGTACAGTATGTGTATAAATTTACGAACACGACCCAAGGATTTAAAAATATACCAAAAAATATAAATAACTAAATCTTGAACTAAAACTAAATCTCGGAGCAACTTATTTCCTTCAAAAACCTTCAACAAAACACAAAAATAATGGAGTTTCTTGTTGCCTGGAGAAGTTTGGAGGATTCTATTTATTTCTGGATTTTTCACCACTAACAAAACTAGTTATTTTTTATTTTTATTATCTGTGTAAACTTTTTGGGGGGATGATAATAAACGTATTTCTTTTGTCACACACACACACACACAGAGAGAGAGAGAGAGGGGGGAAGGGGAGAGAAAGAGATAGAGAGGGTGTGAGAGAGAGGGGGAAAGGGAGAGAGAGTGTGTGTGTGTGTGTGTGTATGAGAGAGAGATAGGTATATATAGATAAATAGATATAGATTGATTGATAGATAGATAGATAGATAGATAGATAGATAGATAGATATAGAATCCCCAATCCTTCCCTAAATCCCACACGTACTAACATACAGACATTCTCTTTCTTTCTCTCTCTGACACACATATACACACATTCTCTCTTTCTCTCTCTCTCTCTGACACACATACACACATTCTCTCTTTCTCTCTCTGACACACATATACACACATTCTCTCTTTCTCTTTCTCTCTCCGACACACATATACACACATTCTCTCTTTCTCTCTCTCTCTCTCTGACACACATATACACACATTCTCTCTTTCTCTCTCTCTCTCTCCGACACACATATACACACATTCTCTCTTTCTCTCTCTCTCTCTCTGACACACACATACACACATTCTCTCTTTCTCTCTCTCTCTCTCTGACACACATATACACACATTCTCTCTTTCTCTCTCTCTCTCTCTCTGACACACATATACACACATTCTCTCTTTCTCTCTCTCTCTCTCTGACACACATTCTCTCTTTCTCTCTCTCTCTCTCTCTGACACACATATACACACATTCTCTCTTTCTCTCTCTCTCTCTCCGACACACATATACACACATTCTCTCTTTCTCTCTCTCTCTCTCTGACACACATTCTCTCTTTCTCTCTCTCTCTCTCTCTGACACACATATACACACATTCTCTCTTTCTCTCTCTCTCTCTGACACACATTCTCTCTTTCTCTCTCTCTCTCTGACACACATATACACACATTCTCTCTTTCTCTCTCTGACACACATATACACACATTCTCTCTTTCTCTCTCTCTCTCTCTCTGACACACATATACACACATTCTCTCTTTCTCTCTCTCTCTCTCTGACACACATTCTCTCTTTCTCTCTCTCTCTCTCTGACACACATATACACACATTCTCTCTCTCTCTCTCTGACACACATATACACACATTCTCTCTTTCTCTCTCTCTCTCTCTCTGACACACATATACACACATTCTCTCTTTCTCTCTCTCTCTCTCTGACACACATATACACACATTCTCTCTTTCTCTCTCTCTCTCTCTGACACACATATACACACATTCTCTCTTTCTCTCTCTCTCTCTCTCTGACACACATATACACACATTCTCTCTTTCTCTCTCTCTCTCTCTCTGACACACATATACACACATTCTCTCTTTCTCTCTCTCTCTCTCTGACACACATATACACACATTCTCTCTTTCTCTCTCTCTCTCTCTGACACACACATACAGTACAGACATTCTCTTTCTCTCTCTCAATATTTAACACTTTTTCTAAACAGATTCACATTAAATTAGTTTATTAATTAAAGATATCTCTCTCTCTTTCTCTTTCTTTCTCTGTCTCTCTCTCTCTCTTTCTGTCTCTTTCTCTTCTCACCTTATAACCCAAAGATACATTAATTTAGTTTATTAATTAAAGATATCTCTCTATCTCTGTCTTTCTTTCTTTCTCTCTAATCTTACACTTTCCTCTTTTTTAAGGGGGTGTGGGAATAGGGGACAGGCTTGGGGGTGTGGGAATAGGGGACAGGCTTGGGGGGGTGTGTGGGAATAGGGGACAGGCTTGGGGGTGTGTGGGAATAGGGGGAAAGGCTTGGGGGTGTGTGGGAATAGGGGACAGGCTTGGGGGTGTGCGGGAATAGGGGACAGGCTTGGGGGGGTGCGGGAATAGGGGACAGGCTTGGGGGGGGTGCGGGAATAGGGGACAGGCTTGGGGGTGTGCGGGAATAGGGGACAGGCTTGGGGGGGGGTGCGGGAATAGAGGACAGGCTTGGGGGGGGGTGCGGGAATAGGGGACAGGCTTGGGGGGGGGTGTGGGAATAGGGGACAGGCTTGGGGTGTGTAAAAAGCCTGTCCCCCTATTCCTGCACCCCCCAAACCCCACCCCAAGCCTGTCCCCCTACTCCTGCACCCCCCAAACCCCCCCCCCCCAAGCCTGTCCCCCCTATTCACCCCCCCCCTTTATGTTAGGTTAGGTTAGTAAATTTAGGCATAAAGTAAATTGTACATTTCCATAATAAATAATGGTACTTTAACTTGAAAATGGAGCCTAATGGTTCACGGTATTTTAAGAGTTCGTGTAAATTGCGTTTATTTCATTTTTTTTTTTCATGATACACACTATTTCAAATTCGCATAAAAAGAGAGGAAAGTGAAATATGGAATTCAATAAAAATAAATAAAAACTACTGCTGTACCGTATGGCCCAAACGAAAAAATAAAAACCAAACGAAGAAATAAAACACCCCCCCAGCATACATACATACATACAGACAGACAAATGGTACAGTTGGATACATGAATGGTTGGTACAGCCCAGGTGAAAGTATACACACACACACACACACACACACACACACACACACACACACACACACACACACACACACACACACACACACACACACACACACACACACAAACACACACACACACACACACACACACACACACACACACACACACAAACACACACACACACACACACACACACACACACACACACACACACACAAACACACACACACACACACACACACACACACAAACACACACACACACACACACACACACACACACACACACACACACACACACATTCCACTAACATTAAATGACAAAAATACATTTTCTTAAGTAAACTTTGGAATAAATTACCTGGAAATGGAAAAAAATCTTCATTACTTTGAAACACACAACCAATACAATAATGAAAGTTACAAAATATTACATACAAAACCTAAGTACCGTATGAAATAGGTTTTGCAAGGAAAATTTTAGGCTTATCAACGAGAAAATAGATTTGAGAGCGAAAATAAAATGAAGTTAATGTCTGTTCTCAGATTACCATTTTATAATAAGGAAATAAAACGAATTAATGAATATTGATGAAAACAAACTGAGACTGTATACAAAACCAGTACTCGGTAAATGTAATAATTTAATATTGATATAAATAAAGACAATATTAACCAATGTATATAGAGTAAATAAAGTAAAGTAAATACAGTAAAAAAAGATGATATTAACCAATGTATATAGAGTAAATAAAGTAAAGTAAATACAGTAAATAAAGACGATATTAACCAATGTATATAGAGTAAATAAAGTAAAGTAAATACAGTAAATAAAGACAATATTAACCAATGTATGTATGTATGTATATCCTGTCAATTAGGGTTGCCATACGTCCGGGCGGATTTTTGAAAATTCGCCAAAAGTCAGGATTTTCAACTTTCATAATTTCTTAGATTGCTTTTGGGGGACATTATGATATAAATGCATTACTCATTATGATAAAGATAAAGAGAGAGGCCAAGAATGGAGGATTCCAGGAGCCGACAAAACTTCCGAACAGAACGTGTCCAGTTTTCGTCGTGACTCCGGCCGAGTTCACAAAAAACGACAACAACAGTTTTGAATCTCCGTGATATGAGGCAAAGAAGGTGTGTGTGTGTGTGTGTGTGTGTGTGAATATGGTGAAATCCAATTGTAAATACTTATTTTGTGGGTTTGTAGCCATTATTTCCACGTACAGTAACAATAGTTAGAATATATATATATATATATATATATACACTACCTCCATGGCTGGTTATTTTGTGTATGGTTGTTTAATAGGTTGGTAAATTACGAGCAACCGCTCTTCTAAAACTAGGTAATGATTTTAATACATAATAATGTCCTGTTGATGACCTTTTCAATGGTACAAATATAAATTGGGGGTCGAAACGTGAGTTATGCTGTACCTTTATTACGGGAGGCTCTGGTCCTAATAGGAGTCGTCACTCGGTGCTGTCCATAATGTTGGTTTACATTTTGGACTTATAGAACAGGAGTGGATGCGCTCTGTTCCAATTTTTTATATATATTTTTTCCTTGATCACTTTATATAGCTGTTTTATAGCATTTAGAGTCGTTTTTAGATTGGGGAAATCACTTGTTATGCCCATATCCCTTATTACCCAACAATCTTGGGGGAGGCGTTGGCAACCGGGGGTTTTGGGGGCGGGAAAAACGCGTAATCAGAGCCAACTTTTAAAAATTAACCTGACCTGACCTGACCTGACCTAACCTAACCTAGACTAGGGCAGACTACCGGAACCTAACCGGGGCAGACTACCGGGACCTAACCTTTACATTTGATAATGTACGGGAAGAAACATGGCTGAGCTTCTAAACAGTGATCTCATTAGCTAGTCATTTATATTTGTACCATTGAAAAGGTCATCAACAGGACATTATTATGTATTAAAATTATTATTGGTTTCATCACAATATAAAATTTCATGTATGCACCACACGCTCCTGTTCTATAAGTCCAAAATGTAAACCAACATTATGGACAGCACCGAGTGACGACTCCTATTAGGACCAGAGCCTCCCGTAATAAAGGTACAGCATAACTCACGTTTCGACCCCCAATTTATATTTGTACCATTGAAAAGGTCATCAACAGGACATTATTATGTATTAAAATCATTACCTAGTTTTAGAAGAGCGGTTGCTCGTATACAACCAATAGGTTTTCTATGTAATATTTTGTAACTTCCATTATTGTATTGGTTGTGTGTATGTATTCTATGTGTATAATTAACATATGTGTGTTATTAATAGGAGTATAATTAACGTATGTAATATTTCAAAGTTTTAGCCACATATCAAATTTACTTAAGAAAATGTATTTTTGCCTGTCCCCTACTCCCACGCCCCCCCCCCCCCCCAAGCCTGTCCCCAACTCCCCCTCCAAGCCTGTCCCCTACTCCCACACCCCTTCACTCCCCCCCAAGCCTGTCCCCTACTCCCACGCCCCCATAAATGCCTAC
>JAWZYT010001258.1:75000-82500 GCA_034508575.1 Petrolisthes manimaculis | reverse complement strand
TATTTGGATTTGTTGTGGATTTTCGTATTCATATGGTTATACTGTATTGACATTTGGAGGACGTGTGTGTGTATATATGTGTGTTCTATTCACCTGGGTACCGAAGCAGCTCGCCTGTGTGTCTCGTAAGATTGCTTCATGTGGCTGAGTTGTTCCTGTAGGCAGTTATATTCCGTGAGAAACTTTTCCAATTGTACAGCGTGATATTGAAACGGACACCCATCCACTAAGTGATTATATATATCCCCTACTCCCCCCACTCCTACTCCCCCCACTCCCACTCCCCCCACTCCCACTCCCACTCCTCTTGTTGTTGTTGTTGTTGTTGATTCTCCTGCTCCCACTCCCACTCCTTCTCTTTTTGTTGTTGAATCCCCTGCTGCCACTCCCACTCCAAATCTAGTCCTATCCTCATCCACTCCCAGTCCAAATCTTGTCCTATCCTCATCCACTCCCACTCCACCTCCTCCTCTCCCTTCCACTCCTCTTTCTCCACCTCCTCCTCTTCTCCCATCCACTCCTCTTACTCCACCCTGTAAATCCTCTCTGACCCCTTCCTCCTCTTCCCCTGCCAACACCAGCATTCCTTTCGACATGGTGCCTCCCTGTTCTCTGTCACTGTTCACTCTGCCATCTACCACCCTGCTGAAAATAAAATAGTAATAATAGTAATTTAATTTAATGGAATAGTTGTAGGTCTAGATAGTAGTATTGGATATTATTATTATTATCATTATTATTATTCAAACTTGTGTATTTCAGGAAACTGTGTGAAAGGAAATAGAAGGAAAGGAGGGACAGGGAAAATGTGATAAAGAGGTGGGGAAGGAAATAGAAAAAAAGGAGGGACAGGGAGATAGAGAAATGGAACAACAAGAGAGAGAGAGAGAGAGAGAGAGAGAGAGAGAGAGAGAGAGAGAGAGAGAGAGAGAGAGGATATTAATTCCACTGGTTAAAATAATATACTTACTTTCGAATACAAGATGTACCAGACAAACAATGTAGAAGATGGTGACTATTTGGGTTTTCAGTGTTTATGTTGTTGCTGTGTTGTTGTTGTTGTTGTTGTTGTTGTTGTTGTTGTGATGATGATGATGGGAGGTCTAGGAGGTCAGGGAAGTGATGATGATGATGGTGTTGTTGTTGTTGGTGATGAGTTGTCTGTATGGTGTTGGAGAGAGCAGCAGCAATCTGAGAAGACATAGCAGTGTGCTGACTGTTAACAAGGTGTGGGAAGAAAGGTGACGACGAAGACTTGATGTTGTTGTTGTGTCTGATCATGACGTGTTGTGTTGTGGTTGTCGCTTCTAATATACAACCATCGTCGTCGTCGTCGTCGTCTTTACTTAACACGGGTAGAACGGAGGAGTGTTGTATCTCTTTTGGCACCAGTACTTGTCTCTCTTCAATGTCCCTCTTTCCTTGTAGGTGCCACGAAGGGTTAATATTTTGTTGACACAGTGGTGGGTAGGTGTTCTCGAGGTCGTTGGTGGGAATGATGTGATAACCGACTAGTTTGTGTTGTGTGTCACATTCTGAGGTTCTGGTTGTGGCCTTGGGTGTGTCTACATTGTTTTCATCCTGTTGTTGTGGTTCCCTGTTCACACCACCACCACCACCACCCCCACCACCACGTAGTTTACAGTAGACAATTGTACATACAAGTAGTAGCACCAATATCAAAGCTGAGATGCCCCCCAGTAGACTCTCCTTCACGTAGCTTATACTCACTGTTGCCACTCTCACCTCGGCCACTTCGTGTGATACGTGTAAGGTGAAGTTTGCCTCCGTCATTCCTACCCTGTTATTGGCAAGGCATCGGTAAATCTCTTGGTCTTCCATTACCACATTTGTTATGGTCAGGTTGGACACGTAAGATATGTTGTTAGCGGATACAAAGTCTACTACTTGATAACGTGTGAGGTCATTATCAGTGAAGAGTGGTACATCACCCACTAGCCAGGTAATCGTAGGCTCCACTTCAGATTCAATAAGGCAGAGTAGTGAAACATTTTCCCCGTGTGCAGCGAGGATCCTAGAGGCAATGGCAGACACCTTGGGAACACACAGTAGGTCCTCATAGCCGAGCAGTTGCCAGTCCTGCCCAGAGAGCCATTTGGGAGAGGAACACGACGGCGGGATAGACGCTACGACGTTACGGTCCCGGAACCACTGTTGCAGGGAACGAAGATGACAGTCGCACTGCCACGGGTTGCCATCCACTCGTATAAACCGCAACAATCGCAATAAATCAAACTCGCTGGCATTGAAGTAGGAGAGTCTATTATTGGCCAGGTTAAGTATCTCAAGTTCAGTGAGGTTATATAGTCCACCGATGGCGACACTCATCACGGCATTATAACTCAGATCAAGTTGGACGATGTGTGGTGTGTGGGTGAAGGCGGTGGTAGCAAGTGTCGACAGAGCATTATGGGCCAAGTTTAGTTCCCGTAGTAACACCAAACCTTTGAGTGCCGGCGAGGGAACGTGCTTGAGGTTATTGTGACTCAGATCCAATTCCATAATGTTCTCAACACTGTTAAAACATCCGGCTTCCATCAGAGAGAGTTTACAGTGACTTAACATCAACTTTTGGAGTGTAATGAGACCTGTATAGATAAATGCATCTCTTGGTAATATTTTTAAGTTGTTGTTGCTGATATCCAGGACTCGTGTGTTGGGTTCCAGGCCGCGGGGGATGTCGATCAGGTCGGCTTTGCTACACGTTGCCGTCAGTTTGGACGCGCGCCAAAAGCATTCGCACATTTTGGGACATCCGGCCGCCACGCCCGCCACACACATCCATGACACACACACCAACACAGTACAGGTCCACACCAATGTCCTACTGGTGTTCTGATGTTGACAAGACCTCACATAGGAACCGTAAGATGTGCACATGATCTATTTCCACTTACACACACACACACACACACACACACACACACACCTTCTAGCTACTGCCCCTCCCACTGGTATTGACTGAGTGTTAATTTACTACGACCAGGCAACACCTAGGGTCATATGCCGTCAGAGGAAGAGGAAGGGAGAAGGGAGAGAGGGGATGGGTGTGGGTGGGAACAAGGGCTCCGATGATTAACTAAAAGACAGGTTAGGTTAGGTTAGGACAGGTTAGGTTAGGTTAGGTTAGGTTAGGTTAGGTTAGGACAGGTTAGGTTAGGACAGGTTAGGTCAAGTTAGGTTAGGTCAAATTAGGTTAGGTTAGGTTAGGACAGGTTAGGTCAAATTAGGTTAGGACAGGTTAGGTCAAATTAGGTTAGGTTAGGTTAGGACAAGTTAGGTTAGGACAGGTTAGGTCAAATTAGGTTAGATCAGGTTAGGTTAGGTCAAATTAGGTTAGGACAGGTTAGGTCAAATTAGATTAGGTTAGGATAGGTTAGATTAGATTAGATTAAGTTTTACGTCTGGAAGGGTGATAACAATTACTGATGATGTGAATAAAAAGAATAATAATAATAATATGTTTGTGTGTATGAAGGTAAGGTTGTATCATAACATCCATTCCTTGCTTTACACACTGACATGTACATAACTAATTCCTACAACACTACAACACATGCGAGAGGTTATAATACAACACAAACCTTAATTATAGTTTAGGTAGAATGAGTTAGGGGAGAGGGAGGGAGGGGGGTGTTAGGTTAGGTTAGGTTAGGTTAGGTCAAGTTAGGTTAGGTTAGGTTAGGTTAGGTTGGGTCAGGTTGGGTCAGGTCAGGTCAGGTCAGGTTAGGTTAGGTTAGGTTAGGTTAGGTTAGGTCAGGTTAGGTCAAATTAGGTTAGGTCAGGTTAGGTTAGGTCAAGAGTGAAATAAAATTAAAATAATTAGGTTAGGTTAGGTTAGATGTTGTGGGTTGTGAAAAATAGGTTGTGGAATAGGTGGCTTATTAGAGGTTGTGGAGTTGTTATATAGACAGTCTAAATACGGAGTAATGCCCACACGAACACACACACACACACACACACACGATCACCATACAACACACACACACACACACACACACGCGCGATTATTATACGTTACAACACACACACACACGATTATAACACGTCACAACACACACACACACACACACACACACGATTATAACACGTCACAACACACACACACTCACAACACACTCACACACGAATCAATTTCTGGACCACTTAAATTCAGTTACATTGGTTGTAAGTTATAGGTTGTAGAAGTTGTAGTTTTTTCGTTAATTAAGCACTTTTTAATTCACTTCCATTGGTTGGTTGTAGAAGGTTGTAGATTTTTGTTTATTTCTGAAGTTGTAAGTTATAAGTTTTTCGAAAAAGTTATAATTCCGTTACAGAGGTTGTTGTTGTTGTTGTTGTTGTTATTGTTATTAGGTTCAAGTTGTAGTTGTAATTTTGTTGTTGTTGTTGTTGTTGTTATTGATTGATTGTTGTTGTTGTTATTAAATTTCAGTTGTTGTTGATTGTTGTTGTTGTTGTTGTTGTAGATTTCCATTAAGTTGTTGTTGTTGTTCCAAATTTCATACACAATCATACACCAGTTTTATTTTTACTACATGATCTGTATGTATGTATGTATGTATAAGTATTTTCCAAGTTTCATACACTATTTCATACACGATTCAACCTGTATTTTTTTTAGTGTATGATCTGTATGTATGTATGTATGTATGTATAAATATTGTATGTATGTATTTTTCAAGTTTCATACACGATCATACACCTATATTTTTTACATGACGTGTATGTATATATGTATTTTTCCAAGTTTCATACAAAATCATACACGTATATTTTTTACATGACGTGTATGTATGTATGTATTTTCCAAGTATCATACACCATCACAGTTCTCAATTAATTCAACCTGTATAAAATATTGTATGTATGTATAAATATGTATTTTTCAAAATTTCATACAATCATATACCTGTTTTTATTATTTAATTATATTTCTTGTATGTATGTATTTTCCAAGTTTCATACACGATTTCATACACAATTCAACCTGTATTTTTTTTTTGTATGTATGTATGCATTTACCAAGTTTCATACACGATTTCATACACAATTCAACCTGTATTTTTTTTTTGTATGTATGTATACATTTACCAAGTTTCATACACGATTTCATACACAATTCAACCTGTATTTTTTTTTTGTATGTATGTATGCATTTACCAAGTTTCATACACGATTTCATACACAATTTAACCTGTATTTTTTTTGTGTATGACCTGTATGTGTGTATAAATATTTTCCAAAATTTCATACACTTTTTTTATATATTTTTTTTAGTTATCAATTATTTTTTTCACTTTATTATAATTATTCCTTTAAATTAAATTAATATATATTTTTAGATACTGCAATTTATTATGAACACAAAATAATATCGATTATTATTTAATATATTTAAAAAATATATTAATTAATTAAAAGAAAATTCTAATATTAACTCAATTTCACAAAAAAATATTGATTCTTTTATTACCATTTTTATTAATATTTATTTATATATATATATTTACCATTTAATTAAAAGACACCACTGCTTTTTAAAACAATATATATGTATGTATGTATGTGTGTGCTTTTAAATAGTGTTCCTTTGTTTGCTTTTGCTTGCTTGATTGTTTGTTTGCTTGCTAACTAACACAGGCTTCCATTCTCTCTCTCTCTATCTCTATTTTCCATTCTCTCTTTCTCTCTATTTTCTATATTTCCCATTTTCTCTCGTATAGTTTCTTTATATCTACACACACACACACACCTATAGTTTCTTTATATCTACACACACACACACACATATAATAGTAGTAGGGTATTGTCACTTATTTATATCTGTGTCTGTGTCAGTGTGTGTGTTAGGTAGAGGAGGAAGGCTACTGGTGGTGGTGGAGGAGCGAGAGAGACACATCCTCCCCCTATGACAGTCACGGATACACTGACGTCTGAGTGAGGGGAGGGAGAGAGGGGAGTGAGACAGTGTTGCCAATTAACTATAACCCAATAATTCCCACACAAGTTAAGTATTTTTCTTTTAATCACACATTCCCTCGGAGTAAAATATACACAAACTAGACCATAAGCCGGTGCTACACATGGAAGTGAAGTATGTGTAATTAAATCTCCCATTAAGGTAAAAAAATGGTATGATATTTTTTCCGTCCCAGCGGTGGCAGCGTGGAATGTAAACAAATTGAGTGGGTTGCCAGGCGTACGATAAAAATCAAGTATGTGTAATTAAGTAATTAGTGGGGTGGTTTTTTTGTGATGAAAATGTCCTCTGTCCCCCCTCACTGTCACACACTGTCCTCTGTCCCCCTCACTGTCACACACTGTCCTCTGTCCCCCTCACTGTCACACACTGTCCTCTGTCCCCCCTCACTGTCACACACTGTCCTCTGTCCCCCCTCACTGTCACACACTGTCCTCTGTCCCCCCTCACTGTCACACACTGTCCTCTGTCCCCCCTCACTGTCACACACTGTCCTCTGTCCCCCCTCGTGTACGTGCACTTTCCGTGTGTGAATTCCTGGCGCTGTAGGTGGTCACATGACAATTTGTATACCATGACACACAAACACACTCTCTTTATTTACATGTAGAGATTATGCAAAAAAATTCGTCACACTTTCCCTCAGACTAAAATATCCACAAACTTAGGGAAATTATTATTATTATTATTATTATTATATATATATATATATATATATATATATATATATATATATATATATATATATATATATATATATATATATATATATATATATATATAAATAATATCAATCAATCCTTTCTTTACTTTTAATGTTTATTATTTCTCTTCTCCGGGCGGTATATGACCAAGCTGTCCCTATATACAAACAGTTCCACAGATTATAGTCTTAATTAAAATCCCACGAATTGGCAACACTGGTGAGGGGAAATCCAGCAGGGGCGCCAGACTAGCAGTGTTGCCAACCCCGCCTCGGGAAACAAAACAAAAACAAAAAATAGCTAAAACTAGCACAAAATTAGGCTAGATTTCGTTCTGGCAATACTGAGCCTGAGAGAGAGAGAGAGAGAGAGAGAGAGAGAGAGAGAGAGAGAGAGAGTAGAGTCAGTGGTCCAGCTCTCTCTCTCTTTCAAATTTTCTATCGTGGTATATTTATCTCTCTCTCTATCTCTCTTTCAAATTAGCCATCGATTCATCTCTATCTCTCTCTCTCTCTCACACACACACAAATAAATGATCTCTCTCTCTCTCACTCTCACACACACACAAACTAATGATCTCTCTCTCTCTCTCACACACACACACAAATTAATGATCTCTCTCTTTCTCTCTCTCACACACACACACACACATACACACATACAAACTAATGATCTCTCTCTCTCTCTCTCTCTCTCTCTCTCTCACACACACACACACACAAACTAATGATCTCTCTCTTTCTCTCTCTCTCACACACACACACACATACACACATACAAACTAATGATATC
>JAWZYT010001258.1:52500-60000 GCA_034508575.1 Petrolisthes manimaculis | reverse complement strand
TGTGTGTGTGTGTGTGTGTGTGAGGAGAGAGGGGGTGGGGGGAGGGGGGAGGTGGGGTTTGTGTGTGTGTGTGTGTGAGGAGAGGAGGGGGTGGGGGGGTGTAGGGTAGTTTGTGTGTGTGTGTGGGGGGGGGGTTTGTGTGTATGTGTGTGTGTGTGTGTGTGTGTGTTTTGTGAGGTTGTGGTAGTGTGTGTGTGTGTGTGTGTGTGTGTGTGTGTATTATTGGGTGGGGGGGGGGGGATAGATGAATTACTTTAGTACATATATAATATTTTAGTACACAAACATATTATACATATATATACATATTATATGCGCGTACATACATACGTATCCTTACTCACCCAGCCTGGCATACAAACACATCCACAGTTTGTCAAAGGGAGGCATGTTGGGTACGCCAGGGAAATCCGGAAATACTTGACTGTCGGCGGTTAAAGACGAACGTAACTTCTCCTGGTTCTGGTAAAAGTAATCTGAAATATTCCACTGAAAACAGAAAAAAAAAAAAAAAAATTAATTCGAAATATTCCACTGTAAAAAAAAAAAAAAAAAAAAAAAAAAATGAATTCGAAATATTCCACTGTAAAAAAAAAAAACATTAATTCGAAATATTCCACTGTAATAAAAAAAAATTAATTCGAAATATTCCACTGTAAAAAAAAAAAAAATTAATTCGAAAGTTTCCACTGTAAAAAAAAGAAAAATTAATTCGGAATATTCCACTGTAAAAAAAAAATAATAATTCGAAATATTCCACTGTAAAAAAAAAAAAAAAAAAAATCGAAATATTCCACTGTAAAAAAAAAATAATAATTCGAAATATTCCACTGTAAAAAAAAAAAAAATAATTCGAAATATTCCACTGTAAAAAAAAAAAAAAAAATCGAAATATTCCACTGTAAAAAAAAAAAAATAATAATAATAATTCGAAATATTCCATTGAAAAAAAAAAAAAAAATTAATTCGAAATATTCCACTGTAAAAAAAAAAAAAATAATTCGAAATATTCCACTGTAAAAAAAAAAAAAAAATCGAAATATTCCACTGTAGAAAAAAAAAAAAGATGTTTTTTTTTATTATTGATTAATTTAAAAGAAAAAACAAAATTATTATCCTCTCTCTCTCTATCTATCTATCTCTCACTCACCATAAGTCCAATAGCCGTGAGTGAAATATTGAGTTCTTGCGTCTGTGAGCCGAACTTAGCAGCGGTGTCCACGGTGAGAGGTAAACACGCCCAAGGCATTAGGGGCAGGAAGTCAGTCACCACCAGCTGTAGGCATTGGAAGGCAAGACGCACCAGGTGTTCGCTGTTTGTGGGGGCGTGGGGGCGGGGGCGGGCGTGGGTGGGTGGGTAGATTGGGTGTGGGTGTGGTGGTAGAGTTGGTGGGTAGGTAGGTAGATTGGGTGTGGGTGTGGGTGGAGGGCGTGGAGTAGGTGGGTAGGTAGATTGGGTGTGGGTGGAGTAGGTGGGTAGGTGGGTGGGTAGGTAGATTGGGTGTGGGTGTGGGTGGAGGAGGCGTGGAGTAGGTGGAGTAGGTGGGTAGATTGGGTGTGGGTGGGTTGGGGAAGAGAAGAGAAGGAAAGGTTAGTTTATTGTTATTGTTATTATTATTATTATTATTATCTATACTCACTCACTCACTCTCTCTCAATCTCACAATCTCACATTCTCTCACTCACTCACTCACTCAAGCACACACCTAATCTCTCTCTCTCTCTCACACACACACACACACACACACTCTCTTACCTATGATTATCGTTAATGGCGCCTATAATATTAAGTATGAGAGGCCATCCGTGGTGTAGGAGTTCCCCGCAAGAGTGTAATATGTGCAGTAAAGACTCTAGCTGTTTTTGTCTCACGTCTGGATGTCCCACTAACGACACCTCCGACAGTGGTGATAGTAGTAGTGTTTGTAACTTCTGTAAATACAAGATAATGATGAATAGTGATGAGATAATGATGAGATAGTGATGAGATAGTGATGAGATAGTGATGAGATAGTGATGAGATAATGATGAGATAATGATGAGATAGTGATGAGATAATGATGAGATAGTGATGAGATAGTGATGAGATACTGTAGTAGTGATAGTAGCAGTGTTTGTAACTTCTGTAAATACAAGATAATGATGAATAGTGATGAGATAATGAGATAGTGATGATATAATGATGAGATAATGATGAGATAATGATGAGATAGTGATGATATAATGATGAGATAATGATGATGTAATGATGAGATAATGATGAGATACCGTAGTAGTGTTTGTAACTTCTATAAATACAAGATAATGATGAATAGTGATGAATAGTGATGATATAATGATGAGATACTGTAAATAAGGTAAATAAAATGTTGGTGTGTGTGTGTGTGTGTCGACGAAATACAGTAAATATGTGTGTGTGTGTGTGTGTGTGTGTGTGTGTGTGTGTGTGTGTGTGTGTGTGTGTGTGTGTGTGTGTGTGTGTGTGTGTGTGTGTGTGTGTGTGTGTGTGTGTGTGTGTGTGTGTGTGTGTGTGTGTGTGTGTGTGTGTGTGTGTGTGTGTGTGTGTGTGTGTGTGTGTGTGTGTGTGTGTGTGTGTGTGTGTGTGTGTGTGTGTGTGTGTGTGTGTGTGTGTGTGTGTGTGTGTGTGTGTGTGTGTGTGTGTGTGTGTGTGTGTGTGTGTGTGTGTGTGTGTGTGTGTGTGTGTGTGTGTGTGTGTGTGTGTGTGTGTGTGTGTGTGTGTGTGTGTGTGTGTGTGTGTGTGTGTGTGTGTGTGTGTGTGTGTGTGTGTGTGTGTGTGTGTGTGTGTGTGTGTGTGTGTGTGTGTGTGTGTGTGTGTGTGTGTGTGTGTGTGTGTGTGTGTGTGTGTGTGTGTGTGTGTGTGTGTGTGTGTGTGTGTGTGTGTGTGTGTGTGTGTGTGTGTGTGTGTGTGTGTGTGTGTGTGTGTGTGTGTGTGTGTGTGTGTGTGTGTGTGTGTGTGTGTGTGTGTGTGTGTGTGTGTGTGTGTGTGTGTGTGTGTGTGTGTGTGTGTGTGTGTGTGTGTGTGTGTGTGTGTGTGTGTGTGTGTGTGTGTGTGTGTGTGTGTGTGTGTGTGTGTGTGTGTGTGTGTGTGTGTGTGTGTGTGTGTGTGTGTGTGTGTGTGTGTGTGTGTGTGTGTGTGTGTGTGTGTGTGTGTGTGTGTGTGTGTGTGTGTGTGTGTGTGTGTGTGTGTGTGTGTGTGTGTGTGTGTGTGTGTGTGTGTGTGTGTGTGTGTGTGTGTGTGTGTGTGTGTGTGTGTGTGTGTGTGTGTGTGTGTGTGTGTGTGTGTGTGTGTGTGTGTGTGTGTGTGTGTGTGTGTGTGTGTGTGTGTGTGTGTGTGTGTGTGTGTGTGTGTGTGTGTGTGTGTGTGTGTGTGTGTGTGTGTGTGTGTGTGTGTGTGTGTGTGTGTGTGTGTGTGTGTGTGTGTGTGTGTGTGTGTGTGTGTGTGTGTGTGTGTGTGTGTGTGTGTGTGTGTGTGTGTGTGTGTGTGTGTGTGTGTGTGTGTGTGTGTGTGTGTGTGTGTGTGTGTGTGTGTGTGTGTGTGTGTGTGTGTGTGTGTGTGTGTGTGTGTGTGTGTGTGTGTGTGTGTGTGTGTGTGTGTGTGTGTGTGTGTGTGTGTGTGTGTGTGTGTGTGTGTGTGTGTGTGTGTGTGTGTGTGTGTGTGTGTGTGTGTGTGTGTGTGTGTGTGTGTGTGTGTGTGTGTGTGTGTGTGTGTGTGTGTGTGTGTGTGTGTGTGTGTGTGTGTGTGTGTGTGTGTGTGTGTGTGTGTGTGTGTGTGTGTGTGTGTGTGTGTGTGTGTGTGTGTGTGTGTGTGTGTGTGTGTGTGTGTGTGTGTGTGTGTGTGTGTGTGTGTGTGTGTGTGTGTGTGTGTGTGTGTGTGTGTGTGTGTGTGTGTGTGTGTGTGTGTGTGTGTGTGTGTGTGTGTGTGTGTGTGTGTGTGTGTGTGTGTGTGTGTGTGTGTGTGTGTGTGTGTGTGTGTGTGTGTGTGTGTGTGTGTGTGTGTGTGTGTGTGTGTGTGTGTGTGTGTGTGTGTGTGTGTGTGTGTGTGTGTGTGTGTGTGTGTGTGTGTGTGTGTGTGTGTGTGTGTGTGTGTGTGTGTGTGTGTGTGTGTGTGTGTGTGTGTGTGTGTGTGTGTGTGTGTGTGTGTGTGTGTGTGTGTGTGTGTGTGTGTGTGTGTGTGTGTGTGTGTGTGTGTGTGTGTGTGTGTGTGTGTGTGTGTGTGTGTGTGTGTGTGTGTGTGTGTGTGTGTGTGTGTGTGTGTGTGTGTGTGTGTGTGTGTGTGTGTGTGTGTGTGTGTGTGTGTGTGTGTGTGTGTGTGTGTGTGTGTGTGTGTGTGTGTGTGTGTGTGTGTGTGTGTGTGTGTGTGTGTGTGTGTGTGTGTGTGTGTGTGTGTGTGTGTGTGTGTGTGTGTGTGTGTGTGTGTGTGTGTGTGTGTGTGTGTGTGTGTGTGTGTGTGTGTGTGTGTGTGTGTGTGTGTGTGTGTGTGTGTGTGTGTGTGTGTGTGTGTGTGTGTGTGTGTGTGTGTGTGTGTGTGTGTGTGTGTGTGTGTGTGTGTGTGTGTGTGTGTGTGTGTGTGTGTGTGTGTGTGTGTGTGTGTGTGTGTGTGTGTGTGTGTGTGTGTGTGTGTGTGTGTGTGTGTGTGTGTGTGTGTGTGTGTGTGTGTGTGTGTGTGTGTGTGTGTGTGTGTGTGTGTGTGTGTGTGTGTGTGTGTGTGTGTGTGTGTGTGTGTGTGTGTGTGTGTGTGTGTGTGTGTGTGTGTGTGTGTGTGTGTGTGTGTGTGTGTGTGTGTGTGTGTGTGTGTGTGTGTGTGTGTGTGTGTGTGTGTGTGTGTGTGTGTGTGTGTGTGTGTGTGTGTGTGTGTGTGTGTGTGTGTGTGTGTGTGTGTGTGTGTGTGTGTGTGTGTGTGTGTGTGTGTGTGTGTGTGTGTGTGTGTGTGTGTGTGTGTGTGTGTGTGTGTGTGTGTGTGTGTGTGTGTGTGTGTGTGTGTGTGTGTGTGTGTGTGTGTGTGTGTGTGTGTGTGTGTGTGTGTGTGTGTGTGTGTGTGTGTGTGTGTGTGTGTGTGTGTGTGTGTGTGTGTGTGTGTGTGTGTGTGTGTGTGTGTGTGTGTGTGTGTGTGTGTGTGTGTGTGTGTGTGTGTGTGTGTGTGTGTGTGTGTGTGTGTGTGTGTGTGTGTGTGTGTGTGTGTGTGTGTGTGTGTGTGTGTGTGTGTGTGTGTGTGTGTGTGTGTGTGTGTGTGTGTGTGTGTGTGTGTGTGTGTGTGTGTGTGTGTGTGTGTGTGTGTGTGTGTGTGTGTGTGTGTGTGTGTGTGTGTGTGTGTGTGTGTGTGTGTGTGTGTGTGTGTGTGTGTGTGTGTGTGTGTGTGTGTGTGTGTGTGTGTGTGTGTAAAATAATAATTAACGGTTTATTTACATGGCAGTCAGGGACTGAAAATATACATAGGGGAAAAATTACATTAATATTAATTCTTAATTCTAAGAACTAATGCTACAACTTGGAGACATACAGTACATGTTAATTTAATTGTTTATCGTTCGCACTAAAGTGTGAATAGTGCTATGGCGATAGCGGTCAGTGCGAGGGGCTTTGAGCGGCACCAGTTTGTTTTGGTGTCGGGTAGCCCTGTCTAATGGAGGAGCGTTAGGTGGTAGTAGGTGTGTGTGTGTGTGTGTGTGTGTGTGTGTGTGTGTGTGTGTGTGTGTGTGTGTGTGTGTGTGTGTGTGTGTGTGTGTGTGTGTGTGTGTGTGTGTGTGTGTGTGTGTGTGTGTGTGTGTGTGTGTGTGTGTGTGTGTGTGTGTGTGTGTGTGTGTGTGTGTGTGTGTGTGTGTGTGTGTGTGGTGGTGTGTGTTTGTGTGTCAGTACCCCCCCCACACACACAAAAACACCACACACACACACACAAAACAAACATAAAAAAAAACACCACTACACACACACACAAAAATCAAACATAAAAAAAATACCACTACACACAATAAAACACCACTACAAAAAAAACACCACCACTACAAAGAAAAAAAACACCACTACACACAATAAAACACCACTAAAAAAAAAACACCACTAAAAAAAACACTACAAAAAAAAACAATAAAACACCACTAAAAAAAAACACTACAAAAAAAAAAAAAACACTACACACAATAAAACACCACTACAAAAAAAAACAAAAAAACACCACTACACACAATAAAACACCACTAAAAAAAACACCACTACAAAAAAAAAAAAAAAAAAACACTACACACAATAAAACACCACTAAAAAAAAAAACACTATATAAAAAAAAAAAATACACACAATAAAACACCACTACAAAAAAAAAACACCACTACAAAAAAAAAACACCACTACACACAATAAAACACCACTACACAAAAAAAAACACCACTACAAAAAACAAAAAAACAACACTACACACAATACATGTAAAACACCACTCCAAAAAAAAACACCACTACAAAAAAACAAAAAAAACACCACTACACACAATAAAACACCACTACAAAAAAAAAAAAAAAAAAAAAAAACCACTACACACAATAAAACACCACTAAAAAAAAAACACCACTAAAAAAAAAAACACCACTACAAAAAAAAAAAAAATCATCACTACACACAATAAAACACCACTACAAAAAAAAAAAAAAAAAAAAAAAAAAAAAAAAAAAAAAAAAACACCCGACCGAACCCGACCTGATTATCCTTGAGCGGCGGTGTGTGTTTGTGCGTGAGCGCGGCCTTGACGAGGTAAGTGACGGCCTCCACGCCCCACTCCCTCATCCGTACGTGTGGATGTTGACACACTTCAAGGAGGTGGTTGGTCACTGGTCGCCACAATACCTCAACTCGACCCAAATTAACAACACCTGCGGAAAAACATTTATTAATTAGAAGATATAGTAATTATTAAGATATATTAATTATAAGATGTATTAATTAGAAGATATATTAATTATAAGATACTGTATATTTATTAAGATATATTTATTAAGATATATTAATTATAAGATGTATTAATTGTAAGATTTATTAATTATAAGATACCAGTATATTTATTAAGATATATTTATTAAGATATATTAATTATAAGATGTATTAATTGTAAGATTTATTAATTATAAGATACTGTATATTAATTATAAGATATATTTATTAAGATATATTATTTATTAAGATATATTTATTATAAGATATATTTATTAAGATATATTATTTATTAAGATATATTTATTATAAGATATATTTATTATTAAGATATATTAATTATAAGATATATTAATTATAAGATATATTAATTATAAGATATATTCATTATAAGATACCGGTATATTTATTATAAGATATATTAATTATAAGATATATTCATTATAAGATATATTTATTAAGATATATTAATTATAAAATATATTAATTATGAGATACCGGTATATTTATTAAGATATATTAATTATAAGATTATTATAAGATATATTTATTATAAGATAT
>JAWZYT010001258.1:45000-47500 GCA_034508575.1 Petrolisthes manimaculis | reverse complement strand
GATAAATACTGTACATAAATAAATATATAAATACATAGATAAATACATAAAGAAATATATAAATACATAGATAAATATATATATAAATAAATAAATACATATATAAATAAATAAATATATAAATACATAGATAAATAAATATATAAATACATAGATAAAGAAAGAAATATATAAATAAATAAATATATATATAAATACATAGATAAATACATATATAAATACATAGATAAAGAAAGAAATATATAAATAAATAAATATATATATAAATACATAGATAAATACATAAAGAAATATATAAATAAATAAATACTGTATATAAATAAATATATAGAAACACATAAAGAAATACATAAGGAAATAATTAAATACATAGATAATATACATAAAGAAAGAAATATATAAATACATAGATAAATACATATACACACACTTCTAGCTCTTAATTTAAACATAAACACACACACATACATCTCTCTCTCTCTCTCTCTCTCTCTCTCACACACACACACAACACACACACACACACACACAACACACACACACACACACACACACACACATACCTTCAGTTAGTGCCCCAGGTCCCATCATTACCAGGTGTACAGAGCGTATAATATCCAACAGACAGTAGTAGGCTAAACTCACACCGTAACCTTCGGGAATATTGGGAGGTTCTAATTTGTCCAACATTTCCAAACTGTTAAAGAGAAAGAGAAATAATAATAATGATGATAATAATGATGATGATGATGATAATGATGATGATGATAATTATAATGAATGTTAATAATGATGATGATGATAATTATAATACTGTAGTAGTAATAATGATGATAATAATGATAATAATGATGGTAGTAATAATAATGATAGTAATAAAGATAATGATACTGTGAAAATAAAACAATGATAAATGTTAATAATGATAATAATGATAATTGTTTTGTTTTTATAAAAAAAAAATGTGGGTAAAGTTATGGGCTAAGAAAAAATATATATAAATATAAGTAATTAAATAAATAAATATATAATATAAATAAATATCTAAAAAAAAAAAAAAAAAAAAATAACTAAATAAATACATAAATAAATACATAAATATATAAACTAATTTACTAACTAACTAACTAACTAACTAACTAAATAACTTACTATGAAGATTTTGCTTGTCCAGTAGGTATGGTGACACAGAGAGGTAAATAAACACCTCTATAGAAGAAGGCAGGTTGTGGCGACACTCCCGGCCCTACAGGCATACCCCCTAATAGTTGGGGTGACTGTCCCCCCCCACCGGACCCCACACCTCCCCCTCCGACCCCCCCCACGCCCCCCACCCCCACCCCCGGGGAGCTGGACTGGGGGGAGATGAACAGCGACTGTACGAACGCACCCAAGCTGTTCACTATGTCCTGTTGGCAAAGATGGACAGTGTTACCAATTAATAAGATGACCGTGTTACAAATGTCATGTTGAAAAGATGGACAGTGTTACCAATGTTCTGATATACACTCTCCTCTCTTTTTTTTATGCGAGTTTATATTATGAGAATTTGTAATAGTGCATATATATCATGAAAAAAATGAAATAAATGCAATTTACACAAACTGTTAAAATAACCTGAACCATTAGGCTCCATTTTCAAGTTAAAGTAACACACACACACTCTCTCACACACACACACACACACACTCTCTCTCTCTCCCACACACACACACACACTCTCTCTCCCACACACACACACACACACTGTCTCTCTCTCTCTCTCTCTCTCACACACACACACACACATTCTCTCTCCCACACACACACACACTCTCTCTCTCTCTCCCACACACACACACACTCTCTCTCTCTCTCCCAAAAACACACACACACATTCTCTCTCTCTCTCTTACCCCTCTTCCTCTCTCTCTCTCTCTCCCACACACACACACACTCTCTCTCTCCCTCTCCCTCTCCCACACACACACACTCTCTCTTTCTCTCTCTCACACACACACACTCTCTCTCCTCTCTCTCCCTCTCACACACACACACACTCTCTCTCTCTCCCACACACACACACTGTCTCTCTCCCTCTCTCTCTCCCACACACACACACATTCTCTCTCTCTCTCTCTCTCTCTCTCACACACACACACTCTCTCTCTCTCTCACACACACACACTCTCTCTCTCTCTCCCACACACACACACTCTCTTTCTCCCACACACACACACACTCTCTCTCTCCCACACACACACTCTCTCTCTCTCTCTCACACACACACACTCTCTCTCCCACACACACACACACTCTCTCTCCCACACACACACTCTCTCTCTCTTTCTCTCTCACACACACACACACACACACTCTCTCTCCCTCTCCCACACACACACACACACTCTCTCTCCCACACACACACACTCTGTCACTCTCTCTCTCACCCACACACACACACACTCTCCCCCTCTTACCCCTCTCTCTCTCTCCCTCTCTCACACACACACACTCTCTC
>JAWZYT010001258.1:32500-35000 GCA_034508575.1 Petrolisthes manimaculis | reverse complement strand
GAAACGAAAGAAGGAAAAAACGAAAATAAATTAGTTACGTTTTAAAACCAGCATATTCTCCATTAAAAAACACTTATTTCCTTATTAAACACTTATTTAAACACTTAAGTGTGTGGATAAAGTGTAATTATACTTAAAAAAACACCCTATGAGGCATCTAAACAAACACCAAAGCAGCTGAGTTGGCAAAAACAAACATACAAACACCTCAATTATTAAACACCAGAGGCAGCCAACACCAAAAGTATAAGTGACATGATGAGGTGTTTGTTTACATCGAGTCAGTGTTGCCAGATCTCCTTGGCGTTATTTACCCCATAATTTTATCTACATCTGATGAATTTTCCCTCTTTTTCTTTTTATTTAATTAATATGTATTTTTCCTTTTTTTCTTTTTATTTAATTAATTATAAGAAATAAATAATTTTCTCTACATCTGAATTTTCACCTTTTTTTTTTTACCTCAGATATGTATTTTTCATTTATTTCTTTTTATTTACTTAATTATAGGATATATAAAAATATACAGGAGCATAATTATAATGGGATTAACTTAAAAAAAATATGAATAATAATAAAACTAAAAATATGAATAATAATAATAATAATAAAAATAGTCGGGTACAAATTTCCCCACTTCTTCTTGAACAATCTTTATATAATTCCCCATTATTATCTCAAATTCCCCATATCTAAGGAAACTTACTCAAACTTGGCAACAATAAAACTAAAGGGCTACGATCCTATAAGGCAAAAACAAGATAGGAAATAAACCAATATATTATAAGGGATAAAATTTCTTATAGAAGAGTTGGATTGTATTAAAAGAAATGTCATTGGGTTGTGAAATACTAATTATAAAAAATACTAAGTTAATTTAAGTTAGATATAAATTAATCATAATAGTGTACCTTAATTAATTAAAATAGTGTTTATAATATTATATGCTATTAGTTTTCCTTAGTTAGTTATGAAAAGAAATTCAAATCCTTACACACAGAATTAAGTTAGATTTAATAATAATAATAATAATAATAATAATAATAATAATAATAATAATAATAATAATAATAATAATAGTGTATCTTAGAAGTGTTTTTTTGTTATAATATTATATGCTATTAGTTTCTTTGATTAATTAATTAGTTAAATGTAAAAAGAGTATCAGATTTATTCTCTTATACTATAAACGTAACAAACTAGTTGGGGTTTGGGGGGATTGCGGGAATAGGGGACAGGCTTTAGGGGGTGCGGGAGTAGGGGGACAGTCTTGGGGAGAGGGAATAGGGGGGAGGCTTTGGGGGGGGGGTGCGGGAGTAGGGGGACAGTCTTTGGAGGGAACTGGGGGTTGCGGGAGTAGGGGACAGGCTTGGGGGTGCGGGAATAGGGGGACAGGCTAGGTGGGGAACTAGGGGGTGCGGGAATAGGGGGACAGGCTTGGGGGAGGGTGCGGGAACAAGAGAACAAAAAATAAATAAAACAAAAACAAAAGTGTGCCGTTGAAAAAATCATAACCCTCAACAACAACAACAACAAAATAACAACAACACGTGACTGCGTGAGTGAGTCAATGGAGAATTAATTAATTATCTTTATTAATTCATTTATTACCTTATATTCCCAAACCAGGTAAGATTATTAATTACGTAAATTTATACAAAACCTGTATTAATTATTTTGTATATATTAGTATTATTATTCACTATTTAGGACCATGTATGTATGTATGTATGTGTGTGTATATATGTATATTATATTGTATATATTAGTATCATTATTCACTATTTAGGACCATGTATGTATGTGTGTGTGTATATATGTATATTATATTGTATATATTAGTATTATTATTCACTATTTAGGACCATGTATGTATGTGTGTGTGTGTGTATGTGTATATATGTATTATTGTATATATTAGTATCATTATTCACTATATCATTCTAACACAATTTTCATCTATGGTGTTTGTCTGGGAAATGTCCCGTTTTTGAAATGTGCCCCGTTTACAAACATAATTTGGAAACTAGTTTGACCTAACCTAACCTGACCTAACCTAACCTAACCTAACCTAACCTAACCTAACCTAACCTGACCTAACCTAACCTAACCTAACCTAACCTAACCTGACCTAACCTAACCTAACCTAACCTGACCTAACCTGACCTAACCTAACCTAACCTAACCTAACCTAACCTGACCTAACCTAACCTAACCTAACCTAACCTAACCTAACCTAACCTAACCTAACCTAACCTAACCTAACCTAACCTAACCTAACCTAACCTAACCTAACCTAACCTAACCTAACCTGACCTAACCTAACCTAACCTAACCTAACCTAACCTAACCTGACCTAACCTAACCTAACCTAACCTAACCTAACCTAACCTAACCTAACCTAACCTGACCTAACCTAACCTAACCTAACCTAACCTAACCTAACCTAACCTAACCTAACCTAACCTAACCTGACCTAACCTAACCTAACCTGACCTGA
>JAWZYT010001258.1:25000-27500 GCA_034508575.1 Petrolisthes manimaculis | reverse complement strand
TGTATACATCACCTATTTCATTTTACACTCATGTATGTATGTATGTGTGTGTGTGTGTGTGTGTGTGTGTGTGTGTGTGTGTGTGTGTGTGTGTAAGGTGGTGTTTTTTTTGTTTCACAAGAAAATATATTAATAAAATAAATGTTTACACAATTATCAAATATTTTTACACAATTATCAAATATTTTTACACAATTACCAAATATTTTTACACCCACACATCCACGCTTCTCAAATGCAAAAACGTAAATAATAACTAACAAACGAACAGACAAACAAACAGTCGACATAACCCCCCCCCCTAAGAAAGGAAGAAAGAAAAGGTACCCCCCCTAATCCCCCCACATCCCTCCCCCCACCCACATCCCCCTCCTCCCCGCCTCCTCAAAAACAATTTATTTATTTTAACTTAAAAAATATATATATTTATATATTTTTATCATTATATAAACGGCCCTACCCACAAAATTATTTATTATGTATGGTATTAAATTTGTGTGTGTGTGTGTGTGTGTGTGTAGGAGAGAGTTTTTGTGTGTGTGTGTGTGTGTGTGTGTAGGAAAGAATATGTGTGTGTGTGTGTCGGAAAGTTTGTGTGTGTGTGTCGGAAAGTTTGTATGTGTGTGTGTGTGTGTGTGTGTGTGTGTGTGTGTGTGTGTGTGTGTGTGTGTGTGTGTGTGTGTGTCAACCCTACACAAACAATACAGCATTATTATTTTTATCATTATTATTTTTATTATTATTATCATTATTATTATTATTATTATTTTTATTATTATTATTATATTTTTTATTATTATTATTATTATTATTATTATTATTGTTATTTTTATTATTATTATTATTATTATTATTTTATCCATCAGGGTTCCTTAATTAATTAAATATATAATCAATGCCAATTTTTCAAAGTAAACGCAACCCTCGGATATAAAACATTATTATTATTATTATGATTATTATTATTATTTCCAAGTGCTGTATTGGTTGTTGTTGTTGTTGTTGTTGTTGTGGTTGCAAATAACATGTATGCATCATCGCGGATTCGACTACGACGGGTTGTAGGTGTTGTAGGTGTGGTTGTAGGTGGAGAGGTTGTGGTGGTAGGTGTAGGTGGAGAGGTTGTGGTAGGTGTGGGTGGAGAGGTTGTGGTAGGTGTGGTTGTAGGTGGAGAGGTTGTGGTTGTAGGTATGGTTGTAGGTGGAGAGGTTGTGGTTGTAGGTGTGGTTGTGGGTGGAGAGGTTGTGGTAGGTGTGGTTGTAGTTGTAGAGGGGGTTGTGGTAGGTGTAGGTGGAGAGGTTGTGGTAGGTGTGGTTGTAGGTGGAGAGGTTGTGGTAGGTGTGGTTGTGGGTGGAGAGGTTGTGGTAGTTGTGGTTGTAGGTATAAGATTTAACAAGGTATTGGTGTTATGACCATGTTGGGTTGTAATCGGGAAACTATTATTATTATTATTATTATTATTATTTATATTTCTACGCATATGAGAGGAGGAAGGAGGGAAGGAAGGAGGGAAGGAAGGAGGGAGAGAAGGAGGGAGAGAAGGAGTAGTAGGAGGGAAGGAAGGAGGGAGAGAAGGAGGGAAGGAAGGAGGGAGAGAAGGAGGGAGAGAAGGAGGGAAGGAAGGAGGGAGAGAAGGAGGGAAGGAAGGAGGGAGAGAAGGGGTAGTAGGAGGGAGAGAAGGAGGGAAGGAAGGAGGGAGAGAAGGAGGGAAGGAAGGAGGGAGAGAAGGAGGGAAGGAAGGAGGGAGAGAAGGAGGGAAGGAAGGAGGGAGAGAAGGAGGGAGAGAAGTAGGAATAAATTGATGCTGATGTTGTTGTTGTTGTTGTGATTGTTGATGTTGCAGTCTTTCTTGTTGTTGTTGTTGTTGTCTATGTTGATGTTGATGTTGTTGTTGTCTATGTTGATGTTGATATTGTTGTTGTCGTTGTGATTGTTGATGCTGATATTGTTGTTGTTGTTGTTGTCTATGTTCATGTTGATATTGATGTTGTCTATGTTGTTGTTGTTGTCTATGCTGATGTTGATATTGTTGTTGTTGTGATTGTTCATGTTGATATTGTTTTTGTTGTTGTTGTGATTGTTGATGCTGATATTGTCTAAGTTCTTGTTGTTGTTGTTGTTGTCGTTGTGATTGTTGATGCTGATATTGTTGCTGTTGCAGTCTTTCTTGTTGTTGTTGTTGTTGTTGTTGTTGTTGTGTTGGGTAGTACCGTTGACATTCTCAGGACAATATGGCTCGGATCTCCTTGTGTATGTGACATAGAAAGTCGACATAGCTCGGTGATCCGGTAGTTCCCTTGTCTTCCACTAGGAAGTTACGCATTACTACCTCGTGTTTACCTTGTTGGGGCACTACAAACATCTGTATAGGGGAGAGAGAATGGTGGTTAATAGTGGTTGTAGTGGTAGTAGTGGTAGTGTATAGGGAAGAGAGAATGGTGGTTAATAGTAGTTGTAGTTGTAGTAGTAGTAGTAGTAGTAGTAGTAGTAGTAGTAGTAG
>JAWZYT010001258.1:5000-20000 GCA_034508575.1 Petrolisthes manimaculis | reverse complement strand
ATAAAAGAAAATGGGGTGTTATTATCGGAATATAAAAGAAAACGGGAAATATAAAAGAAAACGGGGAATATAAAAGAAAATGGGGTGTTATCGGAATATAAAAGAAAACGGGAAATATAAAAGAAAACGGGGAATATAAAAGAAAATGGGGTGTTATCAGAATATAAAAGAAAACGGGAAATATAAAAGAAAAAGGGGTTTTATTATAGAAAACAAGTGACTAAAAAACCTGTGACTAAAAACCAGTGACTAAAAAAACTGTGACTAAAAAACCAATGACTAAAAAACCAATGACTAAAAACCTGTGACTAAAAACCATGACTAAAAAACCTGTGACTAAAAACCTGTGACTAAAAACCTGTGACTAAAAACCTGTGACTAAAAACCTATGACTAAAAACCATGACTAAAAAACCTGTGACTAAAAACCTGTGACTAAAAACCTATGACAAAAAATCAGTGACTAAAAAACCTGTGACTAAAAACTTGTGACTAAAAACTTGTGACTAAAAAACCTGACTAAAAACCTGTGACTAAAAAATCAGTGACTAAAAAACCAATGACTAAAAAAAACAATGACTAAAAAAAAACGTAACTAAAAAAACAATGACTAAAAAACCAATGACTAAAAAACCAATGACTAAAAAACTATGACTAAAAAACTATGACTAAAAAACCCATAACTAAAAAAAACAACTAAAAAAAAAAAAAAAAAAAAAAAAAAGCGACTAAAAAAAACCGACTAAAAAAAACCGTGACTAAAAAACCAGTGACTAAAAAACCAATGACAAAAAAAAAAAAAAAAGCGACTAAAAAAAAACGACTAAAAAACCCCGTGACTAAAAAAACCCGTGACTAAAAAACTGGTGTGACTCACTTGCGTCCTCCATCCATGAATTGCATAAGTGGACTCATGTAGGCCTTACAGCGCGTACACCTCACTGGACCGTTATCCAGACTGGTGCCGACGTAGAGCGGACTGTCTCGCGGTCCGCCCTGAGCCAGCGGACTCACCACCAGTCCGAATGGTATGTGTGTCTGACTCATCATGTCTGGAGTATGTGGTATGCTGTACATGGTGGAACGGAGATGATGTGGTGACGCGTTACCGCCGTCACGTACCGTAAACTCCGTCGTTACCATCGGGGGAATGTGACCTTTGGTGTCGGTGATGAACTCGCCTGTACGTGTCTGTCTGTCTTCTTCCATCATGTGTAAAGGACTCGGCATGTCATCGGGGTTCAAACGTCGGCCACCTTGTCCTTGTTGTTGTCCTTGTTGTTGTTGTTGTTGTTGTTGTGGGGCACCGGGGTATCCTCCAGGTTTCATCCCGGGTCCACTACTACTACCCGGGTACCTGCCTTGCATACCACTAGTACCGTTCACTGGACCTGTTGGGGGGGGACCTGTTTGTTGTTGTTGTTGGTGTTGTTGTTGGTGTTGGTGTGGTGGTGGTATTCCAGGTCGTGACATTCCTGGACCTGCTGGCATTCCAGGACCTGGTGGTGGCATTCCAGGACCTGTATGTGGTGGTGGTGGCATGCCTGGACCTGCTGGTGGCATTCCAGGTCTTGACATTCCTGGACCTGGATGACCTGGTGGCATGCCTGGACCTGGTGGCATTCCTGGACCTGGTGGTGGCATTCCAGGTCTCTGTGGTGGTGGCATTCCTGGACCTGGTGGTGGCATTCCTGGACCTGTATGACCTGGACCTGGTGGCATTCCTGGACCTGGTGGTGGCATTCCTGGACCTGTATGACCTGGACCTGGTGGCATGTGTGGTCGTGGTGGATAACCCGGCTGACCTGTGTACCCGCCAGGTTGTTGTTGTTGTTGATGTGGTGGTGGTTGTTGTTGTTGTTGTAGTTGTAGCGGTTGTGGTGGTTGTTGTTGTTGTTGTTGATGTGGTTGTGGTGGTTGTATTGACATGGGAGGTTGTTGTTGTTGTTGTTGTTGTGGGTAGTTCATCATACCAGGTTGTGGCTGAGACATGGGGGGTTGTGGGGGTTGTGGCTGAGACATGGGTGGCTGAGACATGGGTGGCTGGGACATGGGTGGCTGGGACATGGGTGGCTGGGACATGGGTGGCTGGGACATGGGTGGCTGGGACATTGGGGGTTGTGGCTGAGACATGGGTGGCTGGGACATGGGTGGCTGAGACATGGGGGGTTGTGGCTGGGATATGGGGGGTTGTTGTGGCTGAGACATGGGGGGCTGAGGTGGCTGTGGCTGGGACATGGGGGGTTGGGACATGGGTGGCTGAGACATGGGGGGTTGTGGGGGCTGTGGCTGTGACATGGGTGGCTGAGACATGGGTGGCTGAGGTGGCTGTGGCTGGGACATGGGGGGTTGTGGCTGAGGTGGCTGGGACATGGGGGGTTGTGGCTGAGGTGGCTGAGACATGGGTGACCGAGACATGGGTGGCTGTGACATCATTGGTGGTTGTTGTTGTTGTTGTTGTTGTGGTGGGTAGTAGGCAGCCATGGGTCCTCGTGGTGACTGACTGGGGGGTGGAGGTCCCCTGGGTGGTCCTGGTGGGGGTATACCTTGGGGCCTCATATGTGGTGGGGGTGGACCAGGAGGGGGTCCACCTTGGGGCCTCATATGTGGTGGGGGTAGTGGTGGAGTAGGATATATAGATGGTACAGTAGAAGCACCATTATGTAAATCACCAGATAAACCATTACTTATTGTATCTGAACCAATATTACCACCTTTCATTATACCCTGGAAAAACAATAACAACAACTATTAGAATATAGATTTTATATACCATATATATATTAAAAATAAGTATTAGAATATAGATTTTATATACCGTATATATATTAACAATAACAAGTATTAGAATATACATTTTATATACCGTATATATATTAACAATAACAACTATTAGAATATACATTTTATATACCGTATATATATATATATATACAAATAATTTTGTTTAATCAATAAAATAGTGTAATAATACTATTTACTTATAATAAACAAATAAATAACAAAAACACAACAATAACCTCAAACACTGTTATATATATAGTGTTATATTTACCATCTGTTGTTGTTGTTGTTGTTGTTGGTTGTTATTGAGTGATATATTAGCCATCTGTGTAGTCAGGGTTTGGGGGGGGGCTGGACCCCCGGGGGGCTGCGAGGGCATCATTGCAACACACTACTAGTTGGATTTTGGGTTTTCCGTACACCTGTAAACAATGGGGAGAAAAAGGTGAGACTGTGATGTCATATGGCTGCCGAGGAAGAAAATGAAATACATGAGGCTAGGGTAATGCAGGTCAGGTCAGGTCAGATTGCATCAGATTACATTAGGTCAGGTTAGGTCAGGTCAGGTCAGGTCAGATTAGCACAGGTCAGGTTGCATCAGATTACATTAGGTCAGGTCAGGTCAGGTCAGGTTGCATCAGATTACATTAGGTTAGGTCAGGTCAGGTCAGATTAGAACAGGTCAGGTTGCATCAGATTAGGTCAGGTTAAGTTTAAACACGTCAGATTTTAAGTCAGGTCAGATTAGGTCAGGTCAGGTTGCATCAGGTTAAGTTAAAACACGTCAGATTAGGTCATGTAAGTTCAATAATAATAATAATAATAATAATAATAATAATAATAATAATAATAATAATAATAATAATAATAATAATAATAATAATAATAATAATAATAATAATAATAATAATAATAATAATAATAATAATAATAATAATAAAGTTTGACACTAATCAGCTGACCTAAATAATAATAATAATAATAATAATAATAATAATAATAATAATAATAATAATAATAATTAACACACATACCAACAGACAATGAATATTATTATTATTATTAACATTACAATCATTATTATTTATTATTATTATTATTTATACGTGACATACACACACATACACATATACATAGTCAGCTGTTTACACAATTTACACCACATTTACACCCGTCCACGCACTTTTGACCACACCTGTACACCCCTACAACCTTCCCACAACCCCACCACACCTTGTAACAACTCTAGTGGGGTTGTAAACGTTGTAAAATGGTTATAAATAAGGAAAAAAGGAGTAGCGGCGGCTGCAGTCCCAACTCGGCCACGTCAGCCACGTCACTAACGACACATGAACATCAACAAGCGTATTATATTTATTTTTTGTTATTTTGGTCATTTTTCATCAATTTATAATTATATATGCAGAAAACTATATATATTTTTACTCTTTAATAATTTATAGTAGATATAATTATTATGTTTGATCGTGTTATTTAGTTATTGTTTATTTATTTTTATTGTTGTTGTTGTTGTAGAAATCTAAAACTTATTTTAATTAAGCATTTTTACTCAATTAATGTACAAAACTATATACTTTTACTTTTTATTAAATTAATTTGTGGCGTGGATGATTATTTTTGAGCGTGTTAATTTTTTTTTTAATAATTTTTGTTGTTGTTGTTGTTGTAGAAATCTAACTTATTTTAAGATTTTTTTTTTATTTGCTGTGCATATTTATACACTTTTTTAATAATTTATGCTATGGATTATTATTTATAGAACATGCATGAACATTGACAAACGTATTATATTTTTGTTTTTATTTTAATTAATATTTTAATAAATCTACCTTATTTTTATTTTTTATTTTTTTTCAGATACTGTACAGTCATAGTTAATTCTTTTATTAATTTTTATCATATTTATAATAGATCACATTATTATTATTTTTATTATTATTATTATTACACAGGAAAAAGAAATAGGTGCGTCTTCCATCTTAACACACCAAAGAAAACGTGACCAGAAATAAATAATAAAGGGGGAACAAAAACAATTAATTATAAACTAGATAGAAAGGAGGGACAGGGAGAAAGAAAGAGAACCCCCCCCCCTCCCCCCCTAGCCTGGCCCCCTACTCCCGCACCCCCTTAATTAATACATACATACAAACACACAAATAAACTCACTTGGAGTATATGTGTCCTCCAAAAAATTCCTTAAACTCCAAAATTCTCCTAAAACTCCAAAAAAATCCTAAAACTCCAAAATTCTCCCAAAACTCTAAAATTCTCCAAAAACTCCAAAAAAATCCTAAAACTCCAAAATTCTCCAAAAAACTTGCCTCTGTGTGTCCTCCAAAATTCTCCCAAAACTCCAAAATTCTTAAACTCAAATATTATGTAAAATTTATTATACGTATTAAAATTTTGAAGCCATCTTAGAATAAAATATATATTGTTATTATTATTATTAGTATTATTATTTTTATTATTATTATGGTAGTCAAGATGTGTGTCTGTGTATGTGTAGTCAAGATGTGTGTGTGTGTGTGTGTGTGTTTGTGAAGATGTGTGTGTGTGTGTTTGTGAAGATGTGTGTGTGTGTGTGTGTAGTGAAGATGTTAGGTGTGTGTGTGTGTGTTTGTGTAGTGAAGATGTGTGTATGTGTTTGTAGTGAGTGTAGTGAAGATGTGTTCATTTTTACCTTACCTATTTGTGTGTGTGTGTGTACATGTATTTTCGTGTGTGTGTAGTGAAGATGTTAGGTGAGTATGTGTTTGTAGTGAAGATTTTAGGTGTGTGTGTAGTGAAGATGTTACTGATATGTGAGTGTTTGTTTGTGTGTGTGTGTAGTGAAGATGTGTGTATTTGTAGCGAAGATGTTTGGTGTGTGTGTGTAGTGAAGATGTTACTGATATGTGAGTGTTTGTTTGTGTGTGTGTGTAGTGAAGATGTGTGTGTGTCTGAGCAGATGTCATACAAGGTAGTGAAGATGTTAAAACTCCCCAATATCCAATGTTGACTGTTGGGTAGTGAAGATAAGGAAGCTGTGTAGTGAAGATAAGGAAGCTGTACGTGGGCTCAGTGTGGTTAATGATTATTGTAAAAAATTGGCTGACTGTATTGCCAAAACGTATCAATTTAAACTATCAAATCGTGTTAAAAGTTTATGGGAAAATAACTAAATATTAATAATCCTTTGTGGTGTCTGTGGTAGGTCGGGAAGCCAAGTGGAGGTGTTCTTGTGTCCAGTGTCCGAGGGTGAGTGAGGAGGTCAGAGGGCAGCGGCCTGGCTTTTATGTCCTAGGGTAAAGGATTGGCTATTGCCCCAGGCGCTTTGGCCAGGGATTAAGCTAAATATAGACTGGAGAATACAGAATGTTCCCTCTGACTCCTGTGGTGAGAGGAATAAGGAGTGGTACACTACAGTACTCCCCCTCCCCCCAACAGACTGAATTTTATTAGGGGAGAGGAGAAGGAATACATACAATACAATAAGATACCAAATAATGCCTACATAATACATGAAAATATATAATATGTGCTGTGAGCAGTCGCTAGAGGCGTCATAGTGGCGTAGCGAGGCTGCTAAGGGCACAGCCGTCAGAGGCGTCGTAGTGGCGTGACGAGGCTACTTGGGTCCTGTGTAGTCGTCACTCGTCAGCGGCGTCGTCAGAGGCGTCGTAGTGGCGTGACGAGAGGTGTGGCGAGGTCGGCAGAGGCGTTTAGTGGCGTGACGAGGCTGGTAGTGTCGCAGTCGGCAGAGGCGTTTAGTGGCGTGACGGGGCTGCTTGGGTCGTGTGTAGTCACAGGCGTCGTTGTCAGAGGCGTCATAGTGGCGTGACGAGTGGCGGGCACAGTCGGCCGAGGTAGGAGGAGAATGGGGTAGGGTGGGTGAGAGGGGTAGGGTGGGTGAGAGGGGTGGAGGTGGACGTAAGGAAGGGTGAGTAGGTTGGAGTAGGTGGGGCGTAGGTGGTAGGAGGTCTAGGTATGGATTTGCATACGGGTTGAGTAGGGTGAGGAGGGTATGGTGGTAGAGGTATGGGTAGAATGGGGGAGGGAAAATGTGTGGTGGGTACACGGAGCTAGAATAGGAGGAGACGACCCGCGGTCAGAAAAGTGAGGTCAGGTCAGCCACATTGGGATTGGCAAGAAGCTCGCCAGCCGCTCCTTAATTATTAATCTGGCCATGACTTACGTCACCCAAAAGGTGATTAATTCATACATTCTGCAGACAATGATATATATTGTCACTAAACAGTTTGGGTGAACACTACCACTATCTTCAGTGGTCAGGACAGAGTGAAGAAATAACATATTATACAGTAAAGCAGTTCCTTTTTATGCAGTTATCAAAGTATGTCATGTGTATGTCTATGCGTGTGTGTGTGTGTGCGTGTGCTTGTGTATGTGTGTGTACAATCTGGGTGTGGTAAAATATGTTTACGTGTGAGGGAGGGTCACCAAACAAATTAATAAACGGCTGTGTTTGTGTGTTACTTAGGGAGGGACCGATTTATCAATTAGGAAGTTCATTAAGGGATTACGTTTGCGAGACCCATCACTAAGGTTGAAAATGTCATGGTTTTGAATATACAACAATAATTCAGTTATTTTTCTTTTTCCGACTTCATGACATATACAGTATAAGAGTTGGCTTCCTTCCCAGTGTAACTGTAATTGGCATTACATGTATCATTAAATATTGCATTATTCATTTTGCCTCCCTAGTTAGGATGATCGGTTACTTAGCCATGCCTATTATTCCAAGGAAATGCATACCATTGGATTCTGTTCCAATTATATATTATTCCAATTATATAGAAATATTAAAAATAATATTTCTCTTTAGGTAATCAATGACTCTGTTCTGAAAAGTAGGATATTATCTGATTCTGTTAATGAAGAGTCAGAGGAATACATGTATATTCCAAGTCAGTCTCATCTCTCAAAGTGTACAAATAAGATAGTTTTGTATATAGCAGGATTTGATATATATGTTAATGAAGTCCTTGTATTGTGAACCATACATTGTTGCCCTAAACTCAGACAAGACTGATAAACATATTCTTTCCTTGGTAAAACTTAAAGACAGAGTAAACTTGGTGTATCCATCTGATGATGTAATTGATATGTATTACATCAGAAAAACTGTTTAGGGAAAGAGGGTCCAGCACCACTTTGGAGAGGGTAGATTGTAGCAAAATAATAATATCAGTGTTAATATATTATGCCCACAAATACATATTTTCTACTTTAGCTGGCCACATGTACGACTGATAATCACTTGAATTAGTTAATTAAGGCAGTTGCTGAATCATATTTGCAGGTGAAATATGTATATAAGGCCAAACAAATTACTAAGAAGTTGGCATCCAAAGTGAAAGTAAAGAGTTGACAAATATATACAAAACTTATACATTTCAGTGGCCAATTTGGTATAGAGTGATAGGTCAGTAATTTATAAATTTATATTTATATTATTGAAAGATGTGTGAATTGTATGTTATTAATTAAAGAATACGAAATACATGTCATACCGTAATTAAAAATGAATAAACATCGTGAGGAATATGGGTAAACTGTATGGGTACTATGAGTGGTCAGCCTTTCTTGCCAATACTAGGCGTTGGCTTCTGAGGACCTGACTGGCTTCACTCCACTGAGACCCAAATGAACGCGCGGGCCGCCTCCTCCTATTCTAGCTCCATGGGTGGGTACACGTGAGGAAGGAGTCGGTTGGATGGGGGTAGGGGTTGTGGTGGGGGAGATATGGGTTGGATGGGAGAGGTGAAAGTGGGGAATGTATGGGTTTGAATATAAGTTGGGTGGGGAGAGGAGAGTATGGGGTGAGCGCACGTAAGGAGGGAGCATGTTTGGTGGGGAAGAGCACGTGTGGTGGGGTGAGAATTGGGGGAGTTAAGCGTGGTGGGGGGGGGAGTGGGGGAGGCGTGCGTGGTGGTTGGGGAAGTGGGGGCGGCGTGCGAGGTGGTTGGGGAGGGGTTGTGGGAGGCGTGCGTGGTGGATAAATGGTGTGTGTAGGACGAGGTGGTGGTGAGGTGTGGGTGGGGGAAGGTGGCGGCGTGCGTGGTGGTTGGGGTGATGGTGGGGGCGAGCGTGGTGGTTGGGGTGATGGTGGGGGCGAGCGTGGTGGTTGGGGTGATGGTGGGGGCGAGCGTGGTGGTTGGGGTGATGGTGGGGGCGAGCGTGGTGGTTGGGGTGATGGTGGGGGCGAGCGTGGTGGTTGGGGTGGTGGTGGGGTGATGGTGGGGGTGGTTGTGGACACGGGTTGGGTGGGGAAAGGAGAGTGGGGTGGAGAAAGCGAGCGTGGTGGGGACAGAGAGCGGGGTGGAGAAGGCGGGTAGGGTGTGGACAGAGAGCGGGTTGGGGAAAGAGGGCGGGGTGGGGAAAGCGAACAGGGTGGAGAAGGTGGGTGGGGTGGAAGAAGTGGCGGAGGTATGGGTTGAGTAGGTGTAGGAGAGGGGGTATGTGAGAGAGAGAGAGTGTGTGTGTGTGTGTATGTGAGAGAGAGAGAAAGAGTGTGTGTGTATGTGAGAGAGAGAGAGAAAGAGTGTGTGTGTGTGTGAGAGAGAGAGAAAGTGTGTGTATGTGAGAGAGAGAGAGTGTGTGAAGCAAGTGAGGCGACAGGACTTTTGCCCCAGACTGTACTTGTCAACCACACCTACACACACACACACCTACCCACTCCTGTGTCACACCCCACACACACACACACACACACACACCAATACCTGATAACACCTCCTTACAACGTCAACCTCACAATTATCATACGTACATACATACATACATACACACATACATACATACACATACACCTCTCAAGTTAACTTATTATGTTTATATTATCGTATTTCATAATAAAAACATTTATGTTAATCCTTTAATTTATCAAGTCTTCTCATTTTTCTACCAACCTTCCTATTCTCTATCCATCCTTTCCCATCCTCTTTCCTAACCTTCCCATCCTTTATCCATCCCTTCCCATCCTCTATCCATCCCTTCCCATTCTCTATCCATCCCTTCCCATCCTCTATCCATCCCTTCCCATTCTCCTAGCCAAAGGAGAATAGGAAAAAGAATTTAAAAGATAGGCTTAATTAGATTTACGTAAATTTCACATTCACTTTTCCACCAAATTATAAATAAACGAGACATATACGAGTGTGTAAACTCTGATATTTGTGTTTGTTATTATATTATAAGGTTATACAAACTATATAACACCTATAAGACTCGTATAGAGCTATAATATTAACACACACATACAGTCATAATGTATTGATTTTGTATGTATGTATGTATGTATGAGTGTATGTATGTATATTTGTATGTGTGTGTGTGTATGTGTGTGAGATGTGGTATGAGTGAGAAGGTAATTGGTATTGAGTGTGTGTGTGTGTGTGTGTATGTAAGGTGTGGAGTTTGTAAAGAAGGTGTATGTAAGGTGTGGAGTTTGTAAAGAAGGTGTATGTAAGGTGAGGAGTTTGTAAAGAAGGTGTATGTAAGGTGAGGAGTTTGTAAAGAAGGTGTATGTAAGGTGTGGAGTTTGTAAAGAAGGTGTATGTAAGGTGAGGAGTTTGTAAAGAAGGTGTATGTAAGGTGAGGAGTTTGTAAAGAAGGTGTATGTAAGGTGAGGAGTTTGTAAAGAAGGTGTATGTAAGGTGAGGAGTTTGTAAAGAAGGTGTATGTAAGGTGAGGAGTTTGTAAAGAAGGTGTATGTAAGGTGTGGAGTTTGTAAAGAAGGTGTATGTAAGGTGAGGAGTTTGTAAATAAGGTGTATGTAAGGTGTATGTAAGGTGAGGAGTTTGTAAAGAAGGTGTATGTAAGGTGAGGAGTTTGTAAAGAAGGTGTATGTAAGGTGTATGTAAGGTGAGGAGTTTGTAAAGAAGGTGTATGTAAGGTGAGGAGTTTGTAAAGAAGGTGTATGTAAGGTGTGGAGTTTGTAAAGAAGGTGTATGTAAGGTGAGGAGTTTGTAAAGAAGGTGTATGTAAGGTGTGGAGTTTGTAAAGAAGGTGTATGTAAGGTGAGGAGTTTGTAAATAAGGTGTATGTAAGGTGTATGTAAGGTGTGGAGTTTGTAAAGAAGGTGTATGTAAGGTGTGGAGTTTGTAAAGAAGGTGTATGTAAGGTGTGGAGTTTGTAAAGAAGGTGTATGTAAGGTGAGGAGTTTGTAAATAAGGTGTATGTAAGGTGTATGTAAGGTGTGGAGTTTGTAAAGAAGGTGTATGTAAGGTGTGGAGTTTGTAAAGAAGGTGTATGTAAGGTGAGGAGTTTGTAAAGAAGGTGTATGTAAGGTGAGGAGTTTGTAAAGAAGGTGTATGTAAGGTGTGGAGTTTGTAAAGAAGGTGTATGTAAGGTGTATGTAAGGTGTGGAGTTTGTAAAGAAGGTGTATGTAAGGTGTGGAGTTTGTAAAGAAGGTGTATGTAAGGTGTATGTAAGGTGTGGAGTTTGTAAAGAAGGTGTATGTAAGGTGTATGTAAGGTGTGGAGTTTGTAAAGAAGGTGTATGTAAGGTGAGGAGTTTGTAAATAAGGTGTATGTAAGGTGTATGTAAGGTGAGGAGTTTGTAAAGAAGGTGTATGTAAGGTGTGGAGTTTGTAAAGAAGGTGTATGTAAGGTGAGGAGTTTGTAAAGAAGGTGTATGTAAGGTGTGGAGTTTGTAAAGAAGGTGTATGTAAGGTGTATGTAAGGTGAGGAGTTTGTAAAGAAGGTGTATGTAAGGTGAGGAGTTTGTAAAGAAGGTGTATGTAAGGTGTGGAGTTTGTAAAGAAGGTGTATGTAAGGTGTGGAGTTTGTAAAGAAGGTGTATGTAAGGTGTGGAGTTTGTAAAGAAGGTGTATGTAAGGTGAGGAGTTTGTAAAGGTGTATGTAAGGTGTGGAGTTTGTAAAGAAGGTGTATGTAAGGTGTATGTAAGGTGAGGAGTTTGTAAAGAAGGTGTATGTAAGGTGTGGAGTTTGTAAAGAAGGTGTATGTAAGGTGTATGTAAGGTGAGGAGTTTGTAAAGAAGGTGTATGTAAGGTGAGGAGTTTGTAAAGAAGGTGTATGTAAGGTGTGGAGTTTGTAAAGAAGGTGTATGTAAGGTGAGGAGTTTGTAAAGAAGGTGTATGTAAGGTGTGGAGTTTGTAAAGAAGGTGTATGTAAGGTGAGGAGTTTGTAAATAAGGTGTATGTAAGGTGTATGTAAGGTGTGGAGTTTGTAAAGAAGGTGTATGTAAGGTGTGGAGTTTGTAAAGAAGGTGTATGTAAGGTGTGGAGTTTGTAAAGAAGGTGTATGTAAGGTGAGGAGTTTGTAAATAAGGTGTATGTAAGGTGTATGTAAGGTGTGGAGTTTGTAAAGAAGGTGTATGTAAGGTGTGGAGTTTGTAAAGAAGGTGTATGTAAGGTGAGGAGTTTGTAAAGAAGGTGTATGTAAGGTGAGGAGTTTGTAAAGAAGGTGTATGTAAGGTGTGGAGTTTGTAAAGAAGGTGTATGTAAGGTGTATGTAAGGTGTGGAGTTTGTAAAGAAGGTGTATGTAAGGTGTGGAGTTTGTAAAGAAGGTGTATGTAAGGTGTATGTAAGGTGTGGAGTTTGTAAAGAAGGTGTATGTAAGGTGTATGTAAGGTGTGGAGTTTGTAAAGAAGGTGTATGTAAGGTGAGGAGTTTGTAAATAAGGTGTATGTAAGGTGTATGTAAGGTGAGGAGTTTGTAAAGAAGGTGTATGTAAGGTGTGGAGTTTGTAAAGAAGGTGTATGTAAGGTGAGGAGTTTGTAAAGAAGGTGTATGTAAGGTGTGGAGTTTGTAAAGAAGGTGTATGTAAGGTGTATGTAAGGTGAGGAGTTTGTAAAGAAGGTGTATGTAAGGTGTATGTAAGGTGAGGAGTTTGTAAAGAAGGTGTATGTAAGGTGAGGAGTTTGTAAAGAAGGTGTATGTAAGGTGTGGAGTTTGTAAAGAAGGTGTATGTAAGGTGTGGAGTTTGTAAAGAAGGTGTATGTAAGGTGTGGAGTTTGTAAAGAAGGTGTATGTAAGGTGAGGAGTTTGTAAAGGTGTATGTAAGGTGTGGAGTTTGTAAAGAAGGTGTATGTAAGGTGTATGTAAGGTGAGGAGTTTGTAAAGAAGGTGTATGTAAGGTGTGGAGTTTGTAAAGAAGGTGTATGTAAGGTGTATGTAAGGTGAGGAGTTTGTAAAGAAGGTGTATGTAAGGTGAGGAGTTTGTAAAGAAGGTGTATGTAAGGTGTGGAGTTTGTAAAGAAGGTGTATGTAAGGTGTGGAGTTTGTAAAGAAGGTGTATGTAAGGTGAGGAGTTTGTAAAGAAGGTGTATGTAAGGTGTGGAGTTTGTAAAGAAGGTGTATGTAAGGTGTGGAGTTTGTAAAGAAGGTGTATGTAAGGTGAGGAGTTTGTAAAGAAGGTGTATGTAAGGTGAGGAGTTTGTAAAGAAGGTGTATGTAAGGTGAGGAGTTTGTAAAGAAGGTGTATGTAAGGTGAGGAGTTTGTAAAGAAGGTGTATGTAAGGTGAGGAGTTTGTAAAGAAGGTGTATGTAAGGTGAGGAGTTTGTAAAGAAGGTGTATGTAAGGTGAGGAGTTTGTAAAGAAGGTGTATGTAAGGTGAGGAGTTTGTAAAGAAGGTGTATGTAAGGTGTGGAGTTTGTAAAGAAGGTGTATGTAAGGTGAGGAGTTTGTAAAGAAGGTGTATGTAAGGTGAGGAGTTTGTAAAGAAGGTGTATGTAAGGTGAGGAGTTTGTAAAGAAGGTGTATGTAAGGTGTGGAGTTTGTAAAGAAGGTGTATGTAAGGTGTGGAGTTTGTAAAGAAGGTGTATGTAAGGTGAGGAGTTTGTAAAGAAGGTGTATGTAAGGTGAGGAGTTTGTAAAGAAGGTGTATGTAAGGTGAGGAGTTTGTAAAGAAGGTGTATGTAAGGTGAGGAGTTTGTAAAGAAGGTGTAAAGAAGGTGCGTTAAATGGCCTTTTTTTTTCAATATGGCGGGCCTTTTTTAAGAGAGAAAAATCTGGCAACCCTGCATTAGTTGGCCTCTGGCAGCGGTGGAGGGTGGATGTGTGCCGCTGCTGCTCCTCCTCCCAGCTGACCACCTCCCTATTATTATTATTATTATTATTATTAGTGTTATTATTATTATTAGTGATGTAATGGTACGTAATTAATAAGTGATCGTTGTGTGTGTGTGTGTATTATAAATATTAGTTATTTTATTTATTTTTATTATTTTTATTATAATTTTTATTTTGGTTATTGTTATTATTGTTATTATTATTATTATTATTGTTATTATTATTATTATTATTGTTATTATTATTATTATTATTATTATTGTTATTATTATTATTATTATTGTTATTTTTATCATTATTATTGTTATTATTATTATTATTATTATTATTAATATTATTATTTTAAAAGTGTTACAGAAATACTGAGTTTAACTGTACATGTGTGTGTGTGTGTGTGTGTGTGTGTGTGTGTAAATTTGTTTTTCTCTCTCTCGTGTGTATGTGTAATTTTTTCTCTCTATCTCTTTCTGTTAGTGAGAGAGAGAGAGAGAGAGAGAGAGAGAGAGAGAGAGAGAGAGAGAGAGAGAGAGAGAGAGAGAGAGAGAGGTGTATGTGAAAGATAGTGAATTTATAAGTATTTGTGTGTGTGTGTGTGTGTGTGAGAGAGAGAGAGAGAGAGAGAGAGAGAGAGAGAGAGAGAGAGAGAGAGAGAGAGAGAGCTCTAACCTTGTAAAAGAAATCTATTTATCAATGTTGATGGACAGACGTCACCATTATCACACACACACACACACACACACACACACACACACACACACACACAGTCCAATCATCTTACACACACACACACACACAGTCATTTCTCTCTCTCTCTCTCACACACACAGTCACCTCTCTCTCTCTCTCACACACACACACACACAGTCATCTCTCTCTCTCTCTCACTCTCTCTCTCTCTCTCTCTCTCTCTCTCTCTCTCTCTCTCTCTCTCACACACACACACACACACACACACACAGACACACTTTAAACTTAATTATATTTTGTAAATAAAAAAATATATATTTAATTTAAATATTAATTATTTATTTTTATATTTAATTTTTCAGTATTAATTTATTTTTGTATATTTGTAATAAAAAAAAGTATGAAAATTGTGGACTTAAATGTATAAAAATTTTGGACTTAAAAATGTATGAAAATTTTGG
>JAWZYT010001257.1:287500-311816 GCA_034508575.1 Petrolisthes manimaculis | reverse complement strand
CCTTCCCATGGCACTTCTTCCATCCACTCTCCTTCCCATGTCACTTCTTCCATCCACTCTCCTTCCCATGTCACTTCTTCCATCCACTCTCCTTCCCATGTCACTTCTTCCATCCACTCTCCTTCCCATGTCACTTCTTCCATCCACTCTCCTTCCCATGTCACTTCTTCCATCCACTTTCCCTCCTTTCCTTCCTGCTACTTCTTATTATTATCCCACCTACCCTTCTGTTTCTTCCTTCATACTCTTTTGCTGTATCTCTCTTCCTTTTATTTCCTTCCTTTGTGCTTGCTTCTTTACTTTCCCTCCTTTCCTGATTTTATTTGATTCATGTTTGCAGTCCATTTTCACCCAATTTCTCTCATTACACACCCAATTTCTATACTTTTTACACTAATTTTTACCCAATTTTCACCAATGTTCACCCACTTTCACAAATTTCACAAACTTTACATTAAGTTACACCCAAATCTTGATCAATTTACATTCAATGTGTGTACAGTTACGAGCACTAATAAGTATACAGCTCTGGTTGAAGCTTTGAACTGTTCACCAATTCACCAACGAATTAATTCTAATAGAGATCTTATTGTGCCTTTTTTACTGTCTCTCTAGGTATCCGAAACACACCTGGATACTTATTAGTGCTTGTGATTGTACACTCAATTTATACTAAGTTTCACCACATTCACGCCCATTTCACACTTGCTTGTAGCTTTTTTCTCATACAATATTCACGAAATTACATTCATTATTCAATCAATATTCACCCAATGTTTAGCAATTTATAACCAGTTTATATCCAATTTTCCCCATTTTCCACCAATGTTTACCAATTAATTAGACCCAATGTTCACTCAATCTTGAAACTTTTTCTCTGCCAGGCTCGGTTAGAAGATCTACAGCAGCATGTGAAGCGTATCGAAGCAGCGAGTAATACATTGGAGCTTCGAATCAAAGGCTTCAAATTACAACACCACCTCATAACCCAATCCACTGAAGATTTGCAAAAGAAACTCGAAACTTTGAACCGCTCTCACAAGGCTGTATCAAAACGGTAGTCATTTATTCTCTCTCTCTCTCTCTCTCTCTCTCTCTCTCTCTCTCTCTCTCTCTCTCTCTCTCTCTCTCTCTCTCTCTCTCTCTCTCTCTCTCTCTTTCTTTTTTAGTGTATAAATAATATTTTATGAATAATAGTGTATATTTATACAAATTTTGTCTGAATGTATAAAAATGTAAATAAAAATTGTTTCAAATATATATTGGTGTTTGTGTTATATATTATTAATATGTCAATTAGTGGATGAATATAGGGTTTGGTATTTTGTAGAGTCGGCGGCAAAAGTCCTGTCGCCTCGCTTGCTTCACCGTGGCATGCGATGTTCAAAGACTCGAGTTTCTTAGGCGTAGAAAACGTGCATATTTCTCGAGCCCATTAACACTGTCTGTCTCGGTGAAGCAGGTGTGGCGACAGGACTTATGCCGCCGGCTGTACAGCCACGCACCAAAGTTTCTGTACCCCTTCAGTGGAAGTCAGAGTCAGAGAGAGCAGAGAGGGTAGGTAAACGGACGGTAGCCACCACAGTGTTGTCAACTTTAGCCAAGATAATATTCCCGAACCATGAGTTGTAAGCTTCATTTGAAGCATTCACTGGTGAGAGGGAGAGTCAGAAAGGGGGATAAGTGGAAGGTATAGTTCTCAATCTCCACATCCAGTCTGCTTAAATATGTGTTTTATTATTTTGACAAACTTAAAAATAGTGTAGTTCTACTTTGTTATTCAATCAATCAATCAATCGATTCCTGTGGCACCCAAGGGGATGCATAGGGCCTCGATGAACTCACGCCACCACCAATTATCTTGCGCTAATTCCTCCAAGTCACTCCAACATTCCACACCAGCCTCTCGCGTCATTGTGCGCACCCACGTTTCACTTGGCCTACCTCTTCCTCTTTTTCCTCTCATTTGCCAGCCTGATGTTCCCCTCACAATCTCTCCCTCCTTTCTGTAGACGTGCCCTAGCCATTTCCATCGTGACAATCTAATCTATTGGTTGTACATACCTCTATTATTTCTCTAAGTCTTTCATTACAAACCCTATGCCACCACTTTACTCCTAAAATCCTTCGTAGGACTTTGTTTTCAAATACAAGAAATTTCTTATCCGTTGTCACCGTACTATACCATGATTCATGTCCATAGACTAAAATAGGTCTGACCATGGTTTTATAAATTTTGATTTTGGCATGGATCGAAAAATTATTGCTATTCCAAATCGCTTTCAACATTCCCATTGCTTGATTTGCCTTCTTTAATCTTTCTTCAAACTCTTCAATTAAAGAACCATTTCTAGACAAAACAGTACCAAGATAGTTGAATCTTTCCACTTGCTCCACAACCTTTCCCTCAACCAAGCAATCTCGCGCATTTACAATATTCATATTCATAATTTTAGTCTTAGAACAATTTATTTCCAATCCAACTTTCTTTCCCTCTCTCACTAAGCAATCCAATACTCTCTGTGTCTCATCTACACCCTCATTTATAAGCACAATGTCATCTGCGTAATCCAGATCCACCAGCTTACGCTCGTCCTTCCATACAATCCCAGCGTGTGTTTCCTCGGCTACTTTTCTCATCACATAGTCTATAACCATAATAAACAATAAGGGAGACAAGATTCCACCTTGAATTACACCAGACTTGACTTCAAAGGCATCACTCAAAGACCCATCAACCATAACTTTACAGAAGGTACCCTCATGCAGGTCTTCCACCAGCTTCACCAACCACTCTGGTATTCCGTAATGCCTCAAGACTTTCTTCATCATCCCTCTAGAGACACTATCAAAAGCCTTTTGAAAATCAACAAAACACAAACTCAAACTAGACTTCATCTCATTTGCCTGTTGCATCAAGTGCTTCACGACAAAAATCTGGTCACTGCAACCACGTCCTTTCGTAAACCCTGATTGTTCTTCCCGCAGGAGACCACGTATCACAGGTTCCATTCTATTTAGCAAGACTCTACAAAAGACTTTCAAGGCTATCGGTTATTATAATCATCATATGTTGTCGCGCCAAAACTGTATCCAATTTAGGGCTGTGTCATTTGCTTCCTTTTTATGACTCTGGTATATGAATGGCTTTGTGCGTTGTGTAACAATTGATCTCCGAAGATTAACAGGGGCTCCACGGGAATTTTTGCTACTTGCCCCCAATTATTGATAAAAAATAATAATATAATTGAAGACCTATGCACATAATATGGTGTGAGAATACTGCGATTTCCTTTATGCCATATACACAAACAAACATAACTCGTATGTATTCCATCACAAAGAGTATAATATCCCGCTTGTTTCTTAAGGTTTGGCTGCCCCTGATAACTGTAGACTTCTCAAATACTTAACTTGGAGTAAACCTCACATTCTTCTTTGACGTGATGAAGCAACAGCTGTATGAACTTTATTATCTCCCAGTATTTTTTTTTTTTTTCATTTTAGAACACATGTAAGGCCACATGGCATTGATTGTACTTTGATATTGTTAAACATTTATTATTCAAATAATTGTCAACCCACATAACTTAGCATCCGAGACGCTGGCTGCAAGGACCACAACCAGTCTCTCCGATTACTGCTAATTACTGAATCGACCCACGCCCCTCCACTATTCCCACTTCCCAAAGTGTTAGTGAATTAATGTTATTGAGGTCCAGGGGGATGGACAAGATATTAAACCCATATTGTAATATAAAGTGCTATGTGGTGGTTGACAATTATATGAATAATAAATGTTTAACAATATCAAAGTATAATCAATGCCCTGTAGTGTTACATGTGTTCTAAAATGAAAACATAAATAAATATAAGAAATAAAATACTGGGAGATAACAAAGTTCATACAGCTGTTGCTTCATCACGTCACAGAGGAATGTGAGGTTTACTCCATGTCAAATATTGGAGAAGTCAGCAGTTTGTAGATACTGTAGATACGATATTATACTCCATGTGATGGAATACACACGAGTTTTTCTTGTTTGTCTATATGACATAAGGGAGACCGCAGCAGTCTCACACCCTATTATGTGTATAGGTATTCAATTGTATTATTTTATCATAATAATTGAGGGCAAGTAGCAAAAGTTAACGTGGTGCCCCTGTTAATCTTCGGAAATCAATTGTTACACAAAGTTTGTCAAAATAATAAAACACATATTTAAGCAGACTGGATGTGGAGATTGAGAACGATACCTTCCACTTATCCCCCTTTCTGACTCTCCCTCTCACCAGTGAATGCTTCAAATGAAGCTTACAACTCATGGTTCGGGAATACTATCTTGGCTAGAGTTGACAACACTGTGGTGGCTACCGTCCGTTTACCTACCCTATCTGCTCTCTCTGACTCTGACTTCCACTGAAGGGGTACAGAAACTTTGGTGCGTGGCTGTACATCAAATAGGCTCACTACCCCAAAACTAAAACTAAAGAGCACATGTTTACTAAAAGAATCCGTCAATTCAAGTAAAATATATAAAAGTATCAAAACCAAAAACATTAAACTATCTAAAACCCATAAATATCATAACATCACAATATGTGGAAGAGACCAGCCTCCTTCACATAGGAGAGTGTTCCCTTCCACACTACAAGCCTCCTCCCCGAGCACCTGCATGGGAGAGACTGTAAGATACTGTCAGAGGTACAGTAGCAGATAATCATCACAATAGAGAGGGGGAGCACTCTCCATTAAAAACCCACGAATCAATAGTGTGTGGCCAAAGCAGAGATGGATAAGAACTGTCTCCCACCGGCGGGACAGGATGCTGTAGCTCCACAAACCCCAGGCGCTGACGGATGCCGCGGAGCTTGTTATCCCCGACGGCGTCCCATCTGTCCTGCCAGCAGGAACAAACGGCAGCATCTATGTAGGATTGAAGGTCCACTGCAGAAACGGGATGATGCCTGACAGGAGGCCGAGAACTGGAGACTGCAGTCTTAGCCAGGGTATCAGCCCGCTTATTCCCATCATCGATACCCACATGAGCCGGGACCCAACAAAATGAAACTCTGTGGCCACGACGACCCAGGTGGACAAGCTACTCAAGAATGGCCAACACCAGAGGTTGGGAAGAGTTAAAATTGCACAAGACCTGCAAGGCACTACAGGAATCGTTTAAATAGTAAAAGAAGGCTTCAGGAGAATAAAATTCACTTGAAGGGCATATAAAAGGGCCGAGAGCTCAGCAGTAAAAATTGACAAGACAGAAGGAAGCCTGCTGACACGACGAAAGTCAGGAAAGACAACTCCAAAGCCAACTCCAGCATCAGACTTTGACCCATCAGTGTACACAGGGAGGGACTCCCTGGAGCCACTGGAGGAGGAAGAGATTCCTTTTTGTCTATAAAACAGGTGCAGGTGTAAACTTCTGGAAGAAGCCATGGAGCCACCCTGGGGATCCGCACAGGACGAATCTGGAAGTCATCAATGCCCATCTCCTCCATGGCTTTCCTGACCCGGAAGTCAAATGGCCATGGTGTACGAGAATGTGAAAGGTAGTAATTAGACATGATAGACATGATAACACCACCAAGCAGGGAAGGGAGTCAGGAAGTCGATGATGCCAACAACGAACCATCAAGGGCTGGCGAAGGAGATCAAGAGGTGGCTCAGTAGAAAGGTTATATCAATTCTGAGGATCATCATGATTTATGCGAAAGGTCTGGCAACAAAAACAACAAAGTTGTGTTTCACTATACATTTATTTTGTACTTTGAAACATGTGTTAATTGACTCGATAGTGTTTCACTCGATTGTGTGTAAACGAAGAAAACTGAAGTGAATTTTGGTAAGAGTAAGGTAATGGTATTTGAAAGGGCCAAAACAGAAGTAATTGACTTTGTTACACTCTACAGAGTGGCTGTGCCAACTGGGACGGAATGAGAGATAACTTTAGAGGGTGAGAGGATGGAGGAGGTGAGAGAATTCAAGTATCTGGGAACAGTTTTGTGTAAACATGGAAGTATGGAACGAGAAATCAGGGTACATTGAATCATGTTTTCAATGCAGAAGGATAATACCAGGCCTGTATAAGAAGCAAATGGTGAGGCTTACATAAGGTACAGGTAGCATTATGTCGGTAGAGGTTACCTAACCTCCAAGAGATATTAATCATATTTCGTCGAATATTATTTATAAGGGCCTGGTATTATAATTCTGCATTGAAAATATGATTCAATATATGTTATTGAACATCACATAAATATTGCAATCATGATAAAACTTATTAAGATGAAATAAATAAGACCTCTTTGGTCCGGAAACGATATTAAGCTTCCAGTCCCTCTGAAGATCACAGCCATTTGACAACAAGGTAAAATACATTTTATCAGTATTCATTGTACTTTACTGAGATCACACACAGCATACTTTATAGAAGAAAGTATACTCAAAATTATATTTTCTATCTCTGGTGTAAGTTAATGCTTTACGTTGCGATACACCCTGTAGATAGATAGACATAATTTGCTGTCTTAAAACTTTCGATGCTGTTAATTACCTGACACAACAATCTACATTGCAGTCTTTGGGGACATCCTCCATTAATGTTGCAAGCAGTCTGGCAACTGAATCTTGTAAGTTGTTGGGTTCAAGTGGACCACTTGCAACCTGCAGATCACTTTGAATACGGTTGTAGACTTCACCACTACTTGGAAGGTCATCATTATGACCAGGTGTCTTGGCCTTTCTCTTTTTGGTAATCTTCCTATTTGATGTACTGTACAGTCTCCTCCACTGCCACGTTCATCATTCAGCGTTGTCAATGTATAATTATACCTCACAAGGTGTGAACCTCCAGTGTCGTCGACTCTAGTATCCAAAACACACACCAATATGATTCATGTCAGTGGCAGGTTGATTGAGGGGTGTTGGTGGCTTGGGTATGGTGTTCTATGGAGGCAGGGTAGGGAACTGTAAGCTGTAATGCAGAAGTCTTGGCTAGGTGCCATTTTTATGAATGCTCAATATAGGTCAAAGATAATAATAACACTTGATGGAGTTGTTATTTCAGGTTCTACATCATAACAATAATGATAGTTACTGCAGGTAAGAATAATATATCTTGTATGGAATTTAAGTACGTCACCGTGTTGCTATAACAATAATGATAGTTACTGCAGGTAAGAATAATATCTCTTGTATGGAATTTAAGTACGTCACCGTGTTGCTATTGTAACGTCTCTATTTTTATCCCCCTTACTTTACTGGAGGAGGATAAAAAAAACACGGCCTTTTACAATAAAAAAAATGACACACCAGTGTATGATACTCTATCCTATACTTGATCAACCTGGTCTGGGAAAAAAAAGGACTGAGGACTGAACTTGCCTTGCGAATACCAAGAAAAAAAAATCATACAAAGGCAAGTCCAGTTCCTCGTCAGTAACGCTGCCACCACCAGACCACAGGTTGACCACAGCAACCAAGTTATCACACACTGGGTGGGTAACGTAGCTTGAACCCCAGGCACGTGTGTAAGCAACCCAGAATTACTCTAACGGGGGTTCGATCAATGTCTTAAATCAAGTAAAAAAAAATGCCTAAGTATGGACACAGTCTATTAGTATGTATACGGTAACGGAAAACTCAACTACTTATTATTTAATATATTAACATTCATTTTCATAAAAAAAAAATATATATATATACTCCCTAACCTTCACTCTCTCTCTCTCTCACTCACCTAGGAGAATAATAATAATAATAATAATAATAATAATAATAATAATAATAATAATAATAATAATAATAATAATAATAATGAAAACAACATAAATTTCAGCAGCTAGTCATTTTAAGTTATTATAATTTTCTCGCTCGCTGGATATAGTGTGTGTGTGTGTGTGTGTGTGTGTGAGTGAGTGAGTGAGTGAGCATGATGAAAGAATAGCTGAGGTGTGTGTGTGTGTGTGTTGAAATTAGCCTATACCTATACAATGTTAGTATTAATTAATGCTAAGGTAAGGAGGAAAGGGAGAAACAAAAGGTGAGGGAGAGGGAGGTAGAGAAGAGGTGAAGGGAGAAGGGAGGAGGGAGAGAAAAGGTGAGGGAGAGGGAGGGAGAGAAGAGGTGAAGGGAGGAGGGAGAGAAGAGGTGAGGGGGAGGAGGGAGAGGGAGGGAGAGAAGAGGTGAGGAGCTTGCTGTTTCGTGGCATGGTCAGGAGGAATTAGAAGCCTCCAATTTTCATACAGGGGGTGTGGGAATAGGGGGACAGGCTTGGTTTTTTTTGGGGGGGTGCAGGAGTAGGGGGGCAGGCTTGGGGGGGTTAGGGGGGTGGGGGAATAGGAGGGACAGGCTTTCTACCCACCCCATTCTTGTCCCCCAATTCTCCCCCCCCCAGTCACCCCCAAGCTTGTCCCCTACTCCCACACACCCCATTAAGAACGCCTTGATTCCTCCAAAGCATGTCAGGAAACAGGACCAGATGAACAAAAATAATGGTGTTCTGTTGCTTGGAGGAATCATGAAGTGGTTCTAAATTTACTGTTACGAACCACCCATCAACCTGGCTGCCAGCCTGCTACACCCCCCCCCCCCCTTCCTTAAACTACCAGTTCATCCAACAACCTCCCTCCAATTCCTCACCCCCCAATCTTCAACTGACCAATCAGGAACTGACAAATATGCCTTTACCCCTTGACCCCCCGGCTCCGATTCTGATATAAACCGGCCGAATTCGATCCAGGACATCCCATGATTATGCGCCAACAGTTTACACGTATTGTCCGTTTGAGCTACCTTGGGTTCCGAGGCCTCTTGCCAGCAATACTCTGTTGTCTCTTTGCTTTTGTAAAGTAAATAGTAACGTACTTTGCAGCGTTTTGCTGCACTGCTATTGTGCACCTTCTGTGTTTTGTCTTTGCTTGAGGACATCATGTAGTGCATGCTAGCTAGTAGATAGTTGTTCCCTACACCAGACCCGCAGCACTCGCTGCCTCAGGGGTAATCCCTGTGGTAGTGGGGCCCAGTAGTCTGGTGTGTCATTTGGGCACCTCTTTTTCTCGAACTACTCTTTTTCTTCCATATTTTCCGCGACCTCTTGGGCCTACGGTTGTCTCATATTTCTGAGCAACGGTATTCGCTTGGGAGGTGGGTTCTGACTACACCACCCCTCGCATTAGGCAGGTTCGGTGGTGGGAAAGTTCCTTCCGCACTAGCTCCGATCCCCTAGCTGGTACTGGAGTACGCCGCCAGGCTACCACTAGGGAGGGTTGAGTAAGGTTACTTTTATTTTCCCTAAATTATTGTCCTTATTTTAGGGGGTTGATACAATAGTTAAGGGAGTTAGGAGAGGGTGAGTGGAGAGGGCTCGGACCTAGTCCGATGTCCCGAATGGCTGATCCCTCGACTAGCCTTCCTCCTCCTCAAGGAGGGAGGCTGACGACCAATGACCATCCTAAGACTACGGCAGACAATATTGGAACCCCTACGGCTGACAGACAAAGGCGACCTGATATAGATATTCCTTCCCTGAATGCTCGTTACGTGAATGTACGTTGTGTTGATGCTTCTCAATCTCTGAAGACTGTTAACCCATTTATCATCAAAAAGGTCCTTGATGGTCAGGTGGGTGGCAGTCTGGAATTTGCTAAGAAATTGCGAGATGGTAGTCTCCTGGTTAAAGTGCTCAACTCTTCCCAGGTTAAGGATTTACTTAAACTGACGCAGATTCATTCTTTCAAGGTGAAAACCACCATTCCAGTTGGGCCAAATACTTGTAAGGGCGTCATATTCCATAGGGATTTGGCTGACCTGGATGATGCAGACATTCTTGACGGAATGAAGGACCAGGGCGTAGTGGAAGTGCAAAGTATGACCAGGATGAGAGAGAACAAGAGAGAGAAATTTGGCCTAGTTTTCATGACTTTTGCTGCTGCTCAGATACCTGACACTGTTAAGATTGGATACGAAATTGTTCACGTTAGACCATATATTCAGAAACCCATGCGTTGTTTCAGGTGCCAAAAATTCGGACATACAGCATTGAGGTGTTTCACTAGAGATTCAGGTGAATTCATTTGTGGTAAATGTGCCGGAAGTCACGAGACGAATTTATGTTCAGAGACAGTATTCAAGTGTGCCAATTGTGGCGGCCCCCACCAGGCAGGTGCAGGTATCTGCAGAAGTCTGATTGTGGAGACCGAAACAATGGCATACATGAAGGCTCATGATGTCAGTTATGGTGAGGCAAAGAGGAAGGTGGAGGGGGTTACCCAGGTTCCCACCGTATCCTACGCCGGAGCTGTAGCTGGCTCATCTAATGCTCCTGCAGTAAATGACCTCTTGGAACTTCTGAAGGCTAAAGAGAAAGAAAATAAAGCATTAACTGATAAAGTAAATAGTTTGGAAACTACAGTAGTTGAACTAAAAGAATTAGTTGCACAACTTGTTGAATCAACCAAACAACAGAAAATGAAACCCCACAAGGCAAATGAAACCGTAAAAAATAAACAATCTCAATCTCATGTTCTCGCTCAGGTGACTCCCACGAAGCATGTATCTGGGACTCAGACAGCTCGTCGTGCGTCGAGCTGCTCGAGGTCTGGATCTGTGACTCGTGGAGAGGCACAGGCGATGGAGACTATCATCTCCAAACCATCCCGTGGGAGGTCCCCGGGAAGTGCTGAGGAAGAGGAGGGTACTCCTTCCCAGCACAAAAAGGTTCGCCAGGACGAACACGGCCCTCCAAAACACCGTAAACCACGATAATCTTCGCGCTGACCATAGTACAATGGAACTGTCGAAGTCTTAGAAGTAGATTAAATGAACTTAAACTTTTGGCCTGTACTTACGCTGCCGATATTATTGCCCTTCAGGAAACTCATCTGGATAACCGGGTTGAAGACGAGGTTATCCAGCTTCGGAACTACGAGTTAATTAGGAAGGATCGAAACGGGAGGGGGGGAGGTGGGGTAGCTCTCTACATCCGCCGTTCCCTCCCTTTCACTGAGGTGCCATCTAATTTCCCTCTGGAGTCTGTCGCCTGCAGAGTGAAATTCGGTGGTACCTACCTGACTGTCTGTTCTGTCTACTGTCCTCCTGATACAGTAACTTATGATGATGTTTTTGATCTGCAGGACAGTCTGCCCTGTAGAAAATTAATTGTAGGTGATTTTAATGCACATCATACGTTATGGGGTTCCCTGCGGGATGACAGGAAGGGGGAACAGATGGCTAGGCTTATCAGTAATTCCGGTTTGGTTCTTTTGAACGACGGTAGTCCGACGAGAGTTGATGATAATACCGGTAATTTTAGCGTCCTTGACCTATCTCTGGTCTCCCCATCAATTGCCACTTCTTGCCAGTGGCTACCTATTGATGACTCATTGGGAAGTGACCATTTTCCTATTTTGATTAAATATAACAGCGACACTGTTAAAGAGCCTTCAGCACCTAAATTTAACGTAAAAAAAGCAGACTGGGTGTCCTTCACAAAGAGTCTCAATATTGAAATTGTTGGGGAAACCATTGATGATAAAGTAAATAACATTAAAGATAGTATTCTCAAAGCCGCAACGGCAACAATTCCTAAGACTTCGATAGATAGCGCAAAGCATAGAGTTCCTTGGTGGACGCCAGATTGCCGCATAGCACTGTGTGAGAGAAATAGGGCCTACAGGCTTTTCAAAACTCACATCAGTGATGAGAATTTTCGCAAGTATAAACTTGCGAGAGCTAGGGCTCGTCGAACCATCAAACAAGCCAAACGAGACTCCTGGCGAAGCTTTGTCTCTACTATTAACTCTGAAACATCTATATCTAAAGTCTGGTCCACTGTTAAAAAGTTAAATAAAAAGAAAATTTCACTTAAAATCACTAACATCAAACATAATAACGTCAATTTTGACGAGCCTAGAGACATTGCTAACGCCCTCGTCAGGCAGTTCTCTTTTGCTAGCAGCTCTGACAATTACCATCCAGCTTTCTTGCCTCTCAAGGAAGCATCAGAGCTGCAGCCTATTAACTTTGCCACAGGAGATGAATTGGATTACAACTGTGATCTTACAATGCAAGAGCTTGTTCAAGCCCTAGGAGCCTGTAGTGGGACATCCCCAGGACCCGATGAGATTCGGTATGAGATGATAAAGCATCTTGATCATGATTCCATGATCAAGATGCTGCAAGTGTTTAATGAAGTTTGGAGGGGTCATGCTTTTCCAAATTCATGGCACTTTGCACATATCATTCCCATACCGAAAGGAGGGGGGGACCCCAGATCGACTTCATCGTATCGCCCTATTGCTCTCACAAGTTGTTTATGCAAGGTCATGGAACGAATTGTTAATCGTACGCTATTGCATTTTTTAAATTCCAGGAACTTGCTGGTTGACGAGCAGTGTGGCTTCCGCAAAGGTCGCCAGACGCTCGATCAATTAGTAAGCCTGGAATCTCACATTCAAGAGGCATTTGCCAAAAAACAGTTTTTAGTTGCAGTATTTTTAGACATAGAAAAAGCCTACGACATGACCTGGCGACATGGCCTCCTCAGGAAACTACATGCGATGGGATTACGCGGTAATCTGCCTTTTTTTGTTAAGAATTTCATGTCTGACAGAACTTTCTCTGTCAAGCTTTTTTCGGATACAGTCACTTTCTCGGACACTTTTGTCCAGGCAAACGGGGTCCCCCAGGGAAGTGTTCTGTCTCCGACCTTATTTCTATGTATGATTAATGACATTCTACCAGCTCCTCCTCGAAATCTTAAATACTCACTGTATGCTGATGACTGTGCGGTATGGCACTCCAGCCATAGTGCACAGTTTTCGGCAACTCGAATTCAATCGGCACTGGATTCGATCCATAATTGGGGCCTCCAGTGGGGTTTTAAGTTTTCAATTAGAAAAAGTGTAGGGGTTATTTTCACTCATAGGAAAAAACCCGTCATCCGGTTGACCATGGGTGGAAACCCCCTACCTATTCAAAATTCAACTAGATTTCTTGGACTGATTTTTGACAGTCGACTGACATGGACTTGCCATGTCAGTCAGTTAAAAACTAAATGTTTAAAAGCACTCAATTTACTTAAATGCATTTCTGGTACAAAATGGGGAGCAGATAGGAAGTCTTTGTTAATGCTATATAAATCCCTGATCAGATCTAGAGTAGATTATGGGTCCATAGTGTATGGTTCGGCATCTGAGTCTGTGTTGAAAGGTGTGGATGTTGTGCAGAATGCTTGTTTGCGTGTGTGTCTTGGAGCCCTACGTTGCACTCGAATCGAGCGTCTAGAGGTGGAGTCACAAGTGCCTCCCCTCCGTCTAAGACGAGACCAACTAATGTTAACACACTTCGCTAAGAAAGCCAGGGTGCCGAGTCATCCTCCCGGTAATGCCTTGCTGCGGCAACCGCACCCGGGGGGCCATGGCGTTAGGCCCCTGGCAGAGGGACCGAGTCATCCGTCCGGGAACCCCTGCGCCCTAGGGGGCACTGGCGTTAGGCCAAGGGACACCAGGCCCGCTGTTTGTATTCCCGGGGAGCCGAGTCATCCTCCCGGTGGTGCCTTTTTGCGCCCGCAGCCGGGGGGCCATGGCGATAGGCCCCTGGAAGGGCCAAGTTATCCGCCTAGGGGACGCACGGCCCCGGAGGGCACTGGCGTTAGGTCCCTCAGAGCAAGACTCCACGACCTCGTAGAGTGTGTCGGTATAGACTTATCAACAATCGATTCCCTGGTTATAGTAAATATTGCACCTTGGGTAATACCCCCTTTTATTTGTGTGGAATCCTGGTTACCAGGGGTTAAATCCCAGGTGCCGGAGGTGGAGGTACACCAGAGGTTTCGTGAGATAATTGTCAAACATCTTTCTTATTTCCAACTGTATACCGACGGGTCCAAGACGGATGAATGTGTGGGTGCGGGTGTATGGTCGCATGAATGTCAGTTAAGATTCAGACTGCCGAATCATACATCTATTTTTCTTGCTGAATTATTTGCTATAGATAAAGCTTTGGATTTTGCCCTATCGACGACCCACGATAGGATAGTCATATTTACTGATTCATTAAGTTCACTTAAAGCTATTAAATCTTTGAATACAACTAATAATGAAATACAGGGTAATATCATTAGTAAGCTATTTAGTGCCAATAAATTGATCAAGTTAATATGGGTACCATCACATTATGGTATCTATGGTAATGAACAAGCTGATAAATTAGCAGGGTCGACTGTTGATCTGGACCTTAGCATAGTCCGTACGGATCTCAGGTGTTTTGTCTCTCATAAAATCTAAAATTCATCTCCTGTGGCAAAGGCAGTGGACCAGACTAGACATCAATAACAAGTTTAAAGCAGTTATTGAACCCTGGGCTACGTCATCATTGCGTAGCCGGAGGGACGAGGTGGTGTTGGCCCGTCTTAGGGTCAACTCCACATGGCTAACACACCTTGAACCCTACATCAATAAAACTTTTCCTCCTGAGTGCCCAACATGCACATCAGTGATGTCAATAGCACATCTGCTAATTCACTGCACCAAATTTAATAATCAGAGGGTTAGATTAAAACAGTATTTTCAATTTAAGAAAATACCTTTTACCATCAACAATGTATTATCAGATGATAAGAATATTATAAACAAACTGCTAAGTTTTCTGAGGGAGACAAAACTTTATGACCTTATATAAACTGATAGAATAAAATGGATTAGACTGGCTTAATGACCTTTGACTATATGTCGCTGGTTGATAGCCATAAATCCAACAAGTAAGTAAGTATCCAGGACATCAGTTCCTCACCAACGGCCACTCTCTTCACATTCTCGTCACATTCTCTTCACATTGTCTACACATTCTCTACACTGTGTTCACATCCACTACACATCACATCACACTTGGTTCCCCGGCCTGCACTCTGCATCTCACCCACCTGGGCTCCATTTGGATCGTAACGTATACTAATATTCTTATATTCTTATTGCTCTCCTCCCCATATATATATATTTAATGTACATGTTTAGCTTTGTTCTTAGGTAGGATGTTTAGTGTTAAGTGTATTTATTATATTGTTGTGTCTATACACTGGTGATCTCTCTTTTGCATTTCAAGGTGTTATTATGTTCAATATATCTTGTTCTAAGTGAAACTCCGTTATTTCCATGCCCTTTGCCTTTAAAAGATTCGGATACAGACGTTATCCCTTGCCTACTTGGCTTTTGTTAGCCCAGGTCCAGGGCATAAAAGCATTACTTATTAACTTGGTACATACCACTCAGACCTGGGTGTAACAAATGGCGACCTCGCCAGGATTATTTTGGAGTTTATTAACTTAATTTCACCTACATTCTTGATTTTACAATTTTATTAACTCGTGGAGAGCAGTGTCTTAAGTGTTTGATGTGTCAACCCTCCCCCAGAATTGAGAAGTGACCGTTGGTCATCAGGGTTTACTACAAGTATCTTGTGTAGCAGCCACAATGGTGAACTCTGATCGAACGTAGGATGATTTGACTAGGTCTCCCACCGTTCCTCCATGAATCAGTGTTACATGACTTGTTGGGTTATCAGGAATCATAGTTTTCTCGGGTGCTTCATTACTCAAGTCTCAGGAACTGTTCTCACTCACTAATTTTGAAGCATTCCATCAATTAAGTATCGGGATCAGTACAATCCCATCACTCGTGCTATTTTATGGCATCTCTCCTCACAAGTCTGTAATACTCAAGGGTTGAAGTGTTTGGGTATAGTGAAGCATAGATTCCGGGATCGTGTTAACTATCGCTGTTGTAGTCCTCAAGGCTTCCTCCCTTAACATTCCTTTTAACATTTCTACACTATGGCAAGTGCAGAATTTGATTTGAGTCTTTTTGTGAGCCGTCCCTCTTGGGATCAAGTAAGTGATATAAGAAAGGCCGATTATTTAAAAATTGCAGAATATTATCAGGTTTCCCTTCCGGATCATTCATCAAAGGTGACTAAGGCAAAAGTGAAAGAGGTTGTTTTAGGGTATTTGATGAATCAGGGATATCTTGAGGCAATTGCAGCCTACTTACCATTGCCAACTGAACCCCCTTTATCAGCTGGTCCCTCTTTACCAGTTGACCCCTCTCTTTCCTCGTTAGAGTTTGAGAAATATAAATTAGAACTTCAATACAAGAGGGAAATAGAGATGAAAAGGTTGGAAGTCGAAATAATGAAGGTGGAAATCGAAAGGGAAGTGAGATTAAAAGAGGTATCTTTCAACTTTGCCACAGTTTCTACTATAGTTCCGTCCTTTGATGAAAGTGACATATATGGGTCATTCCGGTTATTCGAGAAAATTGCTACCAAACGTGAATGGCCCAAAGAAGAGTGGATGACTCTAGTGGGTCCTAAGTTGTCTGGGAAGTCTCTGAGGGTCTACAGCAGTCTGGGTAACCCAGAAAACTATGAACTTGCTAAATCTCAGATCCTTACTGCACACGCGATAACACCAGAAGGTTATAGGCAAAAGTTCAGGCATTTAACTAAAGTGAAAAATCAAACTTTTGTGGAATTTGCAACAGAGAAAATGCTTCTATTTAAAAAGTGGTTGGAAACACTGAAAGTCACTACCTTCTCAGAACTCGTGAATCTTGTAGTCGTGGAGGAATGGAAGAGTAAAATTCCCTTCCCTATTCTTAGGTACGTGGAGGAGAGCAATGAGAGGGAGCTTCTCAGGGTGGCTGAGATGGCAGACGCTCATGCCCTAAGGTTGGAATCCTGGAATGTGAATAGAGTGGACCGCGGTAACTCTGTAACGTCTACCTCAGGGGCCGGATTCTCAAAGAAATTTACGACGTCGTATCTCATTTGGGACGTCGTAACTTCCCCAGGCGAGTTAGGTCCACATACTCAAAACATTAAGACCTTATACTCAAAACAATTTCGGAACTGTGGGCAGCCATCTTGCGAGGACTTAAGACACGTAGATTTACGATCCGCGCGACCCTGTCACAAGGGAGTTAAGACCCGAAACACATAGAAAACGTATATATTTTTGTCAATCCTCCCGTGGTTCTCCCCGAGTCCCCGTTGCTGTGTTGGCAAAACACCATCACCCACGTCACGTCTTGTTGTTTGTTGTTGTGGGAGAGCTGAACACCGAGCGCTAATTTACAAATGTGATGGAACTTAGTGGTTTGCATATGAGAATAGGCGTCGCCTACGGAGGGAAAGAGTGTATAGGGATCCATTGGACCCTCTACATGTTAGTGAAGAACACTTACTTCGCTATTATAGATTTCCTCATCAAGAAATCTTAATTAAACTTGTGCCAGGAACTTGCCAATTGACCCATATGTTCGTCGACAAAAGAGGAGATCTCATGCTATACCAACACACACCCAAGTGTTAGTAACTCTACGAGTATTAGCTAACTAGTGGAACCTTTCAAAGTGTGATTGGAGATTCTGCTGGAGTGACTCAAGCAAGTGTGAGTAGAGTGGTGAAATCTGCTGTAGTACATTTGTTGGCTGAGAAGGCAAGAGTAGAAATAAAGATGCCCTCAGGTATTGTGGAAATTGGCAGAGCCTGCAGAGGATTCCATGCAATGAATGGTTTTCCCTGAGTGATTGGAGCCATTGATGGTACTCATATACCTATCAAGGCTACAAATATAAATCCACAAGTATATATTAATAGGAAAGGCTATCACTCCCTGAATGTGCAGTGTGTTTGCACCAGTGAGAATATAATTTTGCATTATAGTATGAGATACCCTGGCAGTACCCACGACTCCTTCATCTGGAATAACAGTCGTCTTCGGGCTCGATATTGTAGATAATTTCTTTACATGAAATAAACTTGGTAAATTTAAATAAATACATTGTTGTTAATTACTACATCTCCTACTTATCCCAATATCACTCAAAACTACATTTTAACCGTAATAAAGACTTTGTGAAAATATAATTCTACAGATTACATTCAATTGTTTATTGTTCAAAAGCAGCACACTATAAAATCAAATACAGTACAGTAATAAAATACTATCACAGCATGACACACCTAAAATATAATCACATTTGAAAACAAAATTAAAGTTAGTGAGAGTTCTGTTAGCATAATCACTGTACAGCTACAATAACACTCGATAACATCTTACCAGTAATAAAGACTGTGAAAATATAATTCTGTATTGCATTCAACTGCTTATTGTACAGAAGCAGCACACTGTTAAATAACCTAATTAGTTTGGCACAGTATCACATTGTTTGGTTAACTCTGTAAGTTCCTCAAGTGCAGAGGCAATTCTTGGGAGGCTGCCTCTCAACACTTGCAGAATATCTCCCTGTACTGCCAGCATCTGGTCACCGATACAGGGCTGTGAACTGGCACGGCTGCTGTGAACACGGCTACTGGTGTCATGACTCTCAGATCTACTTGCCCTCATACTTGATGCTGGAGGTGGTGATCTAGAGTAGGCATGGTCAAAAGTCACTGTCTGGGGAATGGTAATGTTTTCTGATGGTTCGTGACTTTGAATATTTTCTAACAGGCCTGAACTCTCAAAGTCAATATGTTCTACAGACATTGTAGAGTGGCGTGTTGGGTCATCTACTCCTGCCACCAAAATCTGTAACAATAAGAAGTGCTGTATTTATGTAATATGGTTACAATGAAAAAGGAACTGTGATGCATAGTGGAGGCAATAAACATGGGGCCGCCTTTTTCCTTTAAGTTTCTTTTTGCTTAGTACTTCTTCCTCAAAGTTTCCTGTCTGCATTGCAGTTTCTTTGGTAAAACTGTACATACATTTCACTGTCACCCAACATATATAAATATAATCACACTTGGCCTAACATCTGCTGAAAAAAGATTTGAGAACCACTGGTGAACAACATCTTCAATACAGTTCAGTATGTATTGCATCTCGTCAACCTACTGAAGATTTTATAATGAACATCAGCTAAGCTCAGCAACATCTTCATGACCAATTATGCATCTACTTACTGGGTAGTGGTGCATGCTCATCATGTGTCCTTGTCAACGGTATGGGTCTGGAAACACTACCAGCAGAGGTCGATGGCAGAGGCTCATCTGTAACAATAATGTGTGCATTGTTACACAACAGTATATCCAGTACTAATGCAACATGTTTACTCTGAGCTTTTGTAGTAACAGACAACACATAATAACCATAATACTGTATGTATAAAAGACACAAATACAGTACAGAATTGGGGCCTTGCATTCCCCTGCACTCTATAAGTTATTTTAGACCTTAAATGTACAGGCCTAACAATACAAAGTCACTGAGAAAGGCATGACAATCCCCTACACAGTTCTTCCATTATATTTTGTGAGAGAACATTGTCTCAATGTGCACTCCGTAAAAATTAGTCAAATTTACCAGCAATGACGTCCTCGCTTTCGAAAGGGCCAGAGTGACCCTCAATAGCCTCTGTCTCGATGAGAGCAAGTAGTGCCTCCTCTGTAGGCTTCCATTCCTTTGTGTCAGGTATTCCACCACCTGTAAAAGCCATTAAATTACAGTCATAGCCAAGATGAACAGTAGTATCATTGCAGCATTGCTTTAAGTAGTCAAACTCTAGTACTGTATACTGTATTGGGCTTCTTTAATGCTTAATTTCTTTCTGTATTGTGAAGTATAATTCTGCCAATCTTTCTCAATACATTACATTAGTTGATGGAATTCCTAAAACTATCCTACATCATACAGTATTTAATGATCACTTAGAATAGCCTACATATTGTACCCCAACATTTCTTTAATTACATACCTAACCTAACCTAATGTATTTAGGATGAGTTAACAAATATTTTGATGCACACTTAAATGTATAATGCAAGAACAACAACAAATATTTAAGCTAATGCAGTTCTCTAATATGTTTTTCCCCAAGTCAAATTTTGGTAATTAACCTGATCTAACCAAACCTCAGCAGACTACAGCAGGGACTTAATTGTGGCAACCCGTTATATAGGCCTACTAGTAACAATGGAAGAAACAATCTACTGCACAATGGCAATATAGTACATAAATATCATAGAAAAACTAATATTTAATGGTTATTATGAACGTCAATAGTCAATGATGTTACTAAGAACTTACCTGTCACTCTCATTTCACTCCTTTCCTTGGTTATTGCGACGTTACTACTGCTGTTGACAGTCTCTCTGTAGGCGATAAGAGAGATAATACTGTTGTCACTGCATCACACGCTTCTCACGTCCCAGCATCACTTTATGTTTACACAACACAGCTGATGGGGTCCATATTGGCACTGTGGCATTCCTTGCTTTTCATTGGCTGGATCCACGTGAAAGACGCCACCTGATTGGCTGAAGATTTTCCGATGTCCTAGAGGAAAAGACAGTCGCAAGTAGTTACGAACCGATTAGGACGTCGGAAATTTGTTTCGAGTATCTTGTCTTACGACACGAAATACGACATCCTAAATTGTTCGTAAGATCCGACGTCGTAAGTGAGATACGACGTCCCAAATGAGATACGACGTCGTAAGTTACGACCCGTTTTGAGTATCCGGCCCCAGGCGATCTATATGATGGGAAGAGTGATGGGTGGAGAGATCATGGTGCGACTTCTCATCAGCCAGTTTGTGCTTACTGTAGGAAAGCAGGACACACCATTGTTCAGTGTAAACATCCAGGGTGTAATTTTTCAGAGAGGTTCAAATGAGTCCAATCCCAAACCCATTGCATCTAACTCTAGCTCACTCCAGACCAGCATGTTCAAGGCCTTCACATTTACGGGTCGTGTTGCACTCAGCCAACAGGATCAGACATTCCCCATTACTATTCTCAGGGATACCGGTGCGGCTCAGTCAATTTTGGTCCATGATGCTGTACCTAACTTAAGTCAGAAGCTTACGGGAGAGCAAGTGTTACTATCAGACCTATCCACTTCCCAGGTATCCCACCCTCTTGCCGAAGTATATCTTGAGTGTCCATTTTTCAACGCAGATGTCAAGGTAGCTGTTAAATACGGTGTCTTACCAGTGAAGGGAGTACAACTATTGTTGGGTAATGACCTTGCAGGAACTCTCGTCGTGCCTAACGTAACTAAAGTTGATGAACCACTCCCAGAAGTTCTAGTCAAACCTCCTGTTGTTTGTCCAACCAGTGCCGTAACCCGAGCTCAGGCTAAACTCGTTGAGTCTACCCCTTCTAAGCTATTACCATCCTTGCCTTTTTATCAAGTTAAAGATGATCTCATTAACCAGCCTTTGTCTAAAGAAGAGCTAAATCCTCTAAATTATATTATAGCAACTCCTGACCAAAGAAAGAACACACAATTGGTCCATGTAAATTTACTCAAACCCTATTATTCCAGGTCGCCAGAGGTAGATGTCGGAACTGTTCTCCCTGTTGCATTGTGTGCATCAGGCCCTAGCCTTAAGAATAATATGGAGTCTGAAGCTGATGAAGAGAGTAGCCTACCTATAGACATCCCTTGTAACCAAAGCTCTCTCTCCAACAGTGGTATCATAACTAACTTTAAGGATTATTTTTGTAACCTCAAACCAGAACAAGAGACAGACATGATTCAGTTTTTGCATCAATTTCACTCAGTTACATCTGACACTCCAGGTTTGTGCAACTACATTGAGCATGACGTCAAATTGCTCAGTTCATGTCAGGCCCCTATTAGACAAACTCCATACAAAGTACATCCACATAAGAGTGAGATCATGGAGAAAGAAGTGAACTATCTCATAACCCACAACTTAGCTTAACCAAGCACGTCTCCCTGGGTTTCCCTATGTATTCTCGTGCCAATAACCACCATTGATCTCATGAAGGGCTATATTATCAAATGCCCCTTATGGAAAGGGCCAAGGAAATCTCTGCATTCATCACCCCTTTTGGTCTTTTCCAATATAAAGTGCTAGCTTTTGGTTTGTCTAATGCCCCTTCCACATTTCAAAGGGTCATCAACTACTTAATTCGAGGACTGGGAGGAACAGCAGCCTACTTGGACGATATTGGAGATGACAGAGACGTGGGAGGAACATTTCACCTTCAAATTGACGCAAGTGGTATTGGACTGGGTGCAGTGTTGCTACAAGCTGATCAGCAGACCAATGTACTACACCCTGTGGCCTACCATTCCTGCAAGCTGAAGAAGTATTAACAGTCTTACTCCACAATCGAAAAAGAAGCCCTCGCCCTCGTCCATGCCATCCAGAAGTTCGAGTGCTATCTTCAACCTTCGCCTCATTGTGTCCAGGTCTTCACATATCATAATCCCTTGGCATTTATCAACTCTACAAAATTCTCAAATCAACGGATCCTTCGGTGGGCACACTTGCTTCAGTCCTACAACCTTCAAGTCCAACACATCAAAGGAACGGACAACCTCCTTGCCGATGCCTTATCTCGTGGGATTGAGGATGACTACACCTGAGAGCAACCTACAGTAATGTCTCCAGCCGCTTGTGGGTGGTTTACTCTGCTTACCTCTTCTGGGTACCCCTACAGAGGTTTTAGGCGTGGGAGTATGTTACGAACCACCCATCAACCTGGCTGCCAGCCTGCTACACCCCCCCCCCCCCTTCCTTAAACTACCAGTTCATCCAACAACCTCCCTCCAATTCCTCACCCCTCAATCTTCAACTGACCAATCAGGAACTGACAAATATGCCTTTACCCCTTGACCCCCCGGCTCTGATTCTGATATAAACCGGCCGAATTCGATCCAGGACATCAGTTCCTCACCAACGGCCACTCTCTTCACATTCTCGTCACATTCTCTTCACATTGTCTACACATTCTCTACACATTGTGTTCACATCCACTACACATCACATCACACTTGGTTCCCCGGCCTGCACTCTGCATCTCACCCACCTGGGCTCCATTTGGATCGTAACGTATACTAATATTCTTATATTCTTATTGCTCTCCTCCCCATATATATATATTTAATGTACATGTTTAGCTTTGTTCTTAGGTAGGATGTTTAGTGTTAAGTGTATTTATTATATTGTTGTGTCTATACACTGGTGATCTCTCTTTTGCATTTCAAGGTGTTATTATGTTCAATATATCTTGTTCTAAGTGAAACTCCGTTATTTCCATGCCCTTTGCCTTTAAAAGATTCGGATACAGACGTTATCCCTTGCCTACTTGGCTTTTGTTAGCCCAGGTCCAGGGCATAAAAGCATTACTTATTAACTTGGTACATACCACTCAGACCTGGGTGTAACATTACGAACATTGTGCTAACCCTCCCCCCCCCCCTTCTCCTCTCCCACTCCACTTATGCTTTCTTTCTTCTCTCTTTCCCTCCTTCCCTCCCCCCTTCTTCCTCTCCCCCCTCCAGGCCCTAGCCACTAGCTTTCAATTCTTCAACTGTCCCTCTTTTCTTTACATTTCCTTCCCGCTTGCTGTCACACCTCTCTAACACCTTTTTTCTGGCGCTATAGGACCTTGATATTGCAGGGCCTAATATACATCAATCAGTCAATCTCTCCCCCTCCACTTATGCTTTCTTTCTCTCCCTTCGTTCCTTCCCTCCCCATGCATGTCCTGCCCTCCCTCTCTCCTTTCCTCCCCTCCCCATGCATGTCCTGCCCTCCCTCTCTCCCTTCCTTCCCTCCCCATGTCCTGCCCTCCCTCTCTCCCTTCCTCCCCTCCCCATGTCCTGCCCTCCCTCTCTCCCTTCCTCCCCTCCCCATGTCCTGCCTTCCCTCTCTCCCTTCCCTTCTCTAACTCTTCCCTCCTTTCCTCCCTCACCTTCATTCCTTTCTTCCCTGCCCTCCCCTCTTTTCCTAACTTCCTCCCCCTCTCTCCTTTCCTCCCTCCCAGAGCCGTAGAATACTAAGGCTCTGCTCCCTCCCAATACCTCCCCCCCCCCCCTTCCCTTCCCACCTTTTCCCCTCTTCCCCTTCCCTTCCCTCCTTTCCTCCCTCCCTCCTCCTCATTCCCCTTCCCTCCTTTCCTCCCTCCCTCCTCCTCTTCCCTTCCCTCCTACCCTCTCCATGTCACCACCACTCTCTTAATTACTCCCTACCCTTCCCTTCTCTTCTTTCCTCCCCTCCCTTCCCTTCCCACTTTTCCTCCCCTCCTTTCCTCCCTCCTCCTCATTCCCCTTCCCTCCTTTCCTCATTCCCCTCCCCTTCCCTCCTTTCCTCTTGGTTTGGTTGGTGTTGTGATCAATAGTAGTAATCTTAACCCTCCAAATAATCCAGGCCACAAAACGCTTCAGTGTTTCGAATAGTGAATCTGTTGCCTGTAGTAGTTTGGAGAATTCATAGAGCTCCAGTAAGGGCCCTCAACTTTTTTAAAACTATGGGTCTTAGTGTATCG
>JAWZYT010001257.1:0-282500 GCA_034508575.1 Petrolisthes manimaculis | reverse complement strand
AAAATACATAATTATATAAAATACATAAAATATTACGTAAAATATAACATATACTTAAGGGGGTGTGGGAATTAGAGGACAGGCTTGGGGTGAGTAGAAATCATGTCCCCCTATACTTGCACCCCCTAACCCCCCCCAAACCCCCCAAACCTGTCACCCTACTCCTGCACCCCCCAACCCCCCCCCCCCCCCAAAGCCTGTTCCCCTATTCCTACACCCCCTTAATTAACTTTATGATGCCGTTATAAAAGACCCTGTGATCGTGTGTATTTATTGGAGGCTTTTGATTCCTCCTGACCATGCCACGAAACAAGCTCCTTCCATATAGCCTATATAGCCAAAATGATGTTTCGTTAAAATATTTGAAGGACTCATTTTACCTCCAATTTTCTGACTACCTGTGTTTTATGTGTGTAGTCAAATAATTGGAGGCATATATAAGAGAGAGAGAGAGGGAGAGAGAGAGAAGAGGTGGGGGGAAAAAAGAGAGAGAGATAGGGGGGGGGAGAGCAGTTAAGGTGTGTGGTGGTGTGAGAGAGAGAGATGAGGAAGGCAGACCACTCCACCAGGTACAGAGAGAGAGAGACCCCAAGCCTGTCCCCTAATTGGAAGTATACAAGTCCTTCAAATATTGCCACGAAACCCACAGACAGGAGGAATCATAATTAATAAGCCTCCAATTTTCTGACTACAATCACCGGGTCCCTTAAGAGGGTGCGGGAGTAGGGGACAGGCTTGTGGGGGGGGGTCTGGGGGTGCGAGAGTAGGGGGACAGCTTGGGGTGGGGGATTAGGGGTGTGGGGATATAGGGGGAAAGGCTTGGGGGGAGGTCTGGGGGGGTGCGGGAAAAGGGGGGCAAGTTGGGGGGGTAGGAAAACCTGTCCCCTATTCCCGCACCCCCCTAACCCCTCCCAAGCCTTGCCCCCTACTCCCGCACCCCCCCAAAGCCTGTCCCCTATTCCCCGCACCCACCAAAGCCTGTCCCCTTATTCCCGCATCCCCCAAACACCCCCCCCCCCCAAAGCCTGCCCCCCGAGCGAATAGTGAAAGGTCTGCTGCTGCTGCTGGTGTCCGATTCCTTTATTATTATTTAAGGGGTGTGTGGGAATAGAAGGACAGGCTTGGGGGGGCTTTGGGGGTTAGGGGGGGTGCAAGAATAGGGGGACAGGCTTTCTACCCACCCCAAGCCTGCCCCCCTACTCCAACACACCCCTTAAATAATAATAAAGGAATCGGACACCAGCAGCAGCAGCGCTTTCACTATTCGCTCGGTTACCATGACAACCACGACGTCACATATAAACAAAAACAAACCCCCTACCAAACATGGCCAACAAGATTACGAAGTTGACACGGGATAGCCAAGTGCCAATAATGTGTTTGTGGACCCAACCCGACGTAGCCACCGTCACAGCACAACACACACACACTCTATACCAGCTGACAACACAACAACAAAACAACACAAGGAGGAGGACGACAAACAAAGGGAAACTAAAAACGAAATCAGAGAGGATGCGGTAGTGAGGCGAAGGATTGCTTGGCTCAGAGCTCAACTACACGAGGTCACGCTTGGAGGATATGTATGCATGTACAGTCGGGGTTCAAAAATAATCATCCATATATAATATAGGGGTAACCCACGTAAGATTTTGACAGGTTTTCTCTGTTCCTTTAGCTGATAAACTTTTCAATAAATATTTTTTTAAGTACCATCTTTTAATTTATTACATGGAGCTATATACTCATTACTTTCACACACACACGTCTTATAATTTACTACAAGAAGCAACACACTATTCAAATCAATAACATCTTTATATGTGAACGTGAAATCATTATACAGCAAATTGTCCCAACTGTATAGATTGATTGATTGATTTATTGATGCAACAAGGCATCTGGCGGCGCAACAGCTAGGGTCATATACCGCCCAACACAAAATTATTATCCTCAACTAACAAAATCACAAACTCCCGAAAGGGACACGCATCATAACTAAATTACACACAAACTATAAACACACACCATTACTAAAAGAACGCGTCAACTTAACAAATATATAAAAAAGAATCAAGACTAAATAATATCAAACTATTAAAAACCATAAGTATAATAAAATCACAATTTATGAAGGAGGCCAGCCTCCTCCACATAGGAGAGAGTGTTCCCTCCCACACTACAAGCCTCCTCCCCGAGCACCCAGGAGAGACTGTAAGAACCGTCACCCACCCGGTACTCGGAGAGGTACCTAGGACGCAGGTCCCTAAAACTGGGACACTCAACAATAATATGCCTCACTGTCAAAGGGACCAGACAATCATCACAGTAGGGAGGGTTAATCCTGTCCATTAAAAAGCCATGAGTCAATAATGTGTGGCCAATGCGGAGACGGGACAAGAGCCGTCTCCCACTGGCGGGACAGGCCGCTGTAGCTCCACAAACCAAGGCGTTGGCGGATGTCACGGAGCTTGTTAGCCCCGACTCCGTCCCATCTGTCCTGCCAGCAGGAACGAACGGCAGCATCTATATAGGGTCGAAGGTCCACTGCAGGGACAGGATGACGCCCGGCAGGAGGCCGAGAATTGGAGACCACAGCCTTAGCCAGGGCATCAGCTCGCTCATTACCATCAACACCCACATGGGCCGGGACCCAACAGAAAGTGACTTTGCGGCCACGACGACCCAGGAGGACAAGCCACTCAAGGATGGCCAACACCAAGGGATGGAGAGAGTTAAAATTGCACAAGGCCTGCAAGGCACTACAGGAATCACTATAAATAGTAAAAGAAGGCTGAGGGAGAGTAAAAATCACTTGAATGGCATATAAAATGGCCGAGAGCTCAGCAGTGAAAATCGACATGACAGAAGGAAGTCTACCACCACGGCAAAAGTCAGGAAAGACAACTCCAAAGCCAACTCCAGCATCAGACTTTGACCCATCTGTGTACACAGGGAGGGACTCCCTGTGAGTGAAGACATGTTCTAAAAACAGGGAACGAGCCACTGGAGGAGGAAGAGATTCTTTTTTGTCTGTAAAACAGGTGCAGGGAAAAACTTCTGGAAGAAGCCATGGAGCCACCCTGGGGACCCTCACAGGACGAATATGGAAATCTTCAATTCCCATCTCCTCCATAGCCTTCCTGACCCGGAAGCCAAAGGGCCAAGGTGTACGAGAATGTGAAAGGTAATAATTAGACATGATATCAGATGACACCGCCAAGCAAGGAAGGGAGTCGGGAAGTCGATGTAATTGATGCCAACAACGAACCATTGAGGACTGGCGACGGAGATCTAGAGGTGGTTCGTTAGCGTCCACCAGGAGACTGGGGATTGGTGATGACCTGAACGCTCCAGTTGCCAGACGTATCCCAGCATTATGAACAGGGTCTAAAACTCTGAGACGGACATCTGTGGCAGAGGAGTACACCTCACACCCATAATCAAGTTTTGACCTAATAAAAACACGGTATAGGCGAAGGAGGGTGGCCCGATCAGCCCCCCAGGTAGTATGGCTCAGAACCCTCTACAGATTAAGAGCCATGAGGCAAGAGACCTTAAGTGTACGTAAGTGGGGAACCCAAGTCAAACGTTTGTCGAAAAGGAGACCCAAAAAGCGAGTCTCCTCGACACAGCGTATCCGATAACCATACATGAATAAGTCCGGATCAGGGTGGACACCTCGGATGCGGCAGAAGTGCATAGCAACCGTCTTGGCAGGAGAAAATCGAAACCCATGAGAACCAGTCCAACGTGACACTCTGTCAAGGGCAAGCTGCATGCGTCGCTCCGCCACTGACATACGGGAGGCAGCAAACCAGACTGCTAGGTCGTCAATGTACATCGAGTTGGCTATACCGTCCGGAAGGGATGAGGCAATGGCATTAATTGCTACTGCAAACAATGTGACGCTGAGGACACTTCCCTGAGGGACGCCCTCCTCCTGTGCAACAGATGCTGAGAGAGCTGTACCAACCCTTACAGAAAAACTGCGACCACTAAGAAACTCTTTAAGAAAGCGTGGAAGGCGACCTCGCAGGCCATATACATGGAGCTGCTGCAGGATGCCATATTGCCATGTAGTGTCATATGCTTTCTCTAAATCAAAGAATACACAGACAAGGTGTTGATGTCGTGCAAAGGCCTCACATGCAGCAGCTTCCAACCTGACCAGAGCATCTGTAGTGGAACGATGTTTACGAAAACCCGACTGGGACGGAGACAGAAAATCACCCCGTTCCAAGAAGTATACCAGTCTGACATTCACCATCTTCTCAAATAGTTTACATAAACACGAGGTCAAAGCAATTGGTCGGTAATTGAGGGCAACACTAGAGTCTTTGCCTGGCTTGGGGAAAGGAAGGATGGTAGCAACCCTCCACCCAGAAGGGAAGACACCCTCCACCCAGAAGGGAAGACACCCTCCACCCAGATTCTGTTATATAAACCTAAGAGAAATGAGATTGCCTCCTCACCCAAGTGTCGCAACATTGCATATGGGATGTTGTCTGGCCCAGGAGAAGTGTCCCCACAGAGAGAGAGAGCAGAATGCAGGTCTCTCAGGGTGAATATATGGTTATAACTTTCATTCTCGTTCCCTGAGAAATTCAGGGCAGTACACTCCTTGGCTCTTAACTCATGTCTCACAGCCAGAGGTCGAGAGTCACGGCTGGAGACTCTAGCAAAAGCCTCCGCCATGGTATTGGCCACTGTCAAACTATCCATAATCTGAACTCCATTGACCTTAAGTACAGGTGGAGAACTAGGAGAAAACTTCCCCGCCATCTTACGGACTCTCTTGAACACTTAGGTGAGTGGAGTTTTACTATTAATTGAAGACACATAGGCCTTCCAAGATGCACGTCGTGCCTCTTTTAAAACTCGTCTAGCCCGGGCCCTTGCCCGTCGGAAGTCCTCTAAAAGAGTTGGGTCCCCACGATTGCGACGAAGGTGAGAGAAAGCAGCGCGCTTCTCCCACACAGCAGTGGTGCAGACTGGTGACCACCAAGGGACAGGACGTTTGGGAAAGTAGCCAGAAGTTTTAGGGATAGAGTTGAGAGCGGCAGAGTGGAGTACATCAGTGAAATATGTTACAGCCTCATCACAGCTACCAAAATCGGCTACTGAAGAGACCGAAGAAGTTAGCTCTCTAAAAAACTGCCAGTCAGCCTTCTCTAATTTCCACCTAGGAAGACGAGACTGAGGTTCATACTTGTTACCTTCTAAAAGTATAGGAAAATGGTCACTACCATATAAATCAGGCAACACTCTCCAAGTAAAATCTAACAGAGCACTGGGTGAGCAAAGGGAAATGTCAATGGCGGTAAAAGTCCCAGTTGGGCTATTAAAATGTGTCACATCTCCCGTATTTAAAACCCCTAATCCCTCATCCTCAATACAAGAAGCTAATAAAACACCCCTGGGGTTGATCGAACTATCACCCCACAGAGGATGACGCCCATTAAAATCACCCAATAAAATAAAGGGAGAGGGAAGGTCCCGTACAAGACGGTTGAGATCACCCCTCTCTACTGTAACACTGGGAGGAAGGTATAGACTGCACACAGTGTAGGGGCGGTCCATAAAAACCTCAACAGCAACAGCCTGGAGCGGTGTGTCAAGCTCCAGGCTCGTGCATGGAATATCTCGACGAACTAGGATGGCAGAGCCACCATGGTGACCCTGCCCTTCAAATGAATTTGAATAAAATTCAGAATATGCTGGAGGACTGGCAGGAATGTAGTCCCCAAGCATTGTCTCTTGAAGAGAAACACATGCAGGAGAGAAACTAGAGAGAAGAATGCGAAGTTCTTCCCAAGAAGCACGCAAGCCACGGCAACTCCACTGAAGGACCTTGAAAAGTGTTACTTTGGTCCTGGTTTTTGGGAAGCCTCATAGAGGTACTTCCCACTACCACCTCGACCTGAGGGTCTACTCAAACGATACGTTTTGTCAAATCCTGGGCCACTAGAAGAGCGAACCCGAGGAGTAGTACTTGGGGTAGTAATTCGGACCCGCTGACGAGTCCCTGAAGCATCTGATATGTTTGAAGAAGATGAAGGTATATGAGCAGGGATATTCTTAGAAGCATTTACATTGGTATTGTCCTGTGCAGCAGTGGTATCACTGACACAGGCAGACACATCAACATCCATAATACAGGTGGTAGAATCACTCTGCTGTTCAAGCGGAGAAGAAACTGAATCTTTTGAAGTCGCGACATCAGTGGCATCCACATTAACTTCACGCTCCTCTGATGGTCCTGAAAAAAACTTGCGAGGAGGAACTTCTGTTGAATCAAGAGATTCATCAGAGCCACGAGAACGCTTCTGGTGACATTGAGAGGAAACTATTGATGAGTTCTCAGAGATGGTTGCCTTATAAGGAGGAACATCTATTGAGTCAAGTGCCTCACAGGAACCATGAAGACGTCTCTGTGACCGTTTAGGTGACTTAAGTTTCCTTTTTGGAGAGCGTGTGGCAGTGTGAACCTCTACCACATGGACACCTTTAGCTAAAGTTGCAAAATTGTCATCAGTTGAAGGGTCACCAGAATGAGTGTCTGATAAGGTTTCCAAAACAGAGAAGTTATTATGTAGTGTAACTTTAGAAACGCTCTCACTGGAGCATAAAGCAGCTGCCTCTTGAGAGGGTTGAGAGGGTGCTACAACTGATTTGGGGCGAAGGGTGGAGGCGTATGTCTTAACACCACCATCCTTTTGTCGCCTGAAGTTGAGTTGCCGTCTGGCACTACCAATACTAATGAATTGGCTATTAGCCAAGTGGAGAATATCCTGCTCAAGGAGGTACATTTTACATTGGCGAGACCGCAAGGGGTGAGCATCTCTGCAGTAAAAGCAGTAACTCTCTGACCGACATTCAGAAATAAAATGTGCGTCAGAAGCAGAACAATTACCACACCGGGAATGGTTGTTGCAGTTCCTCCTCCCATGACCAAACTCATAACAACAGAAACACTGTAAGGGACGCTCAACAAAAGGCTTCACCTCCTCAAAAGAGGTGGGGTTTATGTTAATGCGATCTGGGATATGCAAACCATAAAAAGTGAGGATAATCATATTTTTACTGCCTTACATCTTTGTTACTCGTTGGACATTGTCTGGGCACATAGCAAGAATGTCCTCTTCTGAGAATTCATATAGGTCTTCATTATATATACGCCCCTTGCTATAATTGAATGTTCGGTGTGGTTTGATAGATTCAAATATGCTATGGAATAATATAAATAAATTAAAAGCAGTAGAAGAAAAAAGTAGAGATATAGTAATATACAATAATCAGAAAGTAAAACTAGGAGAGGAAGAGATAAAAAATCAACTAATAAAATATTGGGAAACTATATAAAAAAAACATCCAAACAAGATAAAACAAGTATGGAATGAGGAAAGAAAGAATTTCTATGAGGAGGAATTAGAGGAGGACAGACCAAAGTATAGTATAAAGATAGATGGAGAGGAATGTGGAGTTGGGGAGGAAATTAGAGAACATATAGACATGGTATATAAAATACAAACATCTCTTATAAAATGATGGGGATAATAAAAAATAAAATTGAAGAACACTTAAAAGATAGTAATCTAATTTTGGATACACAGGCAGGATTTACAAAGGAAAATAGAATAGAGGATAATGTGTTAATTTTATTAAAATATTGTATAATTCAAAGCTTTAAATATAAAATACCACTTTTTGTAATAGCAATAGACTTTTCTAAAGCATATATGACTCGATAAAAAGAGAAACATTAATAGAAGCAATGATATTTTTCAAAATAGATGCCAATATAATAGACTTGGTGGCTAGAATTTACTTAAATGATAAAACAAGATTATTCCTAGATAAGAAAAACTATGGGGAAATTAACATTACAAGTGGGATTAAGCAGGGTTGTACAGGATCAACAACACTTTTTAAACTGGTAACTTATATGATCATTCTAAAATTAAATAATATATACATAGGATACAAGGAGGAGAACCTATACATAAACACATTATTTTATGCAGATGATGGGTTGGTGTTAACAAGGTCAATAAAGGAAACAAGATAATACATAACACACTTACAGAATATAGTTGCAGAAGTAGGGTTGGATATATATATGAGCAAAAGTAATATTTTAATTTATTATTCAAGATTGATGGATGGATATTAGGCGCCGCAACATCGAGGTCCTATAACGCCAGAAAAAAAGGTGATAGAGAGGTGTGACAGCAAGCAGGAAGGAAAGAAAAAGAAAAGAGGGACAGTTGAAGAACTGAAAGATGGGAACCATTTAGTCTGGTCTCTCACTAGCGACCTTCCTAGCATGGGAAACCCTCTTTCCCCGAAATCGGGGCAGAGCAGGGGCCGTAGCCCCCTCTAGTCTAGCTCGGCAGGTCTCAAAGACACACAAGCCCCCCACCACGTCAAGGCAGTTCCCGTTGGGGGGTTATAATTCAAGAGAGACACCTGAGGAAATAGGGGGAATTAAGGTGGTAGACACTATTAAGTATTTAGGAATTACAATAGACATTAAGATAAACTGTTTTAAGACATATAAAGAAGATATAATTAAAAAAGCACGAAAATTAAGTAATTTGGTACCATCAATGATAACAAGAAGCAGCAATAAATTATTAATAGGAAAATGTTATTGGAAAAATGTGGCCCTACCATCCATTATGTATGGAACAGACATAATAGATTTTAATAAAAATGAAGTAAAGAAACTACAAAGTATAGAAATTAAAAGTCTATAGAAATATCTTAGGAGCAGTGAACAGAACTGCAACATGTACTTTGAGAGGTGAAATTGGTGCATCAAGTGTAGTAACAAGGTTACACATTAATAGAATAGAATAGAATAGAATAGAATAGAATAGAATTTATTGATTCGCTCAGACTTTATAATATTATTATTATTATTGAACAGATCGACACCACATGGCTGGGAGAGGATGAAACAGACATCCCATCAATCCAAAGGACCCCAACCCCATGATGCAAACCGGAAAGAAGTAATTTAAAATAGTCATGCCAATAAAAATCACCAAAGCATGTATATGATACATTAGTGGAACTAAAAACAGTAAGATAAAAAGATATATATAGAAAAAAAAGAAAAAAAAGAAGAAAAAAAAATATTCTAGTAAAAATCTATTTGCAGAAACCTTAAAAGATTGCAGACTAATGCCATTAAAAACACATTCATCAAGACTGTTCCAGGATGCAGCAGTCTTGGGAACAAATGAACGCTGAAATTGTGAGGTCCTACAACGAGGTAGCTCAAATGAAAGGTGATGAGACGCAAGTCTCATATTATAAAGTATGGAGCACAGCTCCGACAAAAATCAATCAGTTTGACAAAACATTTCAAATAACAATAGCCATTATAAGAATATATTAACACAAAACAATGAAAAAGTTATTTAACAGTTTCCATACCCAAGTCACAAACAGAAAAAAAAAAAAAAAAAAAAAAAAAAAACAGTACTGTACAGTCGGCGGTAGAAGTCTTGTCGCCTCACTTGCTTCACCGAGACAAACAGTGTTCATGGACTCGAGAAATACATACGTTTTCTTCACTTAATAATCTCGAGTCTATGAACATCGGGTGCCTCGGTGAAACAAGTGAGGCGACAGGACTTTTGCCGCCGACTGTACAGTACTGGTACCCAAAAAGCCATTTACACCTATAATTCACCTGAACATATTTGAAATTAATCTCATAAATAATGACAAATTGTTAAGAACATTCACACTAGTACATTGCATTAACGCAACATATTTGAAGTGTGTTGGCCTAAGTGTGTAATATCTTTTTATATACCTATCCCTTAACCTTACAAGTTCTTCATTGGTACATTAAAAAAGAACATGAAATTCATCTCCTATAACATTAGCATCACACTTGTTACAAACACGATCTTCTCTATTTACACCTGTGTATCTACCAACATTTATTGGTAATCTGTTGTTACATGTTCTAAATCTAGTTATCATAATACGACTTCTTTTGGATAACTTAACAAGATATTCCTCCATACCATAAACACATTTAAATGTCTTATAATTACTACACAAAGATTTAGTTGATAAATTATGATGCCAAGTAGTAATCCATTGATCCTTTAGTCTCACTTCAACTGCTTTCTTAAACCATGTTGTATTGGGCATATCTTGTGATAACCATATCCCTGACATACCACACTCATTTAGTATGTTCTTTATACAGGCAATCCATGGAGAAGTGTATAACTCTAACATATCCAACTGTAATAAACACCGATACATTACATAACATAACTTAGAATCTCTGCCTGTAATTAATCTAGACCAGTAACCCAACATTCTACACTTTATATGGATTTCCAATGGGTACACTCCAAGTTCACCATATACCATATCATTACTGGTGTTTTTATGAACACATAACATTTGTTTTATATATTTTACATGTAATAACTCTAACTCTCTTATAATATAATGTCCCCATATCTCAGATGCATAGGTCAATACTGGTAAAACCATCCTATCAAATAATTCCATCTGCATATCAACAGGCAAGTCAAACTTTCTACATTTTCCAATTAATGAATACATTGTCCTTGTTGCTTGCTCCTTCAATTCCAGCTCTCCTTTCCGGAACATGCCATTGTAATTAAATGATACACCAAGATACTTATAACATCCTACTACTTCAATGTCTTCACCACCAAATACAAATTTATAATCTCTTAGATGAGTTCCTCCTCTACTGAACACAACTATTTTTGTTTTATCACAATTAAGCTTTAAGTTCCATTCATTACAATATGTATTTAATGCTATCAATGCCTGCTTCACTCCTTCCTCACTATCACACAATAATACTGTATCATCTGCATACATTAGAACCAAGAGTTTCAAATAAGAGTTTATTAAATCATGATCAAAATCCAAAAACTTGAAAGTTATACTCAAGTAATTTACTTTCTATATCATTAATATAAAATGCAAAAAGCAAAGGCGACAAATTTTCCCCTTGCCTCACCCCCATATTGCATACAAAAGCATCAGACATCTGTTGTTCCAACATTACACAAGACCTGATGATACTATACATACTTTTTATTATATTCAATATTTTCCCATTCACTTTTTCCCTCACAAGCTTGTACCACAGACCCTCACGCCACACCATATCAAAGGCTTTCCTATAGTCCACAAATAAACAGAAAAGTTTTTTATTTCTCCATTTAAACAAATCAATTATACATTTAAGTAGAAATATATGATCTAAGGTGGAGTACTCCTGCCTAAATCCAGCCTGTGTTTCATTAATGATATTGATGGTATTAGAATATTCAGTCAGTCTATCATTAAGTACAGAGGTAAACAGTTTACCTAGGCAGCTAAGCAGGGTGATCCCCCTATAATTATTGGTGTCATGAATGTCACCCTTTTTTTTGTACAGTGGTACTATCATGCCAACTAGCCACTCAGATGGCATAACACCACTATCAAATATCTTATTAAAAAGCTTTACATATAATGGTAACAAAATTTGCTGAGTAGATTTAATATATTCATTTATTATCATATCAGCCCTGAAGCTTTATTGTTCTTTAGTTTCTTAATGTTTCTCTTCACCTCTTCCTCAGTTATGGGATCATTAAGTATTGGTGATGGGTCAGTGTCATTGGTGTTGTCATAATTTGTGATTGTGTTTACATCAATGTAGTTATTACTGTCATCACTGGCAAGCTGTTTGAAATGCTCATAAAAATTATTCAGTGTGATGGGTATCTTACTGTTCTTTTTCTTACCATTTAGGATTTTCCAGTATGCTTTAGGGTCACTACTTCTGTTTCTCCTTAAGTCATTTATTAAGTTAGTTCTCTCTTTTGATTTAACTCTCTTTAACTCTCTTTTGTATCTTCTACTTTCCTCAATCATCATATCAAAATGTTTTTTATTCCTATGAAGGTTGTACTTATGTCTGGCTTTGTGATAACTTTTCCTGGCTTTCCAGCACTGTCTGTCATAGAGTGGGAGTGGGATATGGGATTTGGAGTAATAGAGTGGGATATGTAAAATATTTATTGAACAAAGAAAATATTTTGGTAGGTAAAATATATACAAGATTAAAAGAAATCATAAATAATGAAAAGTGGATGAAAAGTACACAGGAAATCATTAAAGAATTAAAGATAAATGAAAATACTATAAAGGAACTAAAGAAAGAAAAGATAAAAAGCAAATTTAGAAAAAAGGATAGAATTGAATGGGAAAAGGATTTAAGCCAAAAAGTAAGTTTAACATTATATAAGAAATATAAGACAGAAATAAAACAAGAAAATATGATAATACGTATCATAATGAGGAGTATGGAATGGACTATGGATGGAGGAGTGGATGAACTGAATGATTCCCTGGTTAGGAAAGTGACAGAGATGGGTGAGAAAAGGATAGGAAGGATAATGAATAGAAATAAAAGAAGATTGATGAAGAGTTGGTGGAATGAAGATATTGAGAATACGAAGAAGAAGAGGAAAGAGAGTAATAGGAAGTGTAGAAGACTGAGGAAAAATGTAGGTAATAGTGAGGAAGTTAGAATAGCATATGAGGAGACATGGAAGGAGTATGAATGTAGACAGAAGGAGGTAAAACAAAACTGATAATGAAAGCCAGAGTTTATGGATGACAAGAAAGTGATAGAGAGTTTGCATGCCAAGGGAGAGGAAGGTGGTAAAGAGTGGTATGACTTCTTAAGGGATGAGAAGCAGAAGGAGAGAATCAGAGTGGATGAATTAGTGGTTGGTGGAAACATAGTGAGGGACACAAGGGACAAGGTGAATGCTATACAGGAATTCTGGGAGGACATAGGTGGTGTGAATGAGGCAGAAGACAGACAGGAGTGATGTGAGGTTTGAACTGGAAACAAGAATAGAGGAGAATATGAATGATGAAATTAGTAGAGCTGAGATTAGAAAGTATGTAGGGAAACTGAAAACAGGTAAAGCAACAGGCAGGGATGGGGTTCTATGTGAGTTTTACAAGGAGGGGAGGGGAAGGAGTATTAGAAGGCCTTTACTCTCTATTCAGAGCAATCTGGGTAGAAGAAAAAGTGCCAAGTAAGTGGAATGAGAGTAGAGTGACTTTGTTGTATAAGGGAGGACACAAGAGTAAGAGGGAGCTTAGGAACTATAGGCCTATAGCTCTAACAGAGACAATATCAAAAGTATTTTGTGGGATCCTGAATGAAAGGTTGAAAGAGAGTGTGGAGAGGTATAAGGTGATGGGAGAGGAACAAAATGGTTTTAGGACAGATAGGAGAGGGGAGGATAATATGTTCGTAGTGAGAGAAGTTATTGAAAAAATGGTGATAGATAACAGGAAAGTTTACTTAGCATTTCCAGACATTGAGAAGGCGTATGACAAAGTTAACAGGTATAAGCTAGGCAAGGTCTTGGAGAGAGTGGGAGTTAGTAGCAAGATAATGAATATTATAATGAGTATGTATGTGGAAACCAGGGCAGTGTACAGTATAGGTGAATTAGAGACAGGATGGGTGGAGAGTAAGAGAGGTGTGAGGCAGGGATGTCTACTTTCACCATTGTTGTTTGGACTGTATACAGAAGAACTAGCTGCACGAGTGAGGAAGGAAGGTTTAGGGATTCAGGTAGGGGAGTATGTAATGAGTATTTTGTTATAGGCAGATGATGTGGTGATTCTGAGTGAGACAGGTGAGAGACTGCAGATAATACTTGATGTAGTTACAGAGTATGGGAATGATTTTAATGTCAAGTTTGGGAGTGATAAGAGCAAAGTAATCGTAGTGAATGGGGATGACCGGGATATAGGTAGAAAGTGGAGACTGGGTGGAAATGTGATTGAAAGGACGCAAGAGTATAGATACTTAGGAATAATTGTGGATGAGAAAGGGTATGATAGGACAAAGACTGATAGGTCATCAAGAGCAAACCAGTGGGTAGGAAGACTAGGAAGTGTGGCAAGGTGTAGAGCTGATAAGTATGAAGTAGTGCGAGGTGTATGGAAAGGTATGGTTGTACAGTTGGACACATGAATGGGTGGTACAGCCCAGGTGAAAGATACTTGTCCCATTTGAGTAACCAGTGTCTATTATCAGGTACTTGCTTTTTATTACCATCCTCAATACAGACTTCTGCTCCTGATGTCTCCTATTAGGCACTAAGAAACTTGATATTGAGAGAAATTGATCATCTTTCACTTAAGCTGTACCACCCATTCATGTGTCCAACTGTACCTGGACTAATGTATGGACTGGAGACTATGACATGGACAGTGAAAGACTTGAATTGACTAGAGGTAGTTCAGAATAGGATAGGAAGAACAGCTTTAGGTGCAAACAAGTATGTAGGTGTGGAAGCAATAAGAGGTGATGCTGTATGGAATACGTTTGAGGAGAGGATAGCCAAAGGAGTGTTGAAATATAAGGTTAGACTAGAGGGAATGAATGAAGACAGATGGGCTCGAAGAGTGTATAAATGGACAGGACGGTATACCAAGTGGAGAAGGATGTGTGATAAGAGAATGTAAATGTGTGAAATGCAGTACCCAGTGCTAGATGAAAGGGGCAGATGGAGTGATGAGAAATGGATGAATGAGATTAAGAGACGGACACAAGAAATAGGCAGAGATGAATGGATGAGAGGCACGAGTGAGAAGAGCATGCTAGATTGGTACTCCTCTAAAGACATACCAAGGAGTGAAGTGTTCTGTGACGGTAGCTGGGGAAGTGAGCTGTTGTTTAAGGCAAGAACAAAGTCACTGGAGGTGAATGACGGAATATATAGATGGAGTAATGAAGGCAGTAAGGTGTGTAGGGAAGATGAGACATTAATACATGTGTTGATGGTATGTGATATGTATGAACGAGAGAGAGCTACCATGCTGAATGTGGTAATAGGTGAACTAGGAGAGAGAAACTGGAGGGAGATGGTGGAAGCGACAGTGGCAGCCAAAGTGCTGCTAGGTCTGAGTGAACGAGAGCCGTACAATCCAGTGATAATAGAGAGTGTGAAAGAATGTCTGGAAAGGATATTGGTTGAAGAGAAAATGAGTATATAGGGACGTGCAGGTTGTATAGGACAGAGAGTGAAAATACATGTAGCCTATTCTTTGGTACTGTTTTTCGTTTGTTTTTCTCTCCGCAGAATCTGCAGAGGAAGACAGTGAGAGAGCGCCGTTGCAAGGGCTACACCCGAACGCGGGTGACTCTCAGTCATCATCAATGAGCAATACCAGGCGATTCGAAGCTTTCTGCTCCTCACACTCTGGTCAGAAATTATGTATCACGAGTGTACTACAACCCGATCCAACATATATATAGTGTTTAAATGTTACACAATGTTTCGTAGGGCTACTTTGAGAAACGAAACACAATATAATTATGCATATTGCAAACGCTGGGATCTCAAGACGTCGAATTTCGGTGATAAGAATATGATGCACTATACCACTCTTGTATTCAGCAGTTTACGGGTATCTGGCAACACTGGTACCAGAAGACACGAGAGATAAATAAAAAATCTTCGGGGCCCTTGATGTTTTTAGCATTTTTTTCAAATGAGACTCATTCAATAAATATTCCTGTAGTTTTTTTTATGCGATGTCTATTGGTAATGATGAGCTCTGTTCATTAATTCCATCTCACAAGGTCGATAATAATTTCATTAGTTTTATATAATACTAGCAACATTGGGAAACTTTTATGTTATTAAATGCATATCACATATAATAATGTATATATATATATGTTTTGTACCAAATTGTATGAAGTACTGTAGCCCTACACAAAATACAAGATTCGAGTGTTAAATCTAATGGTTTGTGACCCTGTTCTATGTTCCCCTTAGATTGTTTACGTTCTTCCTATAATAGACTAGTTTTAAGTGGTGATTGTATTTTGACGTAATTATATTATGATTTTGAAGTAATCATATTACGATTGTGATGAATTTGCCTTAAAATTATACCTAGTAGAGAGGGATGAATGAATGAATGCGAGTAGGCCTCGCATAAGTTACCTTATTTTACTAGACATTTTTCAGTACAGTTACTACAGTATCAAATGTAGTATACTGTACTACCACCTGGCTATTGCTAGGTGCTGAAAAATGGTCTTCTCCAATAGTGAGCAATTGACCATATACTGTAATACATAACCTAACCTGGATCATTGCAAAGTTTAGACCTAACCTTATTAAAGCTGTGCTGTATATCCTAAACAAAATGTTGTCTCATAAGTAGGTCTTGTATTACTTGATTACCCTCTTGGAGAAGGGGAAATGGGTATTGATGATTCATTATAGACAAATAAAAACAAATGATACTAATGAGCATCTAAATTTAGTAGAAAGAATAACTATGTTTTCATAGAGAAAGGACTACTTAAAACATTTGAAACATTTATTATCTATATTAGCTAATACAAAGGTATAAGTTTATAAGCACGCCTCCAAATACATTTTAATGTCAATATGCAAACATAATAGTCTATTATAGGAAGAACGTAAACAATCTAAGGGGAACATAGAACAGGGTCACAAACCATTAGATTTAACACTCGAATCTTGTATTTTGTGTAGGGCTACAGTACTTCATACAATTTGGTACAAAACATATATATATATACATTATTATATGTGATATGCATTTAATAACATAAAAGTTTCCCAATGTTGCTAGTATTATATAAAACTAATGAAATTATTATCGACCTTGTGAGATGGAATTAATGAACAGAGCTCATCATTACCAATAGACATCGCATAAAAAAACTACAGGAATATTTATTGAATGAGTCTCATTTGAAAATAATGTGTTAAATTAGTGATGTATACTAAATACATACGTTTAATACTAATATAGATATTCTGTAAAACCCGTGAAATCTGAAATTGCAGAATGCAGAGGTGTTTTCGGGGCATTTAGCTGGCAATACTTTCTATGACGTCATTACTGGGATCCACGGGCTCTGATTGATTGTTGTTTCCCCTAAGTTTATATTCTACCAGAAAGTGGAAATATGCAACCCGGCAGTACAGAGTGAATAAATAATTAATATAATTGTATACAGTTCAGTAACGATAGGCTACAGTATTATTTATTAAGAGTACATATTTATATAAAATTATTATGCTGTTATTTTAATCACTTTAATCATAATATATTAGATTTTCCTTGTGCATAAAAAAGGTAAATTTATCCCATTTGTCAATGAACGAGACCTTATGTATATTAAAATGAAACCTTTCTTATATTTACATACATTTAAAGTAACTTACTACCAGTGTCAATATAATTTACTTAAGATTACCCTGTCCAAACCAAGACCATGTTCATATATGAGTAACTATTATAATTACGTTCAGTATTTATAGATTTCATTAATTTTATGGAAGTATTTAGTTTTTTTAATCTTAAATTCTCCACACTCATTGTTTTCTGTTTCTCAACAATGAATACTGTTTCTTAGTGTGACGTATATATCTACAGTAGGATTATGTTTGTTTTTTCAAGGAACTTGTGTATTGTACTAATTAACGATGTCTTCTATGGTTAAACTGAACTGAGTATAGGAGAAATATTGTGCATTCTTAGACGGGTATGTCTTGCGAAATATAGATAAATATCTTTATTATAACAATTATTACAGAATCGTGTTAATATATTTAGCAATTAAAGAAATATTACATCTAAACTAGTATAAAATTGATGTTACTGAAGGTGTGCAGATCATTAGACCTGGTGTTGCCAAAGGTAGTCTATCATAGTCTATCATCCTTGGTAGTATTGAAGTCATAATCTTAAGCCGTCATCTGGTCGTCCAAGCGGAGGATTGGGGTATCGAAACCGTCTTGGGAGCGCTTGGTTTCAGTGACGAGAACTGACCAAATACGTAGAATCTGTGTTCTCGTCGTCCAGATACGGATTGGGCAGAAACAAAAGAAAGTTTGTAAACAAAGTCGTAAGAAAATACTACAAATTGGTCAACTTTTCTTTCACTTTTCTCATATTATGAAGCAAATTTGTGTCCTTAGTTGCATGTATTATACACCAAAAGATGCAGAATTAAGAAACAAATAAGATTATACCAACTAGAAGTATCTTGATATGATCTTTTGTTGAAGACTTGCTATTTTTATTACTTTATTCTCGATTTTCGGTGAAAAATTTACTATACTTGCTAGAGATAGGTTGCCAAAAAGGTGATTGATTAGCTATATTTCTGGAATGTCCATCAACCATTTCGCAACACTTCAGACATGCACCTTAATTGCTGAAAGTGCACATGATATTTATTCACCTTTTTGGTACTCTCTGAAGTTCCAGGCTCAGCTCATGGACTAATAAAGTGTTTGTGTGCCTCTCATGTCAAGATGATCCTTGATTTTGGTTTTATGGTGTGCAGCCTGTGATTATCTTTAGGGCTCTATTCTGTATGGGTGTGAAGGGTGTTGGAGATGAGTCTCAGTAAGGTTGGTGGTCTGTAGGTGTGGTAGCTGTGCAGTCTGTCATTATCTTTAACGTTAGGGCTCTATTCTGTATGGGTGTGAAGGGTGTTGATAGTCTCAGTGAGGTTTGAGGCTGGGGCAGGACTTACATAATCCATCATTAATCGAATATAGTAATTGTTTGCATATTGTAGTTGTGGTTTCTTTGTTGTGTCCAAATATTGAGCTGGCAAGTGATCTGAGGGCTTTACATTTTTGCATGCATTTGTTTTTGATGGCCATTATGTTATTTGAATGTCATGGATGTGTTGTATATTATGCCAAGTATTTTGTATGTGTGTGTAAACTCAAGGTCAGTATAGGTAGGCAATGCAGTGTTGATTGCAGCTTTTATTTCGTGAAAATAAACCCTTAGTATCAAACATAATGCTGTATACATTTTCTTATCCAAACAAAATTAAGGTACAATATCACACAAAGTACAAAAATATATATGCATTATATAGGGTTATTCAAAAGAAGTTTCTGCTAATATGGTAAAATGAGTACGAGCTTGCATTCATGAAAATAGATTACAGTTGAACATATGATCTGCTATTGCTTCTTAAACACTGTAAATAAGTTCTGTATATTATGTCTTAAATGCATATATACAGCGTATAATACACATTTAATAAATATTATAATATGTATATGAATCATCCTGTAGATATGGTATAGTACTTGGTTCAGCACTCACATAATCAAAGAAAAATGTGCACATGTAGGAATGATGGTTGTGAAAAAATGAGAATGGTCCAAAGATTGGAGAAGTCTTCAATTGTGTTTTAGGTCTTCAGCCATTATAGGTAACCATTATGGCAGGAGTTGTTGTTGAAGTTCCACAAGCTGTCTGGCCGAGCAGCCCCGAGGTTTCGAGGAAGGCCATGGCCTGAACCGGGCTTTCCCAAAGTGCCCTCAGAGTGTATGTTGTGTTGTTGGCTAGTGTGGTTGTGTGCGTTGCAGTCTTCAACCACCTCCGAAGGCTGTCAAGGAAGGCAGCTAGGGGAGCCAAACCATCACAACACCAGGGGGCACGAGTCCCTGGACATGGAGTAGGGCTCATCAGTCTAGAATAGGTGCAGTGGAAATGAGTTACTTAAGAGGTGCATGTGGACTTACAAGTCGGGATGGAGAAAGTAATGAGTGTGTATGAGAGATGTGGTATGAGTAAGAAAGCAATTGGTAATGGTGTGGTTGAGAGTGAAGTGTAATACATTGAGGTGGTTTGGACATGCTTCCTCTCTCCCTTATGCTCTTCCTTGGTTATTGTACCAGTAACATTTGTAAAGTACTAGTTAGTATCAATGAGACAACAAGAGGAGTGCCATTGTTAATTAAGGAAACTGAACTGCTCTAAACCATTGCATATAATTATCAGGGCATACATTGTGTAACGTCGCTATTTTTATCCCCCTTACTTTACTGGAGGAGGATAAAAAAACACGGCCTTTTACAATAAAAAAAAATGACACACCAGTGTATGATACTCTATCCTATACTTGATCAACCTGGTCTGGGAAAAAAAAGGACTGAGGACTGAACTTGCCTTGCGAATACCAAGAAAAAAAATCATACAAAGGCAAGTCCAGTTCCTCGTCAGTAAACGCTGCCACCACCAGACCACAGGTTGACCACAGGAACCAAGCTATCACACACTGGGTGGGTAACGTAGCTTGAACCCCAGGCACGTGTGTAAGCAACCCAGAATTACTCTAACGGGGGTTCGATCAATGTCTTAAATCAAGTAAAAAATGTCTAAGTATGGACACAGTCTATTAGTATGTATACGGTAACGGAAAACTCAACTACTTATTATTTAATTTATTAACATTCATTTTCAAAAATAAAAAAAAAATATATATATACTCCCTAACCTTCAATCCCCCCTCCCTGAATCCTACTCCCGCTGCCCCTAGAACTGGAATAATTCCGAGTTTCGCTAGGGAACAGCACTAAACAAACAGATAATAATTAAAAAAAACAATTTACTTACTCCCCCCCATCAATAAGAAAAAAAAATACATCCACATATACATACAATAGTTAAAAAAAAAAACTATGGCCGAAACAATTGTGATACTCTACTTTTCTAAATTTTCAAATTATGCCAGAATTCTAAATATTATCATTGGGTACACCAGTATTATTATTATGCCTTGCCGGAATGTGCTATATGGCTTTTCCCAGGGAAGACGACACGAGACTCATTAATAATCACTTTGAAATGTATAATAAATATTTACCTCAATATTAACACGTGAAATCACTTTGTAGCAACTATTTTAGTAGTTACCTTTTCCCAGGGAAGACGACACGAGACTGACTGTGAATCCTTGCCACAATTCATTCTCGCCTCTCTCCCCCCCAGTCCCAGCTCCTACACGGACACAAACTAATTCCTCCTGCTACATTTTTCTATTATATTAAGTGTTCCTTCCTCCCTGATACATTCCTTTAGTTACACTAATGATTATTTAACATCCCTTAATACTCCAACCCATTATCTCTTTCTCAGTCACATAGCATACAATTATTCCTGATATTGGTTACAAATATTGTTCCGCCAACGAAAATATCACGTCCTTTTATTGGGACTCCATCCCTCACTCACCTAATTTTCTAAGTAAGTTACCGGAAAGAAATGCTGGTATTTATGGAGAGTGAAGCTAGTAATTATACATTAATTAAAAAAAAACATCCTAAATAACATACATAATAAAATGGGGGTGTTACACACGTCCCCTCTTCCTTAGCTGGAACTTACAGTGAAAATTAATTTATATATATTTCCCTGACTCAATTCCCCTCCCCCCTAATCTTAACATACACACCATTTGTCACTATCGCTATACCTTACTAAACAACATCAGACATTATTCACCCTAACGTGTTAGTCAGTGTTGATAAACTGCCAACTTTACTTACAGTCCTTAGACTGTTTTTCTTTCCCGCAGGAAAGAACTTCTCTACCTAACATTACACAATACACCTAATACATAATACATAATAGATATCAGTGACACCTCGTCCCAGTCAGACTCCTCTGTCAAGTCCATAACCCCGGGAGAACTTCAATAAGGTTCTACCGTCACTAAACCCATCCGCGATTGTCCCTAACAAGATCTGAGTATACTTACATTCAATACAATCATTCCTATTTTCATTCACTCCTCCATTCAAACCTCAGATCCCGCACGGTATGACAACCCGGAATGCAGTAAGTGATACAGGGGCCTTGACAAATGTTCTGACTGTATTCTGGAAGAGCCCAATGGAAATGTAGGGTGTATACTCCCCACCATCCTTCTCTTCCCATTAAAACTAAGTGTCCTCCAACACCCACAATAAAAAAAAATAACTGAGCTGAGTTCCTAGCTCGTACATTAATGTTGCCCTGTGTTGACTTCAGGTTATAGTAAAACATGACATTATCCAACGTAACTTTCCCAATTTTACCCTATTTTCTATTAATTTTCATTCACTGTTTTTCTAAATATTTCTGTTTTCTGCCTTGGGTTTTACCTCAATTTACATTTCCTCCAGAAATCTTCTTGGAGGACGTCGATGACGTGGAGGAAGTACAATATCCTCATCATCATCATCTGGTTCATTATTTTCAATTAATTCTCCTAACTATACTATAATATCACTGTGGCTCGCATAGGGCTTAATCTTTTCTACAGCCCTCTGGATGTTTTTCCCTGTAAATGGGTCCTCTAAAATGCTAAAACACATTTCGTGGCCCAAAAAGTCGATTTGTGCATGTATCTTCGTACCCGTTTATATCCTAAAGATAGCCTAAAAACACCGAGAATTCGAGTTTTTTGTGTCCCAGAAGCAATCTGTACATGTCTACACTGTGCTAGAAAATTTTCAATATACAGGCCATAAAAATGCTAGAACACGTTTTTGGGCCCAAAAAGTCGATATGTGCATGTATCTTCGGTACCCGTTTATATCCCAAATTTAGCCTAAGCACACCGAAAATTCGAGTTTTTAGGGTCCCAGAAGCAATCTGTACATGTCTACACTGTGCTAGAAAATTTTCAATATACAGGCCAAAAAAATGCTAGAACACGTTTTTGGGGCCCAAAAAATCGATATGTGCATGTATCTTCGGTACCCGTTTATATCCCAAATTTAGCCTAAAAAACATTGAAAATTCGAGTTTTTTGGGTCTCAGAAGCGATTTGTACATGTCTACACTGTGCTAGAAAATTTCAATTTATAGGCCAAAGAAATGCTAAAACACGTTTTTTGGGCCCAAAAAGTCGATTTGTGCATGTATCTTCGGTACCCGTTTATATCCCAAATTTAGCTTAAGAACTCCGAAAACTCGAGTTTTTTGGGTCCCACAAGCGATCTATATATGTCTAAACTGTGCTAGAACATTTTCAATCTACAGGCCGAAACAATGCAAAAACACGTTTTTTGGTCCCCAAAAGTCGATTTGTGTATGTATCTTCGGTGCCCGTTTATATCCCAAATTTAGCCTAAAAACACCGAAAATTAGAGTTTTTTGGGTCTCAGAAGCGATTTGTACATGTCTACACTGTGAAAGAAAATTGTCAATATACAGGCCAAAAAAATGCTAAAACACGTTTTTTGGGCCCAAAAAGTCTATTTGTGCATGTATCTTCGGTACCCGTTTATATCCCAAATTTAGCCTAAAAACACCGAAAATTCGTGTTTTTAGGGTCCCAGAAGCGATCTCTACATGTCTACACTGTGCTAGTAATATTGTCAATATACAGGCCAAAATGCTAAAACACGTTTTGTGGCCCAAAAAGTCGATTTGTGCATACATCTTCGGTACCCGTTTATATCCCAAATTTAGCCTAAGAACACCGAAAATTCGAGTTTTTTGGGTCCCACAAGCGATCTATATATGTCTACACTGTGCTAGAACATTTTCAATCTACAGGCCGAAGCAATGCTAAAACACGTTTTTTGATCCCAAAAAGTCGATTTATGTATGTATCTTCGGTACCCGTTTATATCCCAAATTTAGCCTAAAAACACGAAAAATTCGAGTTTTTATGGTCCCAGAATCGATCTGTACATGTCTACACTGTGGTAGAAAATTGTCAATATACAGGCCAAAATGCTAAAACACGTTTTGTGACCCAAAATGTCGATTTGTGCATGCATCTTCGGTACCCGTTTATATCCCAAATTTAGCCTAAAAACACCGAAAATTCGAGTTTTTAGGGTTCCAGAAGCGATCTGTACATGTCTACACTGTGCTAGAAAATGTTCAATATACAGGCCCAAAAAAATGCAAAAACACATTTTTTGGGCTCAAAAAGTCGATATGTGCATGAATCTTCGGTACCTAGTTATATCCCAAATTTTGCCTAAAAACACCGAAAATTCGAGTTTTTGGGTCCCAGAAGCGATCTATACATGTCTAAACTGTGCTAGAAAATTTCCAATTTAAAGGCAAAAGAAAAGCTAATACATGTTTTTTTGTCTCAAAAGTCGAATTGTGCATGCATCTTTGGTACCCGTTTATGTCCCAAATTTAGCCTAAAAACACCGAAAATTCGAGTTTTTTGGGTGTCAGAAGCGATTTGTACATGTCTACACTGTACAAGAAAATTTTCAATATACAGGCCAAAAAAAGGCTAAAACACGTTTTGTGACCCAAAATGTCGATTTGTGCATGCATCTTCGGTACCCGTTTATATCCCAAATTTAGCCTAAAAACACCGAAAATTCGAGTTTTTAGGGTTCCAGAAGCGATCTGTACATGTCTACACTGTGCTAGAAAATTTTCAATATACAGGCCAAAAAAAAGGCGAAGACACATTTTTTGGGCTCAAAAATTCGATATGTGCATGAATCTTCGGTACCCAGTTATATCCCAAATTTTGCCTAAAAACACCGAAAATTCGAGTTTTTGGGTCCCAGAAGCGATCTATTCATGTCTTAACTGTGCTAAAAAAAATCCAATTTAAAGGCAAAAGAAAAGCTAATACATGTTTTTTGGGCTCAAAAGTCGATATGTGCATGTATCTTCGGTATCCGTTTATATCCCAAATTTAGCCTAAAAACACCGAAAATTCGAGTTTTTAGGGTCCCAGAAGCGATCTGTATATGTCTAAGCTGTGCTAGAACATTTTCAATCAACAGGCCAAAAAAAATGCTAAAACACGTTTTTTGGGCCCAAAAGTCGATTTGTGCATGCATCTTCGGTACCCGTTTATATCCCTAATTTAGCCTAAAAAACATTGAAAATTCGAGTTTTTTGGGTCTCAGAAGCGATTTGTACATGTCTACACTGTGCTAGAAAATTTTCAATATACAGGACAAAAAAATTCTAGAACACGTTTTTTGGGCCCAAAAAGTCGATTTGTGCATGTATTTTCGGTACCCGATTATATCCCAAATTTAGCTTAAAAACACGAAAACTCGAGTTTTTTGGGTCCCACAAGCGATCTATATATGTCTAAACTGTGCTAGAACATTTTCAATCTACAGGCCGAAACAATGCAAAAACACGTTTTTTGGTCCCCAAAAGTCGATTTGTGTATGTATCTTCGGTACCCGTTTATATCCCAAATTTAGCCTAAAAACACCGAAAATTAGAGTTTTTTGGGTCTCAGAAGCGATTTGTACATGTCTACACTGTGAAAGAAAATTGTCAATATACAGGCCAAAAAAATGCTAAAACACGTTTTTTGGGCCCAAAAAGTCGATTTGTGCATGTATCTTCGGTACCCGTTTATATCCCAAATTTAGCCTAAAAACACCGAAAATTCGTGTTTTTAGGGTCCCAGAAGCGATCTGTACATGTCTACACTGTGCTAGAAAATTTTCAATATACAGGCCAAAAAAAATGCAAAAACACATTTTTGGGGCTCAAAAAGTCGATATGTGCATGAATCTTCGGTACCCAGTTATATCCCAAATTTTGCCTAAAATCACCAAAAATTCGAGTTTTTGGGTCCCAGAAGCGATCTATTCAAGTCTAAACTGTGCTAGAAAATTTCCAATTTAAACGCAAAAGAAAAGCTAATACATGTTTTTTGGGCTCAAAAGTCGAATTGTGCATGCATCTTTGGTACCCGTTTATGTCCCAAATTTAGCCTAAAAATACCGAAAATTCGAGTTTTTGGGTGTCAGAAGCGATTTGTACATGTCTACACTGTGCAAGAAAATTTTCAATATACAGGCCAAAAAAAGGCTAAAACACGTTTTTTGGGCCCAAAAAGTCGATTTGTGCATGTATCTTCGGTACCCGTTTATATCCCAAATTTATCATAAAAACACCGAAAATTCGAGTTTTTAGGGTCCCAGAAGCGATCTGTACATGTCTACACTGTGCGAGAAAATTGTCAATATACAGGCCAAAATGCTAAAACACGTTTTGTGGCCCAAAAAGTCGATTTGTGCATGCATCATCGGTACCCGTTTATATCCCAAATTTAGCCTAAAACCACCGAAAATTCGAGTTTTGGAGGTCCCACAAGCGATCTATACATGTCTACACTGTGCTCGAACATTTTCAATCTACAGGCCGAAACAATGCTAAAACACGTTTTTTGGGCCCAAAAAGTCGATTTGTGCATGTATCTTCGGTACCCGTTTATATCCCAAATTTAGCCTAAAAACGCCGAAAATTCGAGTTTTTAGGGTCCCAGAAGAGATCTGTACATGTCTACACTGTGCTAGAAAATTTTCATTATACAGGCCAAAAAAATGCTAGAACACGTTTTATGGGCCCAAAAAGTCAATTTGTGCATGTATCTTCGGTATCAGTTTATGTCCCAAATTTAGCCTAAGAACACCGAAAACTCAAGTTTTTTGGGTCCCAGTAGCGATCTGTTCATGTCTTCGCTGTGCTAGAAAATTTTCAATATACAGGCCAAAAAAATGCTAGAACATGTTTTTTGGGCCCAAAAGTCGATTTGTGCATGCATCTTTGGTACCCGTTTATGTCCCAAATTTAGACTAAAAACACCAAAAATTCGAGTTTTTTGGGTCTCAGAAGCGATTTGTACATGTCTACACTGTACAAGAAAATTTTCAATATACCTGCCAAAAAAATTTTAAAACACGTTTTTTGGGCCCAAAAAGTCGATTTGTGCATGTATCTTCGGTACCCGTTTATATCCCAAATTTAGCCTAAAAACACCGAAAATTCGAGTTTTTAGGGTCCCAGAAGCGATCTGTACATGTCTACACTGTGCTAGAAAATTTTCAATATACAGGCCAAAAAAAATGCGAAGACACATTTTTTGGGCTCAAAAAGTCGATATGTGCATGAATCTTCGGTACCCAGTTATATCCCAAATTTTGCCTAAAATCACCGAAAATTCGAGTTTTTGGGTCCCAGAAGCGATCTATTCAAGTCTAAACTGTGCTAGAAAATTTCCAATTTAAACGCAAAAGAAAAGCTAATACATGTTTTTTGGGCTCAAAAGTCGAATTGTGCATGCATCTTTGGTACCCGTTTATGTCCCAAATTTAGCCTAAAAATACCGAAAATTCGAGTTTTTGGGTGTCAGAAGCGATTTGTACATGTCTACACTGTGCAAGAAAATTTTCAATATACAGGCCAAAAAAAGGCTAAAACACGTTTTTTGGGCCCAAAAAGTCGATTTGTGCATGTATCTTCGGTACCCGTTTATATCCCAAATTTAGCATAAAAACACCGAAAATTCGAGTTTTTAGGGTCCCAGAAGCGATCTGTACATGTCTACACTGTGCGAGAAAATTGTCAATATACAGGCCAAAATGCTAAAACACGTTTTGTGGCCCAAAAAGTCGATTTGTGCATGCATCATCGGTACCCGTTTATATCCCAAATTTAGCCTAAAACCACCGAAAATTCGAGTTTGGGAGGTCCCACAAGCGATCTATACATGTCTACACTGTGCTCGAACATTTTCAATCTACAGGCCGAAACAATGCTAAAACACGTTTTTTGGGCCCAAAAAGTCGATTTGTGCATGTATCTTCGGTACCCGTTTATATCCCAAATTTAGCCTAAAAACGCCGAAAATTCGAGTTTTTAGGGTCCCAGAAGAGATCTGTACATGTCTACACTGTGCTAGAAAATTTTCAATATACAGGCCAAAAAAATGCTAGAACACGTTTTATGGGCCCAAAAAGTCAATTTGTGCATGTATCTTCGGTATCAGTTTATGTCCCAAATTTAGCCTAAGAACACCGAAAATTCAAGTTTTTTGGGTCCCAGTAGCGATCTGTTCATGTCTTCGCTGTGCTAGAAAACTTTCAATTTACAGGCAAAAGAAATGCTAATACATGTTTTTTGGGCCCAAAAGTCGATTTGTGCATGCATCTTTGGTACCCGTTTATGTCCCAAATTTAGACTAAAAACACCAAAAATTCGAGTTTTTTGGGTCTCAGAAGCGATTTGTACATGTCTACACTGTGCAAGAAATCTTTCAATATACCGGCCAAAAAAATTTTAAAACACGTTTTTTGGGCCCAAAAAGTCGATTTATGCATGTATCTTCGGTACCCGTTTATATCCCAAATTTAGGCTAAAAACACCGAAAATTCGAGTTTTTAGGGTCCCAGAAGCGACCTGTACATGTCTTCACTGTGCTAGAAAATTGTCAATATATAGGCCAAAATGCTAAAACACATTTCGTGGCCCAAAAATTCGTTTTGTGCATGTATCTTCGTACCCGTTTATATCCTAAAGATAGCCTAAAAACACCGAGAATTCGAGTTTTTTGTGTCCCAGAAGCAATCTGTACATGTCTACACTATGCTAGAAAAATTTCAATAAACAGGACAAAAAAATTGCAAAAACACATCTTTTGGGCTCAAAACATCGATTTGTGCATGAATCTTCAGTACCCAGTTATATCCCAAATTTAGCCTAAAAACACCGAAAATTCGAGTTTTTGGGTCCCAGAAGCGATCTATTCATGTCTAAACTGTGCTAGAAAATTTCCAATTTAAAGGCAAAAGAAAAGCTAATACATGTTTTTTGGGCTCAAAAGTCGAATTGTGCATGCATCTTTGGTACCCGTTTATGTCCCAAATTTAGCCTAAAAACACCGAAAATTCGAGTTTTTGGGTGTCATAAGCGATTTGTACATGTCTACACTGTGCAAGAAAATTTTCAATATACAGGCCAAAAAAAGGCTAAAACACGTTTTTTGGGCCCAAAAAGTCGATTTGTGCATGTATCTTCGGTACCCGTTTATATCCCAAATTTAGCCTAAAAACACCGAAAATTCGAGTTTTTAGGGTCCCAGAAGCGATCTGTACATGTCTACACTGTGCGAGAAAATTGTCAATATACAGGCCAAAATGCTAAAACACGTTTTGTGGCCCAAAAAGTCGATTTGTGCATGCATCATCGGTACCCGTTTATATCCCAAATTTAGCCTAAAACCACCGAAAATTCGAGTTTTGGAGGTCCCACAAGCGATCTATACATGTCTACACTGTGCTCGAACATTTTCAATCTACAGGCCGAAACAATGCTAAAACACGTTTTTTGGGCCCAAAAAGTCGATTTGTGCATGTATCTTCGGTACCCGTTTATATCCCAAATTTAGCCTAAAAACGCCGAAAATTCGAGTTTTTAGGGTCCCAGAAGAGATCTGTACATGTCTACACTGTGCTAGAAAATTTTCATTATACAGGCCAAAAAAATGCTAGAACACGTTTTATGGGCCCAAAAAGTCAATTTGTGCATGTATCTTCGGTATCAGTTTATGTCCCAAATTTAGCCTAAGAACACCGAAAACTCAAGTTTTTTGGGTCCCAGTAGCGATCTGTTCATGTCTTCGCTGTGCTAGAAAATTTTCAATATACAGGCCAAAAAAATGCTAGAACATGTTTTTTGGGCCCAAAAGTCGATTTGTGCATGCATCTTTGGTACCCGTTTATGTCCCAAATTTAGACTAAAAACACCAAAAATTCGAGTTTTTTGGGTGTCATAAGCGATTTGTACATGTCTACACTGTGCAAGAAAATTTTCAATATACAGGCCAAAAAAAGGCTAAAACACGTTTTTTGGGCCCAAAAAGTCGATTTGTGCATGTATCTTCGGTACCCGTTTATATCCCAAATTTAGCCTAAAAACACCGAAAATTCGAGTTTTTAGGGTCCCAGAAGCGATCTGTACATGTCTACACTGTGCTAGAAAATTTTCAATATACAGGCCAAAAAAAATGCGAAGACACATTTTTTGGGCTCAAAAAGTCGATATGTGCATGAATCTTCGGTACCCAGTTATATCCCAAATTTTGCCTAAAATCACCGAAAATTCGAGTTTTTGGGTCCCAGAAGCGATCTATTCAAGTCTAAACTGTGCTAGAAAATTTCCAATTTAAACGCAAAAGAAAAGCTAATACATGTTTTTTGGGCTCAAAAGTCGAATTGTGCATGCATCTTTGGTACCCGTTTATGTCCCAAATTTAGCCTAAAAATACCGAAAATTCGAGTTTTTGGGTGTCAGAAGCGATTTGTACATGTCTACACTGTGCAAGAAAATTTTCAATATACAGGCCAAAAAAAGGCTAAAACACGTTTTTTGGGCCCAAAAAGTCGATTTGTGCATGTATCTTCGGTACCCGTTTATATCCCAAATTTAGCATAAAATCACCGAAAATTCGAGTTTTTAGGGTCCCAGAAGCGATCTGTACATGTCTACACTGTGCGAGAATATTGTCAATATACAGGCCAAAATGCTAAAACACGTTTTGTGGCCCAAAAAGTCGATTTGTGCATGCATCATCGGTACCCGTTTATATCCCAAATTTAGCCTAAAACCACCGAAAATTCGAGTTTTGGAGGTCCCACAAGCGATCTATACATGTCTACACTGTGCTCGAACATTTTCAATCTACAGGCCGAAACAATGCTAAAACACGTTTTTTGGGCCCAAAAAGTCGATTTGTGCATGTATCTTCGGTACCCGTTTATATCCCAAATTTAGCCTAAAAACGCCGAAAATTCGAGTTTTTAGGGTCCCAGAAGAGATCTGTACATGTCTACACTGTGCTAGAAAATTTTCAATACACAGGCCAAAAAAATGCTAGAACACGTTTTATGGGCCCAAAAAGTCAATTTGTGCATGTATCTTCGGTATCAGTTTATGTCCCAAATTTAGCCTAAGAACACCGAAAATTCAAGTTTTTTGGGTCCCAGTAGCGATCTGTTCATGTCTTCGCTGTGCTAGAAAACTTTCAATTTACAGGCAAAAGAAATGCTAATACATGTTTTTTGGGCCCAAAAGTCGATTTGTGCATGCATCTTTGGTACCCGTTTATGTCCCAAATTTAGACTAAAAACACCAAAAATTCGAGTTTTTTGGGTCTCAGAAGCGATTTGTACATGTCTACACTGTGCAAGAAATCTTTCAATATACCGGCCAAAAAAATTTTAAAACACGTTTTTTGGGCCCAAAAAGTCGATTTATGCATGTATCTTCGGTACCCGTTTATATCCCAAATTTAGCATAAAAACACCGAAAATTCGAGTTTTTAGGGTCCCAGAAGCGATCTGTACATGTCTACACTGTGCGAGAAAATTGTCAATATACAGGCCAAAATGCTAAAACACGTTTTGTGGCCCAAAAAGTCGATTTGTGCATGCATCATCGGTACCCGTTTATATTCCAAATTTAGCCTAAAACCACCGAAAATTCGAGTTTTGGAGGTCCCACAAGCGATCTATACATGTCTACACTGTGCTCGAACATTTTCAATCTACAGGCCGAAACAATGCTAAAACACGTTTTTTGGGCCCAAAAAGTCGATTTGTGCATGTATCTTCGGTACCCGTTTATATCCCAAATTTAGCCTAAAAACGCCGAAAATTCGAGTTTTTAGGGTCCCAGAAGAGATCTGTACATGTCTACACTGTGCTAGAAAATTTTCAATATACAGGCCAAAAAAATGCTAGAACACGTTTTATGGGCCCAAAAAGTCAATTTGTGCATGTATCTTCGGTATCAGTTTATGTCCCAAATTTAGCCTAAGAACACCGAAAATTCAAGTTTTTTGGGTCCCAGTAGCGATCTGTTCATGTCTTCGCTGTGCTAGAAAACTTTCAATTTACAGGCAAAAGAAATGCTAATACATGTTTTTTGGGCCCAAAAGTCGATTTGTGCATGCATCTTTGGTACCCGTTTATGTCCCAAATTTAGACTAAAAACACCAAAAATTCGAGTTTTTTGGGGCTCAGAAGCGATTTGTACATGTCTACACTGTGCAAGAAATCTTTCAATATACCGGCCAAAAAAATTTTAAAACACGTTTTTTGGGCCCAAAAAGTCGATTTATGCATGTATCTTCGGTACCCGTTTATATCCCAAATTTAGGCTAAAAACACCGAAAATTCGAGTTTTTAGGGTCCCAGAAGCGACCTGTACATGTCTTCACTGTGCTAGAAAATTGTCAATATATAGGCCAAAATGCTAAAACACATTTCGTGGCCCAAAAATTCGTTTTGTGCATGTATCTTCGTACCCGTTTATATCCTAAAGATAGCCTAAAAACACCGAGAATTCGAGTTTTTTGTGTCCCAGAAGCAATCTGTACATGTCTACACTATGCTAGAAAAATTTCAATGAACAGGACAAAAAAATTGCAAAAACACATCTTTTGGGCTCAAAACATCGATTTGTGCATGAATCTTCAGTACCCAGTTATATCCCAAATTTAGCCTAAAAACACCGAAAATTCGAGTTTTTGGGTCCCAGAAGCGATCTATTCATGTCTAAACTGTGCTAGAAAATTTCCAATTTAAAGGCAAAAGAAAAGCTAATACATGTTTTTTGGGCTCAAAAGTCGAATTGTGCATGCATCTTTGGTACCCGTTTATGTCCCAAATTTAGCCTAAAAACACCGAAAATTCGAGTTTTTGGGTGTCATAAGCGATTTGTACATGTCTACACTGTGCAAGAAAATTTTCAATATACAGGCCAAAAAAAGGCTAAAACACGTTTTTTGGGCCCAAAAAGTCGATTTGTGCATGTATCTTCGGTACCCGTTTATATCCCAAATTTAGCCTAAAAACACCGAAAATTCGAGTTTTTAGGGTCCCAGAAGCGATCTGTACATGTCTACACTGTGCGAGAAAATTGTCAATATACAGGCCAAAATGCTAAAACACGTTTTGTGGCCCAAAAAGTCGATTTGTGCATGCATCATCGGTACCCGTTTATATCCCAAATTTAGCCTAAAACCACCGAAAATTCGAGTTTTGGAGGTCCCACAAGCGATCTATACATGTCTACACTGTGCTCGAACATTTTCAATCTACAGGCCGAAACAATGCTAAAACACGTTTTTTGGGCCCAAAAAGTCAATTTGTGCATGTATCTTCGGTACCCGTTTATATCCCAAATTTAGCTTAAAAACGCCGAAAATTCGAGTTTTTAGGGTCCCAGAAGCGATCTGTACATGTCTACACTGTGCTAGAAAATTGTCAATATACAGGCCAAAATGCTAGAACACGTTTTGTGGCCCAAAAAGTCGATTTGTGCATGCATCTTCGGTACCCGTTTATGTCCCAAATTTAGCCTAAGAACACCGAAAATTCGAGTTTTTAGGGTCCCAGAATCGATCTGTACATGTCTACACTGTGCTAGAAAATTGTCAATATACAGGCCAAAAAAATTCTAGAACACGTTTTTTGGGCCCAAAAAGTCGATATGTGCATGTATCTTCGGTACCCGTTTATATCCCAAATTTAGCCTAAAAACACCGAAAATTCGAGTTTTTAGGGTCCCAGAAGCGATCTGTATATGTCTAAACTGTGCTAGAACATTTTCAATCTACAGGCCGAAACAATGCTAAAACACGTTTTTTGGTCCCAAAAAGTCGATTTGTGTATGTATCTTCGGTACCCGTTTATATCCCAAATTTAGCCTAAAAACACCGAAAATTCGAGTTTTTAGGGTCCCAGAATCGATCTGTACATGTCTACACTGTGCTAGAAAATTGTCAATATACAGGCCAAAATGCTAAAACACGTTTTGTGACCCAAAAAGTCGATTTGTGCATGTATCTTCGGTACCCGTTTATATCCCAAATTTAGCCGAAAAACACCGAAAATTCGAGTTTTTAGGGTCCCAGAAGCGATCTGTACATGTCTACACTGTGCGAGAAAATTGTCAATATACAGGCCAAAATGCTAAAACACGTTTTGTGGCCCAAAAAGTCGATTTGTGCATGCATCTTCGGTACCCGTTTATATCCCAAATTTAGCCTAAGAACACCGAAAATTCGAGTTTTTTGGGTCCCACAAGCGATCTATATATGTCTACACTGTGCTAGAACATTTTCAATCTACAGGCTGAAACAATGCTAAAACACGTTTTTTGGTCCCTAAAAGTCGATTTGTGTATGTATCTTCGGTACCCGTTTATATCCCAAATTTAGCCTAAAAACACCGAAAATTCGAGTTTTTAGGGTCCCAGAATCGATCTGTACATGTCTACACTGTGCTAGAAAATTGTCAATATACAGGCCAAAATGCTAAAACACGTTTTGTGACCCAAAATGTCGATTTGTGCATGCATCTTCGGTACCCGTTTATATCCCAAATTTAGCCTAAAAACACCGAAAATTCGAGTTTTTAGGGTCCCAGAAGCGATCTGTACATGTCTACACTGTGCTAAAAAAAAATCAATATACAGGCCAAAAAAAATTCGAAGACACATTTTTTGGGCTCAAAAAGTCGATATGTGCATGAATCTTCGGTACCCAGTTATATCGCAAATTTTGCCTAAAAACACCGAAAATTCGAGTTTTTGGGTCCCAGAAGCGATCTATTCATGTCTAAACTGTGCTAGAAAATTTCCAATTTAAAGGCAAAAGAAAAGCTAATACATGTTTTTTGGGCTCAAAAGTCGAATTGTGCATGCATCTTTGGTACCCGTTTATGTCCCAAATTTAGCCTAAAAACACCGAAAATTCGAGTTTTTTGGGTCTCAGAAGCGATTTGTACATGTCTACACTGTGCAAGAAAATTTTCAATATACAGGCCAAAAAAAGGCTAAAACACGTTTTTTGGGCCCAAAAAGTCGATTTGTGCATATATCTTCGGTACCCGTTTATATCCCAAATTTAGCCTAAAAACACCAAAATTCGAGTTTTTAGGGTCCCAGAAGCGATCTGTACATGTCTACACTGTGCGAGAAAATTGTCAATATACAGGCCAAAATGCTAAAACACGTTTTGTGGCCCAAAAAGTCGATTTGTGCATGCATCATCGGTACCCGTTTATATCCCAAATTTAGCCTAAAACCACCGAAAATTCGAGTTTTGGAGGTCCCACAAGCGATCTATACATGTCTACACTGTGCTCGAACATTTTCAATCTACAGGCCGAAACAATGCTAAAACACGTTTTTTGGGCCCAAAAAGTCGATTTGTGCATATATCTTCGGTACCCGTTTATATCCCAAATTTAGCTTAAAAACGCCGAAAATTCGAGTTTTTAGGGTCCCAGAAGCGATCTGTACATGTCTACACTGTGCTAGAAAATTGTCAATATACAGGCCAAAATGCTAGAACACGTTTTGTGGCCCAAAAAGTCGATTTGTGCATGCATCTTCGGTACCCGTTTATGTCCCAAATTTAGCCTAAGAACACCGAAAATTTGAGTTTTTTGGGTCCCAGTAGCGATCTGTTCATGTCTACACTGTGCTAGAACATTTTCAATCTACAGGCCGAAACAATGCTAAAACACGTTTTTTGGTCCCAAAAAGTCGATTTGTGTATGTATCTTCGGTACCCGTTTATATCCCAAATTTAGCCTAAAAACACCGAAAATTCGAGTTTTTAGGGTCCCAGAATCGATCTGTACATGTCTACACTGTGCTAGAAAATTTTCAATATACAGGCCAAAAAAATTCTAGAACACGTTTTTTGGGCCCAAAAAGTCGATATGTGCATGTATCTTCGGTACCCGTTTATATCCCAAATTTAGCCTAAAAACACCGAAAATTAGAGTTTTTTGGTCTCAGAAGCGATTTGTACATGTCTACACTGTGAAAGAAAATTGTCAATATACAGGCCAAAAAAATGCTAAAACACGTTTTTTGGGCCCAAAAAGTCGATTTGTGCATGTATCTTCGGTACCCGTTTATATCCCAAATTTAGCCTAAGAACACCGAAAATTTGAGTTTTTTGGGTCCCAGTAGCGATCTGTTCATGTCTACACTGTGCTAGAACATTTTCAATCTACAGGCCGAAACAATGCTAAAACACATTTTTTGGGCTCAAAAAGTCGATATGTGCATGAATCTTCGGTACCCAGTTATATCCCAAATTTTGCCTAAAATCACCGAAAATTCGAGTTTTTGGGTCCCAGAAGCGATCTATTCTAGTCTAAACTGTTCTAGAAAATTTTCAATTTAAACGCAAAAGAAAAGCTAATACATGTTTTTTGGGCTCAAAAGTCGAATTGTGCATGCATCTTTGGTACCCGTTTATGTCCCAAATTTAGCCTAAAAATACCGAAAATTCGAGTTTTTGGGTGTCAGAAGCGATTTGTACATGTCTACACTGTGCAAGAAAATTTTCAATATATAGGCCAAAAAAAGGCTAAAACACGTTTTTTGGGCCCAAAAAGTCGATTTGTGCATGTATCTTCGGTACCCGTTAATATCCCAAATTTAGCATAAAAACACCGAAAATTCGAGTTTTTAGGGTCCCAGAAGCGATCTGTACATGTCTACACTGTGTGAGAAAATTGTCAATATACAGGCCAAAATGCTAAAACACGTTTTGTGGCCCAAAAAGTCGATTTGTGCATGCATCATCGGTACCCGTTTATATCCCAAATTTAGCCTAAAACCACCGAAAATTCGAGTTTTGGAGGTCCCACAAGCGATCTATACATGTCTACACTGTGCTCGAACATTTTCAATCTACAGGCCGAAACAATGCTAAAACACGTTTTTTGGGCCAAAAAAGTCGATTTGTGCATGTATCTTCGGTACCCGTTTATATCCCAAATTTAGCCTAAAAACGCCGAAAATTCGAGTTTTTAGGGTCCCAGAAGAGATCTGTACATGTCTACACTGTGCTAGAAAATTTTCAATATACAGGCCAAAAAAATGCTAGAACTCGTTTTATGGGCCCAAAAAGTCAATTTGTGCATGTATCTTCGGTATCAGTTTATGTCCCAAATTTAGCCTAAAAACACCGAAAACTCAAGTTTTTTGGGTCCCAGTAGCGATCTGTTCATGTCTTCGCTGTGCTAGAAAACTTTCAATTTACAGGCAAAAGAAATGCTAATACATGTTTTTTGGGCCCAAAAGTCGATTTGTGCATGCATCTTTGGTACCCCTTTATGTCCCAAATTTAGACTAAAAACAACAAAAATTCGCGTTTTTTGGGTCTCAGAAGCGATTTGTACATGTCTACACTGTGCAAGAACATTTTCAATATACCGGCCAAAAAATATTTAAAACACGTTTTTTGGTCCCAAAAAGTCGATTTGTGCATGTATCTTCGGTACCCGTTTATATCCCAAATTTAGCCTAAAAACACCGAAAATTCGAGTTTTTAGGGTCCCAGAATCGATCTGTACATGTCTACACTGTGCTAGAAAATTGTCAATATACAGGCCAAAATGCTAAAACACGTTTTGTGACCCAAAAAGTCGATTTGTGCATGTATCTTCGGTACCCGTTTATATCCCAAATTTAGCCTAAAAACACCGAAAATTCGAGTTTTTAGGGTCCCAGAAGCGATCTGTACATGTCTACACTGTGCGAGAAAATTGTCAATATACAGGCCAAAATGCTAAAACACGTTTTGTGGCCCAAAATGTCGATTTGTGCATGCATCATCGGTACCCGTTTATATCCCAAATTTAGCCTAAAACCACCGAAAATTCGAGTTTTGGAGGTCCCACAAGCGATCTATACATGTCTACACTGTGCTCGAACATTTTCAATCTAAAGGCCGAAACAATGCTAAAACACGTTTTTTGGGCCCAAAAAGTCGATTTGTGCATGTATCTTCGGTACCCGTTTATATCCCAAATTTAGCCTAAAAACGCCGAAAATTCGAGTTTTTAGGGTCCCAGAAGAGATTTGTACATGTCTACACTGTGCTAGAAAATTTTCAATATACAGGCCAAAAAAATGCTAGAACACGTTTTGGGGGCCCAAAAAGTCGATTTGTGCATGCATCTTCGGTATCAGTTTATGTCCCAAATTTAGCCTAAGAACACCGAAAACTCAAGTTTTTTGGGTCCCAGAAGCGATTTGTTCATGTCTACACTGTGCTAGAAAATTTTCAATTTACAGGCAAAAGAAATGCTAATACATGTTTTTTGGGCCCAAAAGTCGATTTGTGCATGCATCTTTGGTACCCGTTTATATCCCAAATTTAGCCTAAAAACACCGAAAATTCGAGTTTTTAGGGTCCCAGAAACGATCTGTACATGTCTACAATGTGCTAGATAATTGTCAATATATAGGCCAAAATGCTAAAACACATTTTGTGGCCCAAAAAGTCGATTTGTGCATGTATGTTCGGTACTCGTTTATATCCCAAATTTAGCCTAAAAACACCGAAAATTCGTGTTTTTAGGGTCCCAGAAGCGATCTGTACATGTCTACACTGTGCTAGAAAATTGTCAATATACAGGCCAAAAGGCTAAAACACGTTTTTTGGGCCCAAAAAGTCGATTTGTGCATATATCTTCGGTACCCGTTTATATCCCAAATTTAGCCTAAAAACACCAAAATTCGAGTTTTTAGGGTCCCAGAAGCGATCTGTACATGTCTACACTGTGCGAGAAAATTGTCAATATACAGGCCAAAATGCTAAAACACGTTTTGTGGCCCAAAAAGTCGATTTGTGCATGCATCATCGGTATCCGTTTATATCCCAAATTTAGCCTAAAACCACCGAAAATTCGAGTTTTGGAGGTCCCACAAGCGATCTATACATGTCTACAATGTGCTCGAACATTTTCAATCTACAGGCCGAAACAATGCTAAAACACGTTTTTTGGGCCCAAAAAGTCGATTTGTGCATATATCTTCGGTACCCGTTTATATCCCAAATTTAGCTTAAAAACGCCGAAAATTCGAGTTTTTAGGGTCCCAGAAGCGATCTGTACATGTCTACACTGTGCTAGAAAATTGTCAATATACAGGCCAAAATGCTAGAACACGTTTTGTGGCCCAAAAAGTCGATTTGTGCATGCATCTTCGGTACCCGTTTATGTCCCAAATTTAGCCTAAGAACACCGAAAATTTGAGTTTTTTGGGTCCCAGTAGCGATCTGTTCATGTCTACACTGTGCTAGAACATTTTCAATCTACAGGCCGAAACAATGCTAAAACACGTTTTTTGGTCCCAAAAAGTCGATTTGTGTATGTATCTTCGGTACCCGTTTATATCCCAAATTTAGCCTAAAAACACCGAAAATTCGAGTTTTTAGGGTCCCAGAATCGATCTGTACATGTCTACACTGTGCTAGAAAATTTTCAATATACAGGCCAAAAAAATTCTAGAACACGTTTTTTGGGCCCAAAAAGTCGATATGTGCATGTATCTTCGGTACCCGTTTATATCCCAAATTTAGCCTAAAAACACCGAAAATTAGAGTTTTTTGGTCTCAGAAGCGATTTGTACATGTCTACACTGTGAAAGAAAATTGTCAATATACAGGCCAAAAAAATGCTAAAACACGTTTTTTGGGCCCAAAAAGTCGATTTGTGCATGTATCTTCGGTACCCGTTTATATCCCAAATTTAGCCTAAGAACACCGAAAATTTGAGTTTTTTGGGTCCCAGTAGCGATCTGTTCATGTCTACACTGTGCTAGAACATTTTCAATCTACAGGCCGAAACAATGCTAAAACACATTTTTTGGGCTCAAAAAGTCGATATGTGCATGAATCTTCGGTACCCAGTTATATCCCAAATTTTGCCTAAAATCACCGAAAATTCGAGTTTTTGGGTCCCAGAAGCGATCTATTCTAGTCTAAACTGTGCTAGAAAATTTTCAATTTAAACGCAAAAGAAAAGCTAATACATGTTTTTTGGGCTCAAAAGTCGAATTGTGCATGCATCTTTGGTACCCGTTTATGTCCCAAATTTAGCCTAAAAATACCGAAAATTCGAGTTTTTGGGTGTCAGAAGCGATTTGTACATGTCTACACTGTGCAAGAAAATTTTCAATATACAGGCCAAAAAAAGGCTAAAACACGTTTTTTGGGCCCAAAAAGTCGATTTGTGCATGTATCTTCGGTACCCGTTTATATCCCAAATTTAGCATAAAAACACCGAAAATTCGAGTTTTTAGGGTCCCAGAAGCGATCTGTACATGTCTACACTGTGCGAGAAAATTGTCAATATACAGGCCAAAATGCTAAAACACGTTTTGTGGCCCAAAATGTCGATTTGTGCATGCATCATCGGTACCCGTTTATATCCCAAATTTAGCCTAAAACCACCGAAAATTCGAGTTTTGGAGGTCCCACAAGCGATCTATACATGTCTACACTGTGCTCGAACATTTTCAATCTAAAGGCCGAAACAATGCTAAAACACGTTTTTTGGGCCCAAAAAGTCGATTTGTGCATGTATCTTCGGTACTCGTTTATATCCCAAATTTAGCCTAAAAACGCCGAAAATTCGAGTTTTTAGGGTCCCAGAAGAGATTTGTACATGTCTACACTGTGCTAGAAAATTTTCAATATACAGGCCAAAAAAATGCTAGAACACGTTTTGGGGGCCCAAAAAGTCGATTTGTGCATGCATCTTCGGTATCAGTTTATGTCCCAAATTTAGCCTAAGAACACCGAAAACTCAAGTTTTTTGGGTCCCAGAAGCGATTTGTTCATGTCTACACTGTGCTAGAAAATTTTCAATTTACAGGCAAAAGAAATGCTAATACATGTTTTTTGGGCCCAAAAGTCGATTTGTGTATGCATCTTTGGTACCCGTTTATATCCCAAATTTAGCCTAAAAACACCGAAAATTCGAGTTTTTAGGGTCCCAGAAGCGATCTGTACATGTCTACAATGTGCTAGATAATTGTCAATATATAGGCCAAAATGCTAAAACACATTTTGTGGCCCAAAAAGTCGATTTGTGCATGTATGTTCGGTACTCGTTTATATCCCAAATTTAGCCTAAAAACACCGAAAATTCGTGTTTTTAGGGTCCCAGAAGCGATCTGTACATGTCTACACTGTGCTAGAAAATTGTCAATATACAGGCCAAAAGGCTAAAACACGTTTTTTGGGCCCAAAAAGTCGATTTGTGCATATATCTTCGGTACCCGTTTATATCCCAAATTTAGCCTAAAAACACCAAAATTCGAGTTTTTAGGGTCCCAGAAGCGATCTGTACATGTCTACACTGTGCGAGAAAATTGTCAATATACAGGCCAAAATGCTAAAACACGTTTTGTGGCCCAAAAAGTCGATTTGTGCATGCATCATCGGTACCCGTTTATATCCCAAATTTAGCCTAAAACCACCGAAAATTCGAGTTTTGGAGGTCCCACAAGCGATCTATACATGTCTACACTGTGCTCGAACATTTTCAATCTACAGGCCGAAACAATGCTAAAACAGGTTTTTTGGGCCCAAAAAGTCGATTTGTGCATATATCTTCGGTACCCGTTTATATCCCAAATTTAGCTTAAAAATGCCGAAAATTCGAGTTTTTAGGGTCCCAGAAGCGATCTGTACATGTCTACACTGTGCTAGAAAATTGTCAATATACAGGCCAAAATGCTAGAACACGTTTTGTGGCCCAAAAAGTCGATTTGTGCATGCATCTTCGGTACCCGTTTATGTCCCAAATTTAGCCTAAGAACACCGAAAATTTGAGTTTTTTGGGTCCCAGTAGCGATCTGTTCATGTCTACACTGTGCTAGAACATTTTCAATCTACAGGCCGAAACAATGCTAAAACACGTTTTTTGGTCCCAAAAAGTCGATTTGTGTATGTATCTTCGGTACCCGTTTATATCCCAAATTTAGCCTAAAAACACCGAAAATTCGAGTTTTTAGGGTCCCAGAATCGATCTGTACATGTCTACACTGTGCTAGAAAATTTTCAATATACAGGCCAAAAAAATTCTAGAACACGTTTTTTGGGCCCAAAAAGTCGATATGTGCATGTATCTTCGGTACCCGTTTATATCCCAAATTTAGCCTAAAAACACCGAAAATTAGAGTTTTTTGGTCTCAGAAGCGATTTGTACATGTCTACACTGTGAAAGAAAATTGTCAATATACAGGCCAAAAAAATGCTAAAACACGTTTTTTGGGCCCAAAAAGTCGATTTGTGCATGTATCTTCGGTACCCGTTTATATCCCAAATTTAGCCTAAGAACACCGAAAATTTGAGTTTTTTGGGTCCCAGTAGCGATCTGTTCATGTCTACACTGTGCTAGAACATTTTCAATCTACAGGCCGAAACAATGCTAAAACACATTTTTTGGGCTCAAAAAGTCGATATGTGCATGAATCTTCGGTACCCAGTTATATCCCAAATTTTGCCTAAAATCACCGAAAATTCGAGTTTTTGGGTCCCAGAAGCGATCTATTCTAGTCTAAACTGTGCTAGAAAATTTTCAATTTAAACGCAAAAGAAAAGCTAATACATGTTTTTTGGGCTCAAAAGTCGAATTGTGCATGCATCTTTGGTACCCGTTTATGTCCCAAATTTAGCCTAAAAATACCGAAAATTCGAGTTTTTGGGTGTCAGAAGCGATTTGTACATGTCTACACTGTGCAAGAAAATTTTCAATATACAGGCCAAAAAAAGGCTAAAACACGTTTTTTGGGCCCAAAAAGTCGATTTGTGCATGTATCTTCGGTACCCGTTTATATCCCAAATTTAGCATAAAAACACCGAAAATTCGAGTTTTTAGGGTCCCAGAAGCGATCTGTACATGTCTACACTGTGCGAGAAAATTGTCAATATACAGGCCAAAATGCTAAAACACGTTATGTGGACCAAAAAGTCGATTTGTGCATGCATCATCGGTACCCGTTTATATCCCAAATTTAGCCTAAAACCACCGAAAATTCGAGTTTTGGAGGTCCCACAAGCGATCTATACATGTCTACACTGTGCTCGAACATTTTCAATCTACAGGCCGAAACAATGCTAAAACACATTTTTTGGGCCAAAAAAGTCGATTTGTGCATGTATCTTCGGTACCCGTTTATATCCCAAATTTAGCCTAAAAACGCCGAAAATTCGAGTTTTTAGGGTCCCAGAAGAGATCTGTACATGTCTACACTGTGCTAGAAAATTTTCAATATACAGGCCAAAAAAGTGCTAGAACTCGTTTTATGGGCCCAAAAAGTCAATTTGTGCATGTATCTTCGGTATCAGTTTATGTCCCAAATTTAGCCTAAAAACACCGAAAACTCAAGTTTTTTGGGTCCCAGTAGCGATCTGTTCATGTCTTCGCTGTGCTAGAAAACTTTCAATTTACAGGCAAAAGAAATGCTAATACATGTTTTTTGGGCCCAAAAGTCGATTTGTGCATGCATCTTTGGTACCCGTTTATGTCCCAAATTTAGACTAAAAACACCAAAAATTCGCGTTTTTTGGGTCTCAGAAGCGATTTGTACATGTCTACACTGTGCAAGAACATTTTCAATATACCGGCCAAAAAATATTTAAAACACGTTTTTTGGTCCCAAAAAGTCGATTTGTGCATGTATCTTCGGTACCCGTTTATATCCCAAATTTAGCCTAAAAACACCGAAAATTCGAGTTTTTAGGGTCCCAGAATCGATCTGTACATGTCTACACTGTGCTAGAAAATTGTCAATATACAGGCCAAAATGCTAAAACACGCTTTGTGACCCAAAAAGTCGATTTGTGCATGTATCTTCGGTTCCCGTTTATATCCCAAATTTAGCCTAAAAACACCGAAAATTCGAGTTTTTAGGGTCCCAGAAGCGATCTGTACATGTCTACACTGTGCTAGAAAATTGTCAATATACAGGCCAAAATGCTAAAACACGTTTTGTGGCCCAAAATGTCGATTTGTGCATGCATCATCGGTACCCGTTTATATCCCAAATTTAGCCTAAAACCACCGAAAATTCGAGTTTTGGAGGTCCCACAAGCGATCTATACATGTCTACACTGTGCTCGAACATTTTCAATCTAAAGGCCGAAACAATGCTAAAACACGTTTTTTGGGCCCAAAAAGTCGATTTGTGCATGTATCTTCGGTACCCGTTTATATCCCAAATTTAGCCTAAAAACGCCGAAAATTCGAGTTTTTAGGGTCCCAGAAGAGATTTGTACATGTCTACACTGTGCTAGAAAATTTTCAATATACAGGCCAAAATGCTAAAACACGCTTTGTGACCCAAAAAGTCGATTTGTGCATGTATCTTCGGTACCCGTTTATATCCCAAATTTAGCCTAAAAACACCGAAAATTCGAGTTTTTAGGGTCCCAGAAGCGATCTGTACATGTCTACACTGTGCGAGAAAATTGTCAATATACAGGCCAAAATGCTAAAACACGTTTTGTGGCCCAAAATGTCGATTTGTGCATGCATCATCGGTACCCGTTTATATCCCAAATTTAGCCTAAAACCACCGAAAATTCGAGTTTTGGAGGTCCCACAAGCGATCTATACATGTCTACACTGTGCTCGAACATTTTCAATCTAAAGGCCGAAACAATGCTAAAACACGTTTTTTGGGCCCAAAAAGTCGATTTGTGCATGTATCTTCGGTACCCGTTTATATCCCAAATTTAGCCTAAAAACGCCGAAAATTCGAGTTATTAGGGTCCCAGAAGAGATTTGTACATGTCTACACTGTGCTAGAAAATTTTCAATATACAGGCCAAAAAAATGCTAGAACACGTTTTGGGGGCCCAAAAAGTCGATTTGTGCATGCATCTTCGGTATCAGTTTATGTCCCAAATTTAGCCTAAGAACACCGAAAACTCAAGTTTTTTGGGTCCCAGAAGCGATTTGTTCATGTCTACACTGTGCTAGAAAATTTTCAATTTACAGGCAAAAGAAATGCTAATACATGTTTTTTGGGCCCAAAAGTCGATTTGTGCATGCATCTTTGGTACCCGTTTATATCCCAAATTTAGCCTAAAAACACCGAAAATTCGAGTTTTTAGGGTCCCAGAAGCGATCTGTACATGTCTACAATGTGCTAGATAATTGTCAATATATAGGCCCAAATTCTAAAACACATTTTGTGGCCCAAAAAGTCGATTTGTGCATGTATGTTCGGTACTCGTTTATATCCCAAATTTAGCCTAAAAACACCGAAAATTCGTGTTTTTAGGGTCCCAGAAGCGATCTGTACATGTCTACACTGTGCTAGAAAATTGTCAATATACAGGCCAAAATGCTAAAACACGTTTTGTGGCCCAAAAAGTCGATTTGTGCATGTATCTTCGGTACCCGTTTATATCACAAATTTAGCCTAAGAACACCGAAAATTCGAGTTTTTTGGGTCCCACAAGCGATCTATATATGTCTACACTGTGCTAGAACATTTTCAATCTACAGGCCGAAACAATGCTAAAACAGTTTTTTGGTCCCAAAAAGTCGATTTGTGTATGTATCTTCGGTACCCGTTTATATCCTAAATTTAGCCTAAAAACACCGAAAATTCGTGTTTTTAGGGTCCCAGAATCGATCTGTACATGTCTACACTGTGCTAGAAAATTGTCAATATACAGGCCAAAATGCTAAAACACGTTTTGTGACCCAAAAAGTCGATTTGTGCATGTATCTTCGGTACCCGTTTATATCCCAAATTTAGCCTAAAAACACCGAAAATTCGAGTTTTTAGGGTCCCAGAAGCGATCTGTACATGTCTACACTGTGCGAGAAAATTGTCAATATACAGGCCAAAATGCTAAAACACGTTTTGTGGCCCAAAATGTCGATTTGTGCATGCATCATCGGTACCCGTTTATATCCCAAATTTAGCCTAAAACCACCGAAAATTCGAGTTTTGGAGGTCCCACAAGCGATCTATACATGTCTACACTGTGCTCGAACATTTTCAATCTAAAGGCCGAAACAATGCTAAAACACGTTTTTTGGGCCCAAAAAGTCGATTTGTGCATGTATCTTCGGTACCCGTTTATATCCCAAATTTAGCCTAAAAACGCCGAAAATTCGAGTTTTTAGGGTCCGAGAAGAGATTTGTACATGTCTACACTGTGCTAGAAAATTTTCAATATACAGGCCAAAAAAATGCTAGAACACGTTTTGGGGGCCCAAAAAGTCGATTTGTGCATGCATCTTCGGTATCAGTTTATGTCCCAAATTTAGCCTAAGAACACCGAAAACTCAAGTTTTTTGGGTCCCAGAAGCGATTTGTTCATGTCTACACTGTGCTAGAAAATTTTCAATTTACAGGCAAAAGAAATGCTAATACATGTTTTTTGGGCCCAAAAGTCGATTTGTGCATGCATCTTTGGTACCCGTTTATGTCCCAAATTTAGCCTAAAAACACCGAAAATTCGAGTTTTTTGGGTCTCAGAAGCGATTTGTACATGTCTACACTGTGCAAGAAAATTTTCAATATACAGGCCAAAAAAATGCTAAAACACGTTTTTTGGGCCCAAAAAGTCGATTTGTGCATATATCTTCGGTACCCGTTTATATCCCAAATTTAGCCTAAAAACACCGAAAATTCGAGTTTTTTGGGTCTCAGAAGCGATTTGTACATGTCTACACTGTGCAAGAAAATTTTCAATATACAGGCCAAAAAAATGCTAAAACACGTTTTTTGGGCCCAAAAAGTCGATTTGTGCATATATCTTCGGTACCCGTTTATATCCCAAATTTAGCCTAAAAACACCGAAAATTCGAGTTTTTAGGGTCCCAGAAGCGATCTGTACATGTCTACAATGTGCTAGATAATTGTCAATATATAGGCCAAAATGCTAAAACACATTTTGTGGCCCAAAAAGTCGATTTGTGCATGTATGTTCGGTACCCGTTTATATCCCAAATTTAGCCTAAAAACACCGAAAATTCGTGTTTTTAGGGTCCCAAAAGCGATCTGTACATGTCTACACTGTGCTAGAAAATTGTCAATATACAGGCCAAAATGCTAAAACACGTTTTGTGGCCCAAAAAGTCGATTTGTGCATGTATCTTCGGTACCCGTTTATATCCCAAATTTAGCCTAAGAACACCGAAAATTCGAGTTTTTTGGGTCCCACAAGCGATCCATATATGTCTACACTGTGCTAGAACATTTTCAATCTACAGGCCGAAACAATGCTAAAACAGTTTTTTGGTCCCAAAAAGTCGATTTGTGTATGTATCTTCGGTACCCGTTTATATCCTAAATTTAGCCTAAAAACACAGAAAATTCGAGTTTTTAGGGTCCCAGAATCGATCTGTACATGTCTACACTGTGCTAGAAAATTGTCAATATACAGGCCAAAATGCTAAAACACGTTTTGTGACCCAAAAAGTCGATTTGTGCATGTATCTTCGGTACCCGTTTATATTCCAAATTTATCGTAAAAACACCGAAAATTCGAGTTTTTAGGGTCCCAGAAGCGATCTGTACATGTCTACACTGTGCGAGAAAATTGTCAATATACAGGCCGAATTGCTAAAACACGTTTTGTGGCCCAAAAAGTCGATTTGTGCATGCATCATCGGTACCCGTTTATATCCCAAATTTAGCCTAAAACCACCGAAAATTCGAGTTTTGGAGGTCCCACAAGCGATCTATACATGTCTACACTGTGCTCGAACATTTTCAATCTACAGGCCGAAACAATGCTAAAACACGTTTTTTGGGCCCAAAAAGTCGATTTGTGCATGTATCTTCGGTACCCGTTTATATCCCAAATTTAGCCTAAAAACGCCGAAAAGTCGAGTTTTTAGGGTCCCAGAAGCGATCTGTACATGTCTACACTGTGCTAGAAAATTTTCAATATACAGGCCAAAAAAATGCTTGAACACGTTTTGGGGGCCCAAAAAGTCGATTTGTGCATGCATCTTCGGTATCAGTTTATGTACCAAATTTAGCCTAAGAACACCGAAAACTCAAGTTTTTTGGGTCCAAGAAGCGATTTGTTCATGTCTACACTGTGCTAGAAAATTTTCAATTTACAGGCAAAAGAAATGCTAATACATGTTTTTTGGGCCCAAAAGTCGATTTGTGCATGTATGTTCGGTACCCGTTTATATCCCAAATTTAGCCTAAAAACACCGAAAATTCGTGTTTTTAGGGTCCCAGAAGCGATCTGTACATGTCTACACTGTGCTAGAAAATTGTCAATATACAGGCCAAATGCTAAAACACGTTTTGTGGCCCAAAAAGTCGATTTGTGCATGTATCTTCGGTACCCGTTTATATCCCAAATTTAGCCTAAGAACACCGAAAATTCGAGTTTTTTGGGTCCCACAAGCGATCTATATATGTCTACACTGTGCTAGAACATTTTCAATCTACAGGCCGAAACAATGCTAAAACAGTTTTTTGGTCCCAAAAAGTCGATTTGTGTATGTATCTTCGGTACCCGTTTATATCCTAAATTTAGCCTAAAAACACCGAAAATTCGAGTTTTTAGGGTCCCAGAATCGATCTGTACATGTCTACACTGTGCTAGAAAATTGTCAATATACAGGCCAAAATGCTAAAACACGTTTTGTGACCCAAAAAGTCGATTTGTGCATGTATCTTCGGTACCCGTTTATATTTCAAATTTAGCGTAAAAACACCGAAAATTCGAGTTTTTAGGGTCCCAGAAGCGATCTGTACATGTCTACACTGTGCGAGAAAATTGTCAATATACAGGCCGAAATGCTAAAACACGTTTTGTGGCCCAAAAAGTCGATTTGTGCATGCATCATCGGTACCCGTTTATATTTCAAATTTAGCGTAAAAACACCGAAAATTCGAGTTTTTAGGGTCCCAGAAGAGATCTGTACATGTCTACACTGTGCTAGAAAATTTTCAATATACAGGCCAAAAAAATGCTTGAACACGTTTTGGGGGCCCAAAAAGTCGATTTGTGCATGCATCTTCGGTATCAGTTTATGTACCAAATTTAGCCTAAGAACACCGAAAACTCAAGTTTTTTGGGTCCAAGAAGCGATTTGTTCATGTCTACACTGTGCTAGAAAATTTTCAATTTACAGGCAAAAGAAATGCTAATACATGTTTTTTGGGCCCAAAAGTCGATTTGTGCATGCATCTTTGGTACCCGTTTATGTCCAAAATTTAGCTTAAAAACACCGAAAATTCGAGTTTTTTGGGTCTCAGAAGCGATTTGTACATGTCTACACTGTGCAAGAAAATTTTCAATATACAGGCCAAAAAAATGCTAAAACACGTTTTATGGGCCCAAAAAGTCGATTTGTGCATATATCTTCGGTACCCGTTTATATCCCAAATTTAGCCTAAAAACACCGAAAATTCGAGTTTTTAGGGTCCCAGAAGCGATCTGTACATGTCTACACTGTGCCAGAAAATTGTCAATATATAGGCCAAAATGCTAAAACACATTTTGTGGCCCAAAAAGTCGATTTGTGCATGCATCTTCGGTACCCGTTTATATCCCAAATTTAGCCTAAAAACAACAAAAAATCGAGTTTTTAAGGTCCCAGAAGCGATCTGTACATGTCTACACTGTGCAAGAAAATTTTCAATAAACAGGCCAAAAAAAATGCTAAAACACGTTTTTTGGGCCCAAAAAGTCGATTTGTGCATGTATCTTCGGTACCCGTTTATATCCAAAATTTAGCCTAAAAACACCGAAAATTCGAGTTTTTATGGTCCCAGAAGCGATCTGTACATGTCTACACTGTGCTAGAAAATTGTCAATATACAAGCCGAAAAAATGCTAAAACACGTTTTTTCGGCCCAAAAAGTCAATTTGTGCATGCATCTTCGGTACCCGTTTATATCCCTAATTTAGCCTAAAAAACATTGAAATTCGAGTTTTTTGGGTCTCAGAAGCAATCTGTTCATGTCTACGCTGTGCTATAAAATTTTCAATTTACCGCCAAAGAAATGCTAAACACGTTTTTTGGTCCCAAAAAGTCGATATGTGCATGTATCTTCGGTACCCGTTTATATCCTAAAGTTAGCCTAAAAACACCGAGAATTCGAGCCTTTTGTGTCCCAGAAGCAATCTGTACATGTCTACACTGTGCTAGAAAAATTTCAATTTACAGGCCTAAAAAATGCTAAAACACGTTTTTTGAGCCCAAAAAGTCGATTTGTGCATGCATCTTCGGTACCCGTTTATATCCCAAATTTAGCCTAAAAACAAAAAAAAATCGAGTTTTTAAGGTCCCAGAAGCGATCTGTACATGTCTACACTGTGCAAGAAAATTTTCAATAAACAGGCCAAAAAAAATGCTAAAACACGTTTTTTGGGCCCAAAAAGTCGATTTGCGCATGTATCTTCGGTACCCGTTTATATCCCAAATTTAGCCTAAAAACACCGAAAATTCGAGTTTTTATGGTCCCAGAAGCGATCTGTACATGTCTACACTGTGCTAGAAAATTGTCAATATACAAGCCGAAAAAATGCTAAAACACGTTTTTTCGGCCCAAAAAGTCGATATGTGCATGTATCTTCGTTACCCGTTTATATCCTAAAGTTAGCCTAAAAACACCAAAAATTCGAGTTTTTGGGTCCCAAAAGGGATTTGTTCATGTCTACACTGTGCTAGAAAATTTCAATTTAAAGGCCAAGGAAATGCTAAAACACGTTTTTTGGGCCCAAAAAGTCGATTTGTGCATGTATCCTCGGTACCCGTTTATATCCCTAATTTAGCCTAAAAACACCGAGAATTCGAGTTTTTTGTGTCCCAGAAGCAATCTGTACATGTCTACACTGTGCTAGAAAAATTTCAATTTACAGGCCCAAAAAATGCCAAAACACGTTTTTTGGGCCCAAAAAGTCGATTTGTGCATGTATCTTTGGCACCCGTTTATATCCCAAATTTAGCCTAAAAACACCGAAAGATCGAGTTTTTTGGGTCTCAGAAGCGATTTGTACATGTCTAAACTGTGCAAGAAAATTTTCAATATACAGGCCAAAAAAATGCTAAAACACGTTTTTTGGGCTCAAAAAGTCGATTTGTGCATGTATCTTCGGTACCCGTTTATATCCCAAATTTAGCCTAAAAACACCGAAAATTCGAGTTTTTAGGTTCCCAAAAGCGATCTGTACATGTCTACACTGTGCTAGAAAATTGTCAATATACAGGCCAAAATGCTAAAACACGTTTTGTGGCCCAAAAAGTCGATTTGTGCATGCATCTTTGGTAGCCGTTTATATCCTAAATTTTGCCTAGAAACACCGAAAATTAGAGTTTTTTGGGTCTCAGAAGCAATTTGTACAGGTCTACACTGTGCTAGAAAATTTCAGTTTACAGGCCAAAGAAATGCTAAAACACGTTTTTTGGGCCCAAAAAGTCGATATGTGCATGTATCTTCGGTACCCGTTTATATCCTAAAGTTAGCCTAAAAACACCGAAAATTCGAGTTTTTGAGTCTCAGAAGCGACTTGTATTTGTCTACACTGTGCTAGAAAATTTCAATTTACAGGCCAAGGAAATGCTAAAACAAGTTTTTTGGGCCCAAAAAGTCGATTTGTGCATGCATCTTTGGTACCCGTTTATGTCCCAAATTTAGCCTAAAAACACCGAAAATTCGAGTTTTTTGGGTCTCAGAAGCGATTTGTACATGTCTACACTGTGCAAGAAAATTTTCAATATACAGGCCAAAAAAATGCTAAAACACGTTTTTTGGGCCCAAAAAGTCGATTTGTGCATATATCTTCGGTACCCGTTTATATCCCAAATTTAGCCTAAAAACACCGAAAATTCTAGTTTTTAGGGTCCCAGAAGCGATCTGTACATGTCTACACTGTGCTAGAAAATTGTCAATATATAGGCCAAAATGCTAAAACACATTTTGTGGCCCAAAAAGTCGATTTGTGCATGCATCTTCGGTACCCGTTTATATCCCAAATTTAGCCTAAAAACAAAAAAAAATCGAGTTTTTAAGGTCCCAGAAGCGATCTGTACATGTCTACACTGTGCAAGAAAATTTTCAATAAACAGGCCAAAAAAAATGCTAAAACACGTTTTTTGGGCCCAAAAAGTCGATTTGCGCATGTATCTTCGGTACCCGTTTATATCCCAAATTTAGCCTAAAAACACCGAAAATTCGAGTTTTTATGGTCCCAGAAGCGATCTGTACATGTCTACACTGTGCTAGAAAAATTTCAATTTACAGGCCAAAAAAATGCCAAAACACGTTTTTTGGGCCCAAAAAGTCGATTTGTGCATGTATCTTTGGCACCCGTTTATATCCCAAATTTAGCCTAAAAACACCGAAAAATCGAGTTTTTTGGGTCTCAGAAGCGATTTGTACATGTCTAAACTGTGCAAGAAAATTTTCAATATACAGGCCAAAAAAATGCTAAAACACGTTTTTTGGGCCCAAAAAGTCGATTTGTGCATGTATCTTCGGTACCCGTTTATATCCCAAATTTAGCCTAAAAACACCGAAAATTCGAGTTTTTAGGTTCCCAAAAGCGATCTGTACATGTCTACACTGTGCTAGAAAATTGTCAATATACAGGCCAAAATGCTAAAACACGTTTTGTGGCCCAAAAAGTCGATTTGTGCATGCATCTTTGGTAGCCGTTTATATCCTAAATTTTGCCTAGAAACACCGAAAATTAGAGTTTTTTGGGTCTCAGAAGCAATTTGTACAGGTCTACACTGTGCTAGAAAATTTCAATTTACAGGCCAAAGAAATGCTAAAACACGTTTTTTGGGCCCAAAAAGTCGATATGTGCATGTATCTTCGGTACCCGTTTATATCCTAAAGTTAGCATAAAAACACCGAAAATTCGAGTTTTTGGGTCTCAGAAGCGATTTGTACTTGTCTACACTGTGCTAGAAAATTTCAATTTACAGGCCAATGAAATGCTAAAACAAGTTTTTTGGGCCCAAAAAGTCGATTTGTGCATGCATCTTTGGTACCCGTTTATGTCCCAAATTTAGCCTAAAAACACCGAAAATTCGAGTTTTTTGGGTCTCAGAAGCGATTTGTACATGTCTACACTGTGCAAGAAAATTTTCAATATACAGGCCAAAAAAATGCTAAAACACGTTTTTTGGGCCCAAAAAGTCGATTTGTGCATATATCTTCGGTACCCGTTTATATCCCAAATTTAGCCTAAAAACACCGAAAATTCGAGTTTTTAGGGTCCCAGAAGCGATCTGTACATGTCTACACTGTGCTAGAAAATTGTCAATATATAGGCCAAAATGCTAAAACACATTTTGTGGCCCAAAAAGTCGATTTGTGCATGCATCTTCGGTACCCGTTTATATCCCAAATTTAGCCTAAAAACAACAAAAATTCGAGTTTTTAAGGTCCCAGAAGCGATCTGTACATGTCTACACTGTGCAAGAAAATTTTCAATAAACAGGCCAAAAAAAATGCTAAAACACGTTTTTTGGGCCCAAAAAGTCGATTTGCGCATGTATCTTCGGTACCCGTTTATATCCAAAATTTAGCCTAAAAACACCGAAAATTCGAGTTTTTATGGTCCCAGAAGCGATCTGTACATGTCTACACTGTGCTAGAAAATTGTCAATATACAGGCCGAAAAAATGCTAGAACACGTTTTTTCGGCCCAAAAAGTCGATATGTGCAGGTATCTTCGTACCCGTTTATATCCTAAAGTTAGCCTAAAAACACCGAGAATTCGAGTTTTTTGTGTCCCAGAAGCAATCTGTACATGTCTACACTGTGCTAGAAAAATTTCAATTTACAGGCCTAAAAAATGCTAAAACACGTTTTTTGAGCCCAAAAAGTCGATTTGTGCATGTATCTTCGGTACCCGTTTATATCCCAAATTTAGCCTAAAAACACCGAAAATTCGAGTTTTTATGGTCCCAGAAGCGATCTGTACATGTCTACACTGTGCTAGAAAATTGTCAATATACAAGCCGAAAAAATGCTAAAACACGTTTTTTCGGCCCAAAAAGTCGATATGTGCATGTATCTTCGTTACCCGTTTATATCCTAAAGTTAGCCTAAAAACACCGAAAATTCGAGTTTTTGGGTCCCAAAAGCGATTTGTTCATGTCTACACTGTGCTAGAAAATTTCAATTTACAGGCCAAGGAAATGCTAAAACACGTTTTTTGGGCCCAAAAAGTCGATTTGTGCATGGATCCTCGGTACCCGTTTATATCCCTAATTTAGCCTAAAAACACCGAGAATTCGAGTTTTTTGTGCCCCAGAAGCAATCTGTACATGTCTACACTGTGCTAGAAAAAATTCAATTTACTGGCCAAAAAAATGCTAAAACACGTTTTTTGGGCCCAAAAAGTCGATTTGTGCATGTATCTTTGGTACCCGTTTATATCCCAAATTTAGCCTAAAAACACCGAAAAATCGAGTTTTTTGGGTCCCACAAGCGATCTATATATGTCTACACTGTGCTAGAAAATTTTCAATCTATAGGCCAAAACAATGCTAAAACACATATTCTGGGCCCAAAAAGTCGTTTTGTACATGCATCTTCGGTACCCGTTTAAGTCCGAAATTTAGCCTAAAAACACCAAAAATTCATGTTTTTTGGGTCCCAGAAGCGATTTCTACATGTCTACACTGTGCTAGAAAATTTCAATTTACAGGCCAAAAAAATGCTAAAAACACGTTTTTAGGCCCAAAATGTCGATTTGTGCATGCATCTTTGTTACCCGTTTATATCCCAAATTTAGCCTAAAAACACCGAAAATTCGAGTTTTTTGGGTCTAAGAAGCGATTTGTACATGTCTAAACTGTGCAAGAAAATTTTCAATATACAGGCCAAAAAAATGCTAAAACACGTTTTTTGGGCCCAAAAAGTCGATTTGTGCATGTATCTTCGGTACCCGTTTATATCCCAAATTTAGCCTAAAAACACCGAAAATTCGAGTTTTTAGGTTCCCAAAAGCGATCTGTACATGTCTACACTGTGCTAGAAAATTGTCAATATACAGGCCAAAATGCTAAAACACGTTTTGTGGCCCAAAAAGTCGATTTGTGCATGCATCTTTGGTACCCGTTTATATCCCAAATTTAGCCTAAAAACACCGAAAATTAGAGTTTTTTGGGTCTCAGAAGCAATTTGTACAGGTCTACACTGTGCTAGAAAATTTCAATTTACTGGCAAAAGAAATGCTAAAACACGTTTTTTGGGCCCAAAAAGTCGATTTGTGCATGTTTCCTCGGTACTCGTTTATATCCCTAATTTAGCCTAAAAACACCGTGAATTCGAGTTTTTTGTGTCCCAGAAGCAATCTGTACATCTCTACACTGTGCTAGAAAAAAAACAATTTACAGGCCAAAAAAATGCTAAAACACGTTTTTTGGGCCCAAAAAGTTGATTTGTGCATGTATCCTCGGTACCCGTTTATATCCCTAATTTAGCCTAAAAACACCGAGAATTCGAGTTTTTTGTGTCCCAGAAGCAATCTGTACATGTCTACACTGTGCTAGAAAAATTTCAATTTACAGGCCATAAAAAATGCTAAAACACGTTTTTTGGGCCCAAAAAGTTGATTTGTGCATGTATCTTCGGTACCCGTTTATATCCCAAATTTAGCCTAAAAACACCGAAAATTCGATTTTTTTGGGTCCCAGAAGCGATCTGTACATGTCTACACTGTGCTAGAAAATTGTCAATATACAAGCCAAAACAATGCTAAAACACCTTTTTTGGGCCCAAAAAGTCGATTTGTGCATGCATCTTCGATACCCGTTTATATCCCAAAATTAGCCTAAAAACACCGAAAAATCAAGATTTTTAGGTCTCAGAAGCGATTTGTACATGACTACACTGTGCTAGAAAATTTTCAATTTACAGGCCAAAAAAAATTTAAAACACGTATTTTGGGACCAAAAAGTCGATTTGAGCATGCATCTTCGATACCCGTTTGTATCCCAAATTTAGCCTAAAAATACCGAAAAATCAAGTTTTTTGGGTTTCAGAAGCGATTTGTACATGTCTACCCTTGGCTAGAAATTTTTTAATTTACAGGCCAAAAAAATGTTAAAACACGTTTTTGGGGCCCAAAAATTCGATATGTGCATGCATTTTCGATACCCGTTTATATCCCAAATTTAGCCTAAAAACACTGAAAAATCGATTTTTTTTGGTCTCTGAAGCGATCTGTACATATCTACACTGTGCTAGAAAAGTATCAATTTACAGGCCTAAATTTTTTTAAAATACTTATTTTGGCCCAAAAAGTCGATTTGTTCATGCATCTTCGATACCCGTTTATATCCCTAATTTCGCCTAATAACACCGAAAATTCGAGTTTATTGGGTCTCACAAGCGTTCTATACATGTTTACACTGTGCTAGAAAATTTTCAATTTACAGGCAAAAGAAATGCTAATACATGTTTTTATGGCCCAAAAGTCGATTTGTTCATGCATCTTTGGTACCCGTTTATGTCCCAAATTTAGCCTAAAAACACCGAAAATTCGAGTTTTTTGGGTCTCAGAAGCGATTTGTACATATCTACACTGTGCAAGAAAATTTTCAATATACAGGCCGAAAAAATGCTAATACACGTTTTTTGAACCCAAAAAGTCGATTTGTGCATGTATCTTCGGTACCCGTTTATATCCCAAATTTAGCCTAAAAACACCGAAAATTCGAGTTTTTATGGTCCCAGAAGCGATCTGTACATGTCTACACTGTGCTAGAAAATTGTCAATATACAGGCCGAAAAAATGCTAGAACACGTTTTTTCGGCCCAAAAAGTCGATATGTGCATGTATCTTCGTACCCGTTTATATCCTAAAGTTAGCTTAAAAACACCGAGAATTCGAGTTTTTTCTGTCCCAGAAGCAATCTGTACATGTCTACACTGTGCTAGAAAATTTCAATTTACAGGCCAAAAAATGCCAAAACACGTTTTTTGGGCCCAAAAGTCGATTTGTGCATGCATCTTCGGTACCCGTTTATATCCCTAATTTAGCCTAAAAAACATTGAAAATTCGAGTTTTTTGGGTCCCAGAAGCGATCTGTTCATGTCTACGCTGTGCTATAAAATTTTCAATTTACCGCCAAAGAAATGCTAAACACGTTTTTTGGGCCCAAAAAGTCGATTTGTGCATGTATCTTCGGTACCCGTTTATATCCTAAAGTTAGCCTAAAAACACCGAAAATTCGAGTTTTTGGGTCTCAGAAGCGATTTGTACTTGTCTACACTGTGCTAGAAAATTTCAATTTACAGGCCAAGGAAATGCTAAAACACGTTTTTTGGGCCCAAAAAGTCGATTTGTGCATGCATCTTTGGTACCCGTTTATGTCCCAAATTTAGCCTAAAAACACCGAAAATTCGAGTTTTTTGGGTCTCAGAAGCGATTTGTACATGTCTACACTGTGCAAGAAAATTGTCAATATATAGGCCAAAATGCTAAAACACATTTTGTGGCCCAAAAAGTCGATTTGTGCATGCATCTTCGGTACCCGTTAATATCCCAAATTTAGCCTAAAAACAACAAAAAATCGAGTTTTTAAGGTCCCAGAAGCGATCTGTACATGTCTACACTGTGCAAGAAAATTTTCAATAAACAGGCCAAAAAAAATGCTAAAACACGTTTTTTGGGCCCAAAAAGTCGATTTGTGCATGTATCTTCGGTACCCGTTTATATCCAAAATTTAGCCTAAAAACACCGAAAATTCGAGTTTTTATGGTCCCAGAAGCAATCTGTACATGTCTACACTGTGCTAGAAAATTGTCAATATACAGGCCGAAAAAAATGCTAGAACACGTTTTTTCGGCCCAAAAAGTCGATGTGTGCATGTATCTTCGTACCCGTTTATATCCTAAAGTTAGCCTAAAAACACCGAGAATTCGAGTTTTTTGTGTCCCAGAAGCAATCTGTACGTCTACACTGTGCTAGAAAAATTTCAATTTACAGGCCTAAAAAATGCTAAAACACGTTTTTTGAGCCCCAAAAGTCGATTTGTGCATGTATCTTCGGTACCCGTTTATATCCCAAATATAGCCTAAAAACACCGAAAATTCGAGTTTTTATGGTCCCAGAAGCGATCTGTACATGTCTACACTGTGCTAGAAAATTGTCAATATACAAGCCGAAAAAATGCTAAAACACGTTTTTTCGGCTCAAAAAGTCGATATGTGCATGTATCTTCGTTACCCGTTTATATCCTAAAGTTAGCTTAAAAACACCGAAAATTCGAGTTTTTGGGTCCCAAAAGCGATTTGTTCATGTCTACACTGTGCTAGAAAATTTCAATTCACAGGCCAAGGAAATGCTAAAACACGTTTTTTGGGCCAAAAAAGTCGATTTGTGCATGTATCCTCGGTACCCGTTTATATCCCTAATTTAGCCTAAAAACACCGAGAATACGAGTTTTTTGTGTCCCAGAAGCAATCTGTACATGTCTACACTGTGCTAGAAAAATTTCAATTTACAGGCCAAAAAAATGCTAAAACACGTTTTTTGGGCCCAAAAAGTCGATTTGTGCATGCATCTTTGGTACCCGTTTATATCCCAAATTTAGCCTAAAAACACCGAAAATTAGAGTTTTTTGGGTCTCAGAAGCAATTTGTATAGGTCTACACTGTGCTAGAAAATTTCAATTTACAGGCCAAAGAAATGCTAAAACACGTTTTTTGGGCCCAAAAAGTCGATTTGTGCATGTATCCTCGGTACTCGTTTATATCCCTAATTTAGCCTAAAAACACCGTGAATTCGAGTTTTTTGTGTCCCAGAAGCAATCTGTACATCTCTACACTGTGCTAGAAAAAAAATCAATTTACAGGCCAAAAAAATGCTAAAAAAGTTTTTTGGGCCCAAAAAGTCGATTTGTGCATGTATCCTCGGTACCCGTTTATATCCCTAATTTAGCCTAAAAACACCGAGAATTCGAGTTTTTTGTGTCCCAGAAGCAATCTGTACATGTCTACACTGTGCTAAAAATAATTCAATTTACAGGCCATAAAAAATGCTAAAACACGTTTTTTGGACCCAAAAAGTTGATTTGTGCATGTATCTTCGGTACCCATTTATATCCCAAATTTAGCCTAAAAACACCGAAAATTCGAGTTTTTTGGGTCCCAGAAGCGATCTGTACATGTCTACACTGTGCTAGAAAATTTTCAATCTATAGGCCAAAACAATGCTAAAACACATTTTTTGGGCCCAAAAAGTCGATTTGTGCATGCATCTTCGATACCCGTTTATATCCCAAAATTAGCCTAAAAACACCGAAAAATCGAGTTTTTTAGGTCTCAGAAGCGATTTGTACATGACTACACTGTGCTAGAAAATTTTCAATTTACAGGCCAAAAAAAATTTAAAACACGTATTTTGGGACCAAAAAGTCGATTTGAGCATGCATCTTCGATAACCGTTTATATCCCAAATTTAGCCTAAAAATACCAAAAAATCGAGTTTTTTGGGTTTCAGAAGCGATTTGTACATGTCTACCCTGTGCTAGAAAATTTTCAATTTACAGGCCAAAAAAATGTTAAAACACGTTTTTGGGGCCCAAAAATTCGATATGTGCATGCATTTTCGATACCCGTTTATATCCCAAATTTAGCCTAAAAACACTGAAAAATCGATTTTTTTTGGTCTCTGAAGCGATCTGTACATATCTACACTGTGCTAGAAAAGTATCAATTTACAGGCCTAAATTTTTTTAAAATACTTATTTTGGCCCAAAAAGTCGATTTGTTCATGCATCTTCGATACCCGTTTATTTCCCTAATTTCGCCTAATAACACCAAAAATTCGAGTTTTTTGGGTCTCACAAGCGTTCTATACATGTTTACACTGTGCTAGAACATTTTCAATCTGCAGGCCGAAACAATGCTAGAACACGTTTTGGGGGCCCCAAAAGTCGATTTATGTATGTATCTTCGGTACCCGTTTATATCCCAAATTTAGACAAAAAACACCGAAAACTCAAATTTTTTGGGTCCCAGAAGCGATTTGTTCATGTCTACACTGTGCTAGAAAATTTTCAATGTACAGGCAAAAGAAATGCTAATACATGTTTTTTGGGCCCAAAAGTCGATTTGTGCATGCATCTTTGGTACCCGTTTATGTTCCAAATTTAGCCTAAAAACACCGAAAATTCGAGTTTTTTGGGTCTCAGAAGCGATTTGTATATGTCTACACTGTGCAAGAAAATTTTCAATATACAGGCCAAAAAAATGCTAAAACACGTTTTTTGGGCCCAAAAAGTCGATTTGTGCATATATCTTCGGTACCCGTTTATATCCCAAATTTAGCCTAAAAACACCGAAAATTCGAGTTTTTATGGTCCCAGAAGCGATCTGTACATGTCTACACTGTGCTAGAAAATTGTCAATATACAGGCCGAAAAAATGCTAGAACACGTTTTTTCGGCCCAAAAAGTCGATTTGTGCATGTATCTTCGGTACCCGTTTATATCCCAAATTTAGCCTAAAAACACCGAAAATTCCAGTTTTTATGGTCCCAGAAGCGATCTGTACATGTCTACACTGTGCTAGAAAATTGTCAATATACAAGCCGAAAAAATGCTAAAACACGTTTTTTCGGCCCAAAAAGTCGATATGTGCATGTATCTTCGTTACCCGTTTATATCCTAAAATTAGCCTAAAAACACCGAAAATTCGAGTTTTTGGGTCCCAAAAGCGATTTGTTCATGTCTACACTGTGCTAGAAAATTTCAATTTACAGGCCAAAAAATGCCAAAACACGTTTTTTGGGCCCAAAAGTCAATTTGTGCATGCATCTTCGGTACCCGTTTATATCCCTAATTTAGCCTAAAAAACATTGAAAATTCGAGTTTTTTGGGTCCCAGAAGCGATCTGTTCATGTCTACGCTGTGCTATAAAATTTTCAATTTACCGCCAAAGAAATGCTAAACACGTTTTTTGGGCCAAAAAAGTCGATTTGTGCATGTATCCTCGGTACCCGTTTATATCCCTAATTTAGCCTAAAAAACATTGAAAATTCGAGTTTTTTGGGTCTCAGAAGCGATTTGTACATGTCTACAATGTGCAAGAAAATTGTCAATATATAGGCCAAAATGCTAAAACACATTTTGTGGCCCAAAAAGTCGATTTGTGCATGCATCTTCGGTACCCGTTTATATCCCAAATTTAGCCTAATAACAACAAAAATTCGAGTTTTTAAGGTCCCAGAAGCGATCTGTACATGTCTACACTGTGCAAGAAAATTTTCAATAAACAGGCCAAAAAAAATGCTAAAACACGTTTTTTGGGCCCAAAAAGTCGATTTGTGCATGTATCTTCGGTACCCGTTTATATCCAAAATTTAGCCTAAAAACACCGAAAATTCGAGTTTTTATGGTCCCAGAAGCAATCTGTACATGTCTACACTGTCCTAGAAAATTGTCAATATACAGGCCGAAAAAATGCTAGAACACGTTTTTTCGGCCCAAAAAGTCGATATGTGCATGTATCTTCGTACCCGTTTATATCCTAAAGTTAGCCTAAAAACACCGAGAATTCGAGTTTTTTGTGTCCCAGAAGCAATCTGTACATGTCTACACTGTGCTAGAAAAAAATCAATTTACAGGCCTAAAAAATGCTAAAACACGTTTTTTGAGCCCAAAAAGTCGATTTGTGCATGTATCTTCGGTACCCGTTTATATCCCAAATTTTGCCTAAAAACACCGAAAATTCGAGTTTTTATGGTCCCAGAAGCGATCTGTACATGTCTACACTGTGCTAGAAAATTGTCAATATACAAGCCGAAAAAATGCTAAAACACGTTTTTTCGGCCCAAAAAGTCGATATGTGCATGTATCTTCGTTACCCGTTTATATCCTAAAGTTAGCCTAAAAACACCGAAAATTCGAGTTTTGGGGTCCCAAAAGCGATTTGTTCATGTCTACACTGTGCTAGAAAATTTCAATTTACAGGCCAAGGAAATGCTAAAACACGTTTTTTGGGCCCAAAAAGTCGATTTGTGCATGTATCCTCGGTACCCGTTTATATCCCTAATTTAGCCTAAAAACACCGAGAATTCGAGTTTTTTGTGTCCCAGAAGCAATCTGTACATGTCTACACTGTGCTAGAAAAATTTCAATTTACAGGTCAAAAAAATGCTAAAACACGTTTTTTGGGCCCAAAAAGTCGATTTGTGCATGTATCTTTGGTACCCGTTTATATCCCAAATTTAGCCTAAAAACACCGAAAAATCGAGTTTTTTAGGTCCCACAAGCGATCTATATATGTCTACACTGTGCTAGAAAATTTTCAATCTATAGGCCAAAACAATGCTAAAACACATATTCTGGGCCCAAAAAGTACATGCATCTTCGGTACCCGTTTAAGTCCGAAATTTAGCCTAAAAACACCAAAAAATCATGTTTTTTGGGTCCCAGAAGCGATTTCTACATGTCTACACTGTGCTAGAAAATTTCAATTTACAGGCCAAAAAAATGCTAAAAACACGTTTTTAGGCCCAAAATGTCAATTTGTGCATGCATCTTTGTTACCCGTTTATATCCCAAATTTAGCCTAAAAACACCGAAAATTCGAGTTTTTTGGGTCTCAGAAGCGATTTGTACATGTCTAAACTGTGCAAGAAAATTTTCAATATACAGGCCAAAAAAAGGCTAAAACACGTTTTTTGGGCCCAAAAAGTCGATTTGTGCATGTATCTTCGGTACCCGTTTATATCCCAAATTTAGCATAAAAACACCGAAAATTCGAGTTTTTAGGGTCCCAGAAGCGATCTGTACATGTCTACACTGTGCGAGAAAATTGTCAATATACAGGCTAAAATGCTAAAACACGTTTTGTGGCCCAAAAAGTCGATTTGTGCATGCATCATCGGTACCCGTTTATATCCCAAATTTAGCCTAAAACCACCGAAAATTCGAGTTTTGGAGGTCCCACAAGCGATCTATACATGTCTACACTGTGCTCGAACATTTTCAATCTACAGGCCGAAACAATGCTAAAACACGTTTTTTGGGCCAAAAAAGTCGATTTGTGCATGTATCTTCGGTACCCGTTTATATCCCAAATTTAGCCTAAAAACGCCGAAAATTCGAGTTTTTAGGGTCCCAGAAGAGATCTGTACATGTCTACACTGTGCTAGAAAATTTTCAATATACAGGCCAAAAAAGTGCTAGAACTCGTTTTATGGGCCCAAAAAGTCAATTTGTGCATGTATCTTCGGTATCAGTTTATGTCCCAAATTTAGCCTAAAAACACCGAAAACTCAAGTTTTTTGGGTCCCAGTAGCGATCTGTTCATGTCTTCGCTGTGCTAGAAAACTTTCAATTTACAGGCAAAAGAAATGCTAATACATGTTTTTTGGGCCCAAAAGTCGATTTGTGCATGCATCTTTGGTACCCGTTTATGTCCCAAATTTAGACTAAAAACAACAAAAATTCGCGTTTTTTGGGTCTCAGAAGCGATTTGTACATGTCTACACTGTGCAAGAACATTTTCAATATACCGGCCAAAAAATATTTAAAACACGTTTTTTGGTCCCAAAAAGTCGATTTGTGCATGTATCTTCGGTACCCGTTTATATCCCAAATTTAGCCTAAAAACACCGAAAATTCGAGTTTTTAGGGTCCCAGAATCGATCTGTACATGTCTACACTGTGCTAGAAAATTGTCAATATACAGGCCAAAATGCTAAAACACGTTTTGTGACCCAAAAAGTCGATTTGTGCATGTATCTTCGGTACCCGTTTATATCCCAAATTTAGCCTAAAAACACCGAAAATTCGAGTTTTTAGGGTCCCAGAAGCGATCTGTACATGTCTACACTGTGCGAGAAAATTGTCAATATACAGGCCAAAATGCTAAAACACGTTTTGTGGCCCAAAATGTCGATTTGTGCATGCATCATCGGTACCCGTTTATATCCCAAATTTAGCCTAAAACCACCGAAAATTCGAGTTTTGGAGGTCCCACAAGCGATCTATACATGTCTACACTGTGCTCGAACATTTTCAATCTAAAGGCCGAAACAATGCTAAAACACGTTTTTTGGGCTCAAAAAGTCGATTTGTGCATGTATCTTCGGTACCCGTTTATATCCCAAATTTAGCCTAAAAACGCCGAAAATTCGAGTTTTTAGGGTCACAGAAGAGATTTGTACATGTCTACACTGTGCTAGAAAATTTTCAATATACAGGCCAAAAAAATGCTAGAACACGTTTTGGGGGCCCAAAAAGTCGATTTGTGCATGCATCTTCGGTATCAGTTTATGTCCCAAATTTAGCCTAAGAACACCGAAAACTCAAGTTTTTTGGGTCCCAGAAGCGATTTGTTCATGTCTACACTGTGCTAGAAAATTTTCAATTTACAGGCAAAAGAAATGCTAATACATGTTTTTTGGGCCCAAAAGTCGATTTGTGCATGCATCTTTGGTACCCGTTTATATCCCAAATTTAGCCTAAAAACACCGAAAATTCGAGTTTTTAGGGTCCCAGAAGCGATCTGTACATGTCTACAATGTGCTAGATAATTGTCAATATATAGGCCAAAATTCTAAAACACATTTTGTGGCCCAAAAAGTCGATTTGTGCATGTATGTTCGGTACTCGTTTATATCCCAAATTTAGCCTAAAAACACCGAAAATTCGTGTTTTTAGGGTCCCAGAAGCGATCTGTACATGTCTACACTGTGCTAGAAAATTGTCAATATACAGGCCAAAATGCTAAAACACGTTTTGTGGCCCAAAAAGTCGATTTGTGCATGTATCTTCGGTACCCGTTTATATCACAAATTTAGCCTAAGAACACCGAAAATTCGAGTTTTTTGGGTCCCACAAGCGATCTATATATGTCTACACTGTGCTAGAACATTTTCAATCTACAGGCCGAAACAATGCTAAAACAGTTTTTTGGTCCCAAAAAGTCGATTTGTGTATGTATCTTCGGTACCCGTTTATATCCTAAATTTAGCCTAAAAACACCGAAAATTCGTGTTTTTAGGGTCCCAGAATCGATCTGTACATGTCTACACTGTGCTAGAAAATTGTCAATATACAGGCCAAAATGCTAAAACACGTTTTGTGACCCAAAAAGTCGATTTGTGCATGTATCTTCGGTACCCGTTTATATCCCAAATTTAGCCTAAAAACACCGAAAATTCGAGTTTTTAGGGTCCCAGAAGCGATCTGTACATGTCTACACTGTGCGAGAAAATTGTCAATATACAGGCCATAATGCTAAAACACGTTTTGTGGCCCAAAATGTCGATTTGTGCATGCATCATCGGTACCCGTTTATATCCCAAATTTAGCCTAAAACCACCGAAAATTCGAGTTTTGGAGGTCCCACAAGCGATCTATACATGTCTACACTGTGCTCGAACATTTTCAATCTAAAGGCCGAAACAATGCTAAAACACGTTTTTTGGGCCCAAAAAGTCGATTTGTGCATGTATCTTCGGTACCCGTTTATATCCCAAATTTAGCCTAAAAACGCCGAAAATTCGAGTTTTTAGGGTCCGAGAAGAGATTTGTACATGTCTACACTGTGCTAGAAAATTTTCAATATACAGGCCAAAAAAATGCTAGAACACGTTTTGGGGGCCCAAAAAGTCGATTTGTGCATGCATCTTCGGTATCAGTTTATGTCCCAAATTTAGCCTAAGAACACCGAAAACTCAAGTTTTTTTGGGTCCCAGAAGCGATTTGTTCATGTCTACACTGTGCTAGAAAATTTTCAATTTACAGGCAAAAGAAATGCTAATACATGTTTTTTGGGCCCAAAAGTCGATTTGTGCATGCATCTTTGGTACCCGTTTATGTCCCAAATTTAGCCTAAAAACACCGAAAATTCGAGTTTTTTGGGTCTCAGAAGCGATTTGTACATGTCTACACTGTGCAAGAAAATTTTCAATATACAGGCCAAAAAAATGCTAAAACACGTTTTTTGGGCCCAAAAAGTCGATTTGTGCATATATCTTCGGTACCCGTTTATATCCCAAATTTAGCCTAAAAACACCGAAAATTCGAGTTTTTAGGGTCCCAGAAGCGATCTGTACATGTCTACAATGTGCTAGATAATTGTCAATATATAGGCCAAAATGCTAAAACACATTTTGTGGCCCAAAAAGTCGATTTGTGCATGTATGTTCGGTACCCGTTTATATCCCAAATTTAGCCTAAAAACACCGAAAATTCGTGTTTTTAGGGTCCCAGAAGCGATCTGTACATGTCTACACTGTGCTAGAAAATTGTCAATATACAGGCCAAAATGCTAAAACACGTTTTGTGGCCCAAAAAGTCGATTTGTGCATGTATCTTCGGTACCCGTTTATATCCCAAATTTAGCCTAAGAACACCGAAAATTCGAGTTTTTTGGGTCCCACAAGCGATCCATATATGTCTACACTGTGCTAGAACATTTTCAATCTACAGGCCGAAACAATGCTAAAACAGTTTTTTGGTCCCAAAAAGTCGATTTGTGTATGTATCTTCGGTACCCGTTTATATCCTAAATTTAGCCTAAAAACACCGAAAATTCGAGTTTTTAGGGTCCCAGAATCGATCTGTACATGTCTACACTGTGCTAGAAAATTGTCAATATACAGGCCAAAATGCTAAAACACGTTTTGTGACCCAAAAAGTCGATTTGTGCATGTATCTTCGGTACCCGTTTATATTCCAAATTTAGCGTAAAAACACCGAAAATTCGAGTTTTTAGGGTCCCAGAAGCGATCTGTACATGTCTACACTGTGCGAGAAAATTGTCAATATACAGGCCGAATTGCTAAAACACGTTTTGTGGCCCAAAAAGTCGATTTGTGCATGCATCATCGGTACCCGTTTATATCCCAAATTTAGCCTAAAACCACCGAAAATTCGAGTTTTGGAGGTCCCACAAGCGATCTATACATGTCTACACTGTGCTCGAACATTTTCAATCTACAGGCCGAAACAATGCTAAAACACGTTTTTTGGGCCCAAAAAGTCGATTTGTGCATGTATCTTCGGTACCCGTTTATATCCCAAATTTAGCCTAAAAACGCCGAAAAGTCGAGTTTTTAGGGTCCCAGAAGCGATCTGTACATGTCTACACTGTGCTAGAAAATTTTAAATATACAGGCCAAAAAAATGCTTGAACACGTTTTGGGGGCCCAAAAAGTCGATTTGTGCATGCATCTTCGGTATCAGTTTATGTACCAAATTTAGCCTAAGAACACCGAAAACTCAAGTTTTTTGGGTCCAAGAAGCGATTTGTTCATGTCTACACTGTGCTAGAAAATTTTCAATTTACAGGCAAAAGAAATGCTAATACATGTTTTTTGGGCCCAAAAGTCGATTTGTGCATGTATGTTCGGTACCCGTTTATATCCCAAATTTAGCCTAAAAACACCGAAAATTCGTGTTTTTAGGGTCCCAGAAGCGATCTGTACATGTCTACACTGTGCTAGAAAATTGTCAATATACAGGCCAAATGCTAAAACACGTTTTGTGGCCCAAAAAGTCGATTTGTGCATGTATCTTCGGTACCCGTTTATATCCCAAATTTAGCCTAAGAACACCGAAAATTCGAGTTTTTTGGGTCCCACAAGCGATCTATATATGTCTACACTGTGCTAGAACATTTTCAATCTACAGGCCGAAACAATGCTAAAACAGTTTTTTGGTCCCAAAAAGTCGATTTGTGTATGTATCTTCGGTACCCGTTTATATCCTAAATTTAGCCTAAAAACACCGAAAATTCGAGTTTTTAGGGTCCCAGAATCGATCTGTACATGTCTACACTGTGCTAGAAAATTGTCAATATACAGGCCAAAATGCTAAAACACGTTTTGTGACCCAAAAAGTCGATTTGTGCATGTATCTTCGGTACCCGTTTATATTTCAAATTTAGCGTAAAAACACCGAAAATTCGAGTTTTTAGGGTCCCAGAAGCGATCTGTACATGTCTACACTGTGCGAGAAAATTGTCAATATACAGGCCGAAATGCTAAAACACGTTTTGTGGCCCAAAAAGTCGATTTGTGCATGCATCATCGGTACCCGTTTATATCCCAAATTTAGCCTAAAACCACCGAAAATTCGAGTTTTGGAGGTCCCACAAGCGATCTATACATGTCTACACTGTGCTCGAACATTTTCAATCTACAGGCCTAAACAATGCTAAAACACGTTTTGTGACCCAAAAAGTCGATTTGTGCATGTATCTTCGGTACCCGTTTATATTTCAAATTTAGCGTAAAAACACCGAAAATTCGAGTTTTTAGGGTCCCAGAAGAGATCTGTACATGTCTACACTGTGCTAGAAAATTTTCAATATACAGGCCAAAAAAATGCTTGAACACGTTTTGGGGGCCCCAAAAGTCGATTTGTGCATGCATCTTCGGTATCAGTTTATGTACCAAATTTAGCCTAGGAACACCGAAAACTCAAGTTTTTTGGGTCCAAGAAGCGATTTGTTCATGTCTACACTGTGCTAGAAAATTTTCAATTTACAGGCAAAAGAAATGCTAATAAGGGCCTACATGTTTTTTGGGCCCAAAAGTCGATTTGTGCATGCATCTTTGGTACCCGTTTATGTCCAAAATTTAGCTTAAAAACACCGAAAATTCGAGTTTTTTGGGTCTCAGAAGCGATTTGTACATGTCTACACTGTGCAAGAAAATTTTCAATATACAGGCCAAAAAAATGCTAAAACACGTTTTATGGGCCCAAAAAGTCGATTTGTGCATATATCTTCGGTACCCGTTTATATCCCAAATTTAGCCTAAAAACACCGAAAATTCGAGTTTTTAGGGTCCCAGAAGCGATCTGTACATGTCTACACTGTGCCAGAAAATTGTCAATATATAGGCCAAAATGCTAAAACACATTTTGTGGCCCAAAAAGTCGATTTGTGCATGCATCTTCGGTACCCGTTTATATCCCAAATTTAGCCTAAAAACAACAAAAAATCGAGTTTTTAAGGTCCCAGAAGCGATCTGTACATGTCTACACTGTGCAAGAAAATTTTCAATAAACAGGCCAAAAAAAATGCTAAAACACGTTTTTTGGGCCCAAAAAGTCGATTTGTGCATGTATCTTCGGTACCCGTTTATATCCAAAATTTAGCCTAAAAACACCGAAAATTCGAGTTTTTATGGTCCCAGAAGCGATCTGTACATGTCTACACTGTGCTAGAAAATTGTCAATATACAAGCCGAAAAAATGCTAAAACACGTTTTTTCGGCCCAAAAAGTCAATTTGTGCATGCATCTTCGGTACCCGTTTATATCCCTAATTTAGCCTAAAAAACATTGAAAATTCGAGTTTTTTGGGTCTCAGAAGCAATCTGTTCATGTCTACGCTGTGCTATAAAATTTTCAATTTACCGCCAAAGAAATGCTAAACACGTTTTTTGGGCCCTAAAAGTCGATATGTGCATGTATCTTCGGTACCCGTTTATATCCTAAAGTTAGACTAAAAACACCGAGAATTCGAGTTTTTTGTGTCCCAGAAGCAATCTGTACATGTCTACACTGTGCTAGAAAAATTTCAATTTACAGGCCTAAAAAATGCTAAAACACGTTTTTTGAGCCCAAAAAGTCGATTTGTGCATGCATCTTCGGTACCCGTTTATATCCCAAATTTAGCCTAAAAACAAAAAAAAATCGAGTTTTTAAGGTCCCAGAAGCGATCTGTACATGTCTACACTGTGCAAGAAAATTTTCAATAAACAGGCCAAAAAAAATGCTAAAACACGTTTTTTGGGCCCAAAAAGTCGATTTGCGCATGTATCTTCGGTACCCGTTTATATCCCAAATTTAGCCTAAAAACACCGAAAATTCGAGTTTTTATGGTCCCAGAAGCGATCTGTACATGTCTACACTGTGCTAGAAAATTGTCAATATACAAGCCGAAAAAATGCTAAAACACGTTTTTTCGGCCCAAAAAGTCGATATGTGCATGTATCTTCGTTACCCGTTTATATCCTAAAGTTAGCCTAAAAACACCAAAAATTCGAGTTTTTGGGTCCCAAAAGCGATTTGTTCATGTCTACACTGTGCTAGAAAATTTCAATTTAAAGGCCAAGGAAATGCTAAAACACGTTTTTTGGGCCCAAAAAGTCGATTTGTGCATGTATCCTCGGTACCCGTTTATATCCCTAATTTAGCCTAAAAACACCGAGAATTCGAGTTTTTTGTGTCCCAGAAGCAATCTGTACATGTCTACACTGTGCTAGAAAAATGTCAATTTACAGGCCAAAAAAATGCCAAAACACGTTTTTTGGGCCCAAAAAGTCGATTTGTGCATGTATCTTTGGCACCCGTTTATATCCCAAATTTAGCCTAAAAACACCGAAAGATCGAGTTTTTTGGGTCTCAGAAGCGATTTGTACATGTCTAAACTGTGCAAGAAAATTTTCAATATACAGGCCAAAAAAATGCTAAAACACGTTTTTTGGGCCCAAAAAGTCGATTTGTGCATGTATCTTCGGTACCCTTTATATCCCAAATTTAGAATAAAAACACCGAAAATTCGAGTTTTTAGGTTCCCAAAAGCGATCTGTACATGTCTACACTGTGCTAGAAAATTGTCAATATACAGGCCAAAATGCTAAAACACGTTTTGTGGCCCAAAAAGTCGATTTGTGCATGCATCTTTGGTAGCCGTTTATATCCTAAATTTTGCCTAGAAACACCGAAAATTAGAGTTTTTTGGGTCTCAGAAGCAATTTGTACAGGTCTACACTGTGCTAGAAAATTTCAATTTACAGGCCAAAGAAATGCTAAAACACGTTTTTTGGGCCCAAAAAGTCGATATGTGCATGTATCTTCGGTACCCGTTTATATCCTAAAGTTAGCCTAAAAACACCGAAAATTCGAGTTTTTGGGTCTCAGAAGCGACTTGTACTTGTCTACACTGTGCTAGAAAATTTCAATTTACAGGCCAAGGAAATGCTAAAACAAGTTTTTTGGGCCCAAAAAGTCGATTTGTGCATGCATCTTTGGTACCCGTTTATGTCCCAAATTTAGCCTAAAAACACCGAAAATTCGAGTTTTTTGGGTCTCAGAAGCGATTTGTACATGTCTACACTGTGCAAGAAAATTTTCAATATACAGGCCAAAAAAATGCTAAAACACGTTTTTTGGGCCCAAAAAGTGGATTTGTGCATATATCTTCGGTACCCGTTTATATCCCAAATTTAGCCTAAAAACACCGAAAATTCGAGTTTTTAGGGTTCCAGAAGCGATCTGTACATGTCTACACTGTGCTAGAAAATTGTCAATATATAGGCCAAAATGCTAAAACACATTTTGTGGCCCAAAAAGTCGATTTGTGCATGCATCTTCGGTACCCGTTTATATCCCAAATTTAGCCTAAAAACAAAAAAAAATCGAGTTTTTAAGGTCCCAGAAGCGATCTGTACATGTCTACACTGTGCAAGAAAATTTTCAATAAACAGGCCAAAAAAAATGCTAAAACACGTTTTTTGGGCCCAAAAAGTCGATTTGCGCATGTATCTTTGGTACCCGTTTATATCCCAAATTTAGCCTAAAAACACCGAAAATTCGAGTTTTTATGGTCCCAGAAGCGATCTGTACATGTCTACACTGTGCTAGAAAATTGTCAATATACAAGCCGAAAAAATGCTAAAACACGTTTTTTCGGCCCAAAAAGTCGATATGTGCATGTATCTTCGGTACCCGTTTATATCCTAAAGTTAGCCTAAAAACACCAAAAATTCGAGTTTTTGGGTCCCAAAAGCGATTTGTTCATGTCTACACTGTGCTAGAAAATTTCAATTTAAAGGCCAAGGAAATGCTAAAACACGTTTTTTGGGCCCAAAAAGTCGATTTGTGCATGTATCCTCGGTACCCGTTTATATCCCTAATTTAGCCTAAAAACACCGAAAAATCGAGTTTTTTGGGTCTCAGAAGCGATTTGTACATGTCTAAACTGTGCAAGAAAATTGTCAATGTACAGGCCAAAAAAATGCTAAAACACGTTTTTTGGGCCCAAAAAGTCGATTTGTGCATGTATCTTCGGTACCCGTTTATATCCCAAATTTAACCTAAAAACACCGAAAATTCGAGTTTTTAGGTTCCCAAAAGCGATCTGTACATGTCTACACTGTGCTAGAAAATTGTCAATATACAGGCCAAAATGCTAAAACACGTTTTGTGGCCCAAAAAGTCGATTTGTGCATGCATCTTTGGTAGCCGTTTATATCCTAAATTTTGCCTAGAAACACCGAAAATTAGAGTTTTTTGGGTCTCAGAAGCAATTTGTACAGGTCTACACTGTGCTAGAAAATTTCAATTTACAGGCCAAAGAAATGCTAAAACACGTTTTTTGGGCCCAAAAAGTCGATATGTGCATGTATCTTCGGTACCCGTTTATATCCTAAAGTTAGCATAAAAACACCGAAAATTCGAGTTTTTGGGTCTCAGAAGCGATTTGTACTTGTCTACACTGTGCTAGAAAATTTCAATTTACAGGCCAATGAAATGCTAAAACAAGTTTTTTGGGCCCAAAAAGTCGATTTGTGCATGCATCTTTGGTACCCGTTTATGTCCCAAATTTAGCCTAAAAACACCGAAAATTCGAGTTTTTTGGGTCTCAGAAGCGATTTGTACATGTCTACACTGTGCAAGAAAATTTTCAATATACAGGCCAAAAAAATGCTAAAACACGTTTTTTGGGCCCAAAAAGTCGATTTGTGCATATATCTTCGGTACCCGTTTATATCCCAAATTTAGCCTAAAAACACCGAAAATTCGAGTTTTTAGGGTCCCAGAAGCGATCTGTACATGTCTACACTGTGCTAGAAAATTGTCAATATATAGGCCAAAATGCTAAAACACATTTTGTGGCCCAAAAAGTCGATTTGTGCATGCATCTTCGGTACCCGTTTATATCCCAAATTTAGCCTAAAAACAACAAAAATTCGAGTTTTTAAGGTCCCAGAAGCGATCTGTACATGTCTACACTGTGCAAGAAAATTTTCAATAAACAGGCCAAAAAAAATGCTAAAACACGGTTTTTGGGCCCAAAAAGTCGATTTGCGCATGTATCTTCGGTACCCGTTTATATCCAAAATTTAGCCTAAAAACACCGAAAATTCGAGTTTTTATGGTCCCAGAAGCGATCTGTACATGTCTACACTGTGCTAGAAAATTGTCAATATACAGGCCGAAAAAATGCTAGAACACGTTTTTTCGGCCCAAAAAGTCGATATGTGCAGGTATCTTCGTACCCGTTTATATCCTAAAGTTAGCCTAAAAACACCGAGAATTCGAGTTTTTTGTGTCCCAGAAGCAATCTGTACATGTCTACACTGTGCTAGAAAAATTTCAATTTACAGGCCTAAAAAATGCTAAAACACGTTTTTTGAGCCCAAAAAGTCGATTTGTGCATGTATCTTCGGTACCCGTTTATATCCCAAATTTAGCCTAAAAACACCGAAAATTCGAGTTTTTATGGTCCCAGAAGCGATCTGTACATGTCTACACTGTGCTAGAAAATTGTCAATATACAAGCCGAAAAAATGCTAAAACACGTTTTTTCGGCCCAAAAAGTCGATATGTGCATGTATCTTCGTTACCCGTTTATATCCTAAAGTTAGCCTAAAAACACCGAAAATTCGAGTTTTTGGGTCCCAAAAGCGATTTGTTCATGTCTACACTGTGCTAGAAAATTTCAATTTACAGGCCAAGGAAATGCTAAAACACGTTTTTTGGGCCCAAAAAGTCGATTTGTGCATGGATCCTCGGTACCCGTTTATATCCCTAATTTAGCCTAAAAACACCGAGAATTCGAGTTTTTTGTGCCCCAGAAGCAATCTGTACATGTCTACACTGTGCTAGAAAAAATTCAATTTACAGGCCAAAAAAATGCTAAAACACGTTTTTTGGGCCCAAAAAGTCGATTTGTGCATGTATCTTTGGTACCCGTTTATATCCCAAATTTAGCCTAAAAACACCGAAAAATCGAGTTTTTTGGGTCCCACAAGCGATCTATATATGTCTACACTGTGCTAGAAAATTTTCAATCTATAGGCCAAAACAATGCTAAAACACATATTCTGGGCCCAAAAAGTCGTTTTGTACATGCATCTTCGGTACCCGTTTAAGTCCGAAATTTAGCCTAAAAACACCAAAAATTCATGTTTTTTGGGTCCCAGAAGCGATTTCTACATGTCTACACTGTGCTAGAAAATTTCAATTTACAGGCCAAAAAAATGCTAAAAACACGTTTTTAGGCCCAAAATGTCGATTTGTGCATGCATCTTTGTTACCCGTTTATATCCCAAATTTAGCCTAAAAACACCGAAAATTCGAGTTTTTTGGGTCTCAGAAGCGATTTGTACATGTCTAAACTGTGCAAGAAAATTTTCAATATACAGGCCAAAAAAATGCTAAAACACGTTTTTTGGGCCCAAAAAGTCGATTTGTGCATGTATCTTCGGTACCCGTTTATATCCCAAATTTAGCCTAAAAACACCGAAAATTCGAGTTTTTAGGTTCCCAAAAGCGATCTGTACATGTCTACACTGTGCTAGAAAATTGTCAATATACAGGCCAAAATGCTAAAACACGTTTTGTGGCCCAAAAAGTCGATTTGTGCATGCATCTTTGGTACCCGTTTATATCCCAAATTTAGCCTAAAAACACCGAAAATTAGAGTTTTTTGGGTCTCAGAAGCAATTTGTACAGGTCTACACTGTGCTAGAAAATTTCAATTTACTGGCCAAAGAAATGCTAAAACACGTTTTTTGGGCCCAAAAAGTCGATTTGTGCATGTTTCCTCGGTACTCGTTTATATCCCTAATTTAGCCTAAAAACACCGTGAATTCGAGTTTTTTGTGTCTCAGAAGCAATCTGTACATCTCTACACTGTGCTAGAAAAAAAACAATTTACAGGCCAAAAAAATGCTAAAACACGTTTTTTGGGCCCAAAAAGTTGATTTGTGCATGTATCCTCGGTACCCGTTTATATCCCTAATTTAGCCTAAAAACACCGAGAATTCGAGTTTTTTGTGTCCCAGAAGCAATCTGTACATGTCTACACTGTGCTAGAAAATTGTCAATATACAAGCCAAAACAATGCTAAAACACCTTTTTTGGGCCCAAAAAGTCGATTTGTGCATGCATCTTCGATACCCGTTTATATCCCAAAATTAGCCTAAAAACACCGAAAAATCGAGATTTTTAGGTCTCAGAAGCGATTTGTACATGACTACACTGTGCTAGAAAATTTTCAATTTACAGGCCAAAAAAATTTTAAAACACGTATTTTGGGACCAAAAAGTCGATTTGAGCATGCATCTTCGATACCCGTTTGTATCCCAAATTTAGCCTAAAAATACCGAAAAATCAAGTTTTTTGGGTTTCAGAAGCGATTTGTACATGTCTACCCTTGGCTAGAAATTTTTTAATTTACAGGCCAAAAAAATGTTAAAACACGTTTTTGGGGCCCAAAAATTCGATATGTGCATGCATTTTCGATACCCGTTTATATCCCAAATTTAGCCTAAAAACACTGAAAAATCGATTTTTTTTGGTCTCTGAAGCGATCTGTACATATCTACACTGTGCTAGAAAAGTATCAATTTACAGGCCTAAATTTTTTTAAAATACTTATTTTGGCCCAAAAAGTCGATTTGTTCATGCATCTTCGATACCCGTTTATATCCCTAATTTCGCCTAATAACACCGAAAATTCGAGTTTTTTGGGTCTCACAAGCGTTCTATACATGTTTACACTGTGCTAGAACATTTTCAATCTGCAGGCCGAAACAATGCTAGAACACGTTTTGGGGGCCCCAAAAGTCGATTTATGTATGTATCTTCGGTACCCGTTTATATCCCAAATTTAGACAAAAAACACCGAAAACTCAAGTTTTTTGGGTCCCAGAAGCGATTTGTTCATGTCTACACTGTGCTAGAAAATTTTCAATTTACAGGCAAAAGAAATGCTAATACATGTTTTTATGGCCCAAAAGTCGATTTGTTCATGCATCTTTGGTACCCGTTTATGTCCCAAATTTAGCCTAAAAACACCGAAAATTCGAGTTTTTTGGGTCTCAGAAGCGATTTGTACATGTCTACACTGTGCAAGAAAATTTTCAATATACAGGCCGAAAAAATGCTAATACACGTTTTTTGAACCCAAAAAGTCGATTTGTGCATGTATCTTCGGTACCCGTTTATATCCCAAATTTAGCCTAAAAACACCGAAAATTCGAGTTTAATGGTCCCAGAAGCGATCTGTACATGTCTACACTGTGCTAGAAAATTGTCAATATACAGGCCGAAAAAATGCTAGAACACGTTTTTTCGGCCCAAAAAGTCGATATGTGCATGTATCTTCGTACCCGTTTATATCCTAAAGTTAGCTTAAAAACACCGAGAATTCGAGTTTTTTCTGTCCCAGAAGCAATCTGTACATGTCTACACTGTGCTAGAAAATTTCAATTTACAGGCCAAAAAATGCCAAAACACGTTTTTTGGGCCCAAAAGTCGATTTGTGCATGCATCTTCGGTACCCGTTTATATCCCTAATTTAGCCTAAAAAACATTGAAAATTCGAGTTTTTTGGGTCCCAGAAGCGATCTGTTCATGTCTACGCTGTGCTATAAAATTTTCAATTTACCGCCAAAGAAATGCTAAACACGTTTTTTGGGCCCAAAAAGTCGATATGTGCATGTATCTTCGGTACCCGTTTATATCCTAAAGTTAGCCTAAAAACACCGAAAATTCGAGTTTTTGGGTCTCAGAAGCGATTTGTACTTGTCTACACTGTGCTAGAAAATTTCAATTTACAGGCCAAGGAAATGCTAAAACACGTTTTTTGAGCCCAAAAAGTCGATTTGTGCATGTATCTTCGGTACCCGTTTATATCCCAAATATAGCCTAAAAACACCGAAAATTCGAGTTTTTATGGTCCCAGAAGCGATCTGTACATGTCTACACTGTGCTAGAAAATTGTCAATATACAAGCCGAAAAAATGCTAAAACACGTTTTTTCGGCTCAAAAAGTCGATATGTGCATGTATCTTCGTTACCCGTTTATATCCTAAAGTTAGCTTAAAAACACCGAAAATTCGAGTTTTTGGGTCCCAAAAGCGATTTGTTCATGTCTACACTGTGCTAGAAAATTTCAATTCACAGGCCAAGGAAATGCTAAAACACGTTTTTTGGGCCAAAAAAGTCGATTTGTGCATGTATCCTCGGTACCCGTTTATATCCCTAATTTAGCCTAAAAACACCGAGAATACGAGTTTTTTGTGTCCCAGAAGCAATCTGTACATGTCTACACTGTGCTAGAAAAATTTCAATTTACAGGCCAAAAAAATGCTAAAACACGTTTTTTGGGCCCAAAAAGTCGATTTGTGCATGTATCCTCGGTACCCGTTTATATCCCTAATTTAGCCTAAAAACACCGAGAATTTGAGTTTTTTGTGTCCCAGAAGCAATCTGTACATGTCTACACTGTGCTAAAAATAATTCAATTTACAGGCCATAAAAAATGCTAAAACACGTTTTTTGGACCCAAAAAGTTGATTTGTGCATGTATCTTCGTTACCCGTTTATATCCTAAAGTTAGCCTAAAAACACCGAAAATTCGAGTTTTTGGGTCCCAAAAGCGATTTGTTCATGTCTACACTGTGCTAGAAAATTTCAATTTACAGGCCAAGGAAATGCTAAAACACGTTTTTTGGGCCCAAAAAGTCGATTTGTGCATGGATCCTCGGTACCCGTTTATATCCCTAATTTAGCCTAAAAACACCGAGAATTCGAGTTTTTTGTGCCCCAGAAGCAATCTGTACATGTCTACACTGTGCTAGAAAAAATTCAATTTACAGGCCAAAAAAATGCTAAAACACGTTTTTTGGGCCCAAAAAGTCGATTTGTGCATGTATCTTTGGTACCCGTTTATATCCCAAATTTAGCCTAAAAACACCGAAAAATCGAGTTTTTTGGGTCCCACAAGCGATCTATATATGTCTACACTGTGCTAGAAAATTTTCAATCTATAGGCCAAAACAATGCTAAAACACATATTCTGGGCCCAAAAAGTCGTTTTGTACATGCATCTTCGGTACCCGTTTAAGTCCGAAATTTAGCCTAAAAACACCAAAAATTCATGTTTTTTGGGTCCCAGAAGCGATTTCTACATGTCTATACTGTGCTAGAAAATTTCAATTTACAGGCCAAAAAAATGCTAAAAACACGTTTTTAGGCCCAAAATGTCGATTTGTGCATGCATCTTTGTTACCCGTTTATATCCCAAATTTAGCCTAAAAACACCGAAAATTCGAGTTTCTTGGGTCTCAGAAGCGATTTGTACATGTCTAAACTGTGCAAGAAAATTTTCAATATACAGGCCAAAAAAATGCTAAAACACGTTTTTTGGGCCCAAAAAGTCGATTTGTGCATGTATCTTCGGTACCCGTTTATATCCCAAATTTAGCCTAAAAACACCGAAAATTCGAGTTTTTAGGTTCCCAAAAGCGATCTGTACATGTCTACACTGTGCTAGAAAATTGTCAATATACAGGCCAAAATGCTAAAACACGTTTTGTGGCCCAAAAAGTCGATTTGTGCATGCATCTTTGGTACCCGTTTATATCCCAAATTTAGCCTAAAAACACCGAAAATTAGAGTTTTTTGGGTCTCAGAAGCAATTTGTACAGGTCTACACTGTGCTAGAAAATTTCAATTTACTGGCCAAAGAAATGCTAAAACACGTTTTTTGGGCCCAAAAAGTCGATTTGTGCATGTTTCCTCGGTACTCGTTTATATCCCTAATTTAGCCTAAAAACACCGTGAATTCGAGTTTTTTGTGTCCCAGAAGCAATCTGTACATCTCTACACTGTGCTAGAAAAAAAACAATTTACAGGCCAAAAAAATGCTAAAACACGTTTTTTGGGCCCAAAAAGTTGATTTGTGCATGTATCCTCGGTACCCGTTTATATCCCTAATTTAGCCTAAAAACACCGAGAATTCGAGTTTTTTGTGTCCCAGAAGCAATCTGTACATGTCTACACTGTGCTAGAAAAATTTCAATTTACAGGCCATAAAAAATGCTAAAACACGTTTTTTGGGCCCAAAAAGTTGATTTGTGCATGTATCTTCGGTACCCGTTTATATCCCAAATTTAGCCTAAAAACACCGAAAATTCGAGTTTTTTGGGTCCCAGAAGCGATCTGTACATGTCTACACTGTGCTAGAAAATTGTCAATATACAAGCCAAAACAATGCTAAAACACCTTTTTTGGGCCCAAAAAGTCGATTTGTGCATGCATCTTCGATACCCGTTTATATCCCAAAATTAGCCTAAAAACACCGAAAAATCGAGATTTTTAGGTCTCAGAAGCGATTTGTACATGACTACACTGTGCTAGAAAATTTTCAATTTACAGGCCAAAAAAAATTTAAAACACGTATTTTGGGACCAAAAAGTCGATTTGAGCATGCATCTTCGATACCCGTTTGTATCCCAAATTTAGCCTAAAAATACCGAAAAATCAAGTTTTTTGGGTTTCAGAAGCGATTTGTACATGTCTACCCTTGGCTAGAAAATTTTTAATTTACAGGCCAAAAAAATGTTAAAACACGTTTTTGGGGCCCAAAAATTCGATATGTGCATGCATTTTCGATACCCGTTTATATCCCAAATTTAGCCTAAAAACACTGAAAAATCGATTTTTTTTGGTCTCTGAAGCGATCTGTACATATCTACACTGTGCTAGAAAAGTATCAATTTACAGGCCTAAATTTTTTTAAAATACTTATTTTGGCCCAAAAAGTCGATTTGTTCATGCATCTTCGATACCCGTTTATATCCCTAATTTAGCCTAATAACACCGAAAATTCGAGTTTTTTGGGTCTCACAAGCGTTCTATACATGTTTACACTGTGCTAGAACATTTTCAATCTGCAGGCCGAAACAATGCTAGAACACGTTTTGGGGGCCCCAAAAGTCGATTTATGTATGTATCTTCGGTACCCGTTTATATCCCAAATTTAGACAAAAAACACCGAAAACTCAAGTTTTTTGGGTCCCAGAAGCGATTTGTTCATGTCTACACTGTGCTAGAAAATTTTCAATTTACAGGCAAAAGAAATGCTAATACATGTTTTTATGGCCAAAAAGTCGATTTGTTCATGCATCTTTGGTACCCGTTTATGTCCCAAATTTAGCCTAAAAACACCGAAAATTCGAGTTTTTTGGGTCTCAGAAGCGATTTGTACATGTCTACACTGTGCAAGAAAATTTTCAATATAGGCCTACAGGCCGAAAAAATGCTAATACACGTTTTTTGAACCCAAAAAGTCGATTTGTGCATGTATCTTCGGTACCCGTTTATATCCCAAATTTAGCCTAAAAACACCGAAAATTCGAGTTTAATGGTCCCAAAAGCGATCTGTACATGTCTACACTGTGCTAGAAAATTGTCAATATACAGGCCGAAAAAATGCTAGAACACGTTTTTTCGGCCCAAAAAGTCGATATGTGCATGTATCTTCGTACCCGTTTATATCCTAAAGTTAGCTTAAAAACACCGAGAATTCGAGTTTTTTCTGTCCCAGAAGCAATCTGTACATGTCTACACTGTGCTAGAAAATTTCAATTTACAGGCCAAAAAATGCCAAAACACGTTTTTTGGGCCCAAAAGTCGATTTGTGCATGCATCTTCGGTACCCGTTTATATCCCTAATTTAGCCTAAAAAACATTGAAAATTCGAGTTTTTTGGGTCCCAGAAGCGATCTGTTCATGTCTACGCTGTGCTATAAAATTTTCAATTTACCGCCAAAGAAATGCTAAACACGTTTTTTGGGCCCAAAAAGTCGATATGTGCATGTATCTTCGGTACCCGTTTATATCCTAAAGTTAGCCTAAAAACACCGAAAATTCGAGTTTTTGGGTCTCAGAAGCGATTTGTACTTGTCTACACTGTGCTAGAAAATTTCAATTTACAGGCCAAGGAAATGCTAAAACACGTTTTTTGGGCCCAAAAAGTCGATTTGTGCATGCATCTTTGGTACCCGTTTATGTCCCAAATTTAGCCTAAAAACACCGAAAATTCGAGTTTTTTGGGTCTCAGAAGCGATTTGTACATGTCTACACTGTGCAAGAAAATTGTCAATATATAGGCCAAAATGCTAAAACACATTTTGTGGCCCAAAAAGTCGATTTGTGCATGCATCTTCGGTACCCGTTAATATCCCAAATTTAGCCTAAAAACAACAAAAATTCGAGTTTTTAAGGTCCCAGAAGCGATCTGTACATGTCTACACTGTGCAAGAAAATTTTCAATAAACAGGCCAAAAAAAATGCTAAAACACGTTTTTTGGGCCCAAAAAGTCGATTTGTGCATGTATCTTCGGTACCCGTTTATATCCAAAATTTAGCCTAAAAACACCGAAAATTCGAGTTTTTATGGTCCCAGAAGCAATCTGTACATGTCTACACTGTGCTAGAAAATTGTCAATATACAGGCCGAAAAAAATGCTAGAACACGTTTTTTCGGCCCAAAAAGTCGATGTGTGCATGTATCTTCGTACCCGTTTATATCCTAAAGTTAGCCTAAAAACACCGAGAATTCGAGTTTTTTGTGTCCCAGAAGCAATCTGTACGTCTACACTGTGCTAGAAAAATTTCAATTTACAGGCCTAAAAAATGCTAAAACACGTTTTTTGAGCCCAAAAAGTCGATTTGTGCATGTATCTTCGGTACCCGTTTATATCCCAAATATAGCCTAAAAACACCGAAAATTCGAGTTTTTATGGTCCCAGAAGCGATCTGTACATGTCTACACTGTGCTAGAAAATTGTCAATATACAAGCCGAAAAAATGCTAAAACACGTTTTTTCGGCTCAAAAAGTCGATATGTGCATGTATCTTCGTTACCCGTTTATATCCTAAAGTTAGCTTAAAAACACCGAAAATTCGAGTTTTTGGGTCCCAAAAGCGATTTGTTCATGTCTACACTGTGCTAGAAAATTTCAATTCACAGGCCAAGGAAATGCTAAAACACGTTTTTTGGGCCAAAAAAGTCGATTTGTGCATGTATCCTCGGTACCCGTTTATATCCCTAATTTAGCCTAAAAACACCGAGAATACGAGTTTTTTGTGTCCCAGAAGCAATCTGTACATGTCTACACTGTGCTAGAAAAATTTCAATTTACAGGCCAAAAAAATGCTAAAACACGTTTTTTGGGCCCAAAAAGTCGATTTGTGCATGTATCTTCGGTACCCGTTTATATCCCTAATTTAGCCTAAAAACACCGAGAATTCGAGTTTTTTGTGTCCCAGAAGCAATCTGTACATGTCTACACTGTGCTAAAAATAATTCAATTTACAGGCCATAAAAAATGCTAAAACACGTTTTTTGGACCCAAAAAGTTGATTTGTGCATGTATCTTCGGTACCCATTTATATCCCAAATTTAACCTAAAAACACCGAAAATTCGAGTTTTTTGGGTCCCAGAAGCGATCTGTACATGTCTACACTTTGCTAGAAAATTTTCAATCTATAGGCCAAAACAATGCTAAAACACATTTTTTGGGCCCAAAAAGTCGATTTGTGCATGCATCTTCGATACCCGTTTATATCCCAAAATTAGCCTAAAAACACCGAAAAATCGAGTTTTTTAGGTCTCAGAAGCGATTTGTACATGACTACACTGTGCTAGAAAATTTTCAATTTACAGGCCAAAAAAAATTTAAAACACGTATTTTGGGACCAAAAAGTCGATTTGAGCATGCATCTTCGATACCCGTTTATATCCCAAATTTAGCCTAAAAATACCAAAAAATCGAGTTTTTTGGGTTTCAGAAGCGATTTGTACATGTCTACCCTGTGCTAGAAAATTTTCAATTTACAGGCCAAAAAAATGTTAAAACACGTTTTTGGGGCCCAAAAATTTGATATGTGCATGCATTTTCGATACCCGTTTATATCCCAAATTTAGCCTAAAAACACTGAAAAATCGATTTTTTTTGGTCTCTGAAGCGATCTGTACATATCTACACTGTGCTAGAAAAGTATCAATTTACAGGCCTAAATTTTTTTAAAATACTTATTTTGGCCCAAAAAGTCGATTTGTTCATGCATCTTCGATACCCGTTTATTTCCCTAATTTCGCCTAATAACACCAAAAATTCGAGTTTTTTGGGTCTCACAAGCGTTCTATACATGTTTACACTGTGCTAGAACATTTTCAATCTGCAGGCCGAAACAATGCTAGAACACGTTTTGGGGGCCCCAAAAGTCGATTTATGTATGTATCTTCGGTACCCGTTTATATCCCAAATTTAGACAAAAAACACCGAAAACTCAATTTTTTTGGGTCCCAGAAGCGATTTGTTCATGTCTACACTGTGCTAGAAAATTTTCAATGTACAGGCAAAAGAAATGCTAATACATGTTTTTGGGGCCCAAAAGTCGATTTGTGCATGCATCTTTGGTACCCGTTTATGTTCCAAATTTAGCCTAAAAACACCGAAAATTCGAGTTTTTTGGGTCTCAGAAGCGATTTGTATATGTCTACACTGTGCAAGAAAATTTTCAATATACAGGCCAAAAAAATGCTAAAACACGTTTTTTGGGCCCAAAAAGTCGATTTGTGCATATATCTTCGGTACCCGTTTATATCCCAAATTTAGCCTAAAAACACCGAAAATTCGAGTTTTTATGGTCCCAGAAGCGATCTGTACATGTCTACACTGTGCTAGAAAATTGTCAATATACAGGCCGAAAAAATGCTAGAACACGTTTTTTCGGCCCAAAAAGTCGATTTGTGCATGTATCTTCGGTACCCGTTTATATCCCAAATTTAGCCTAAAAACACCGAAAATTCCAGTTTTTATGGTCCCAGAAGCGATCTGTACATGTCTACACTGTGCTAGAAAATTGTCAATATACAAGCCGAAAAAATGCTAAAACACGTTTTTTCGGCCCAAAAAGTCGATATGTGCATGTATCTTCGTTACCCGTTTATATCCTAAAGTTAGCCTAAAAACACCGAAAATTCGAGTTTTTGGGTCCCAAAAGCGATTTGTTCATGTCTACACTGTGCTAGAAAATTTCAATTTACAGGCCAAAAAATGCCAAAACACGTTTTTTGGGCCCAAAAGTCAATTTGTGCATGCATCTTCGGTACCCGTTTATATCCCTAATTTAGCCTAAAAAACATTGAAAATTCGAGTTTTTTGGGTCCCAGAAGCGATCTGTTCATGTCTACGCTGTGCTATAAAATTTTCAATTTACCGCCAAAGAAATGCTAAACACGTTTTTTGGGCCAAAAAAGTCGATTTGTGCATGTATCCTCGGTACCCGTTTATATCCCTAATTTAGCCTAAAAAACATTGAAAATTCGAGTTTTTTGGGTCTCAGAAGCGATTTGTACATGTCTACACTGTGCAAGAAAATTGTCAATATATAGGCCAAAATGCTAAAACACATTTTGTGGCCCAAAAAGTCGATTTGTGCATGCATCTTCGGTACCCGTTTATATCCCAAATTTAGCCTAATAACAATAAAAATTCGAGTTTTTAAGGTCCCAGAAGCGATCTGTACATGTCTACACTGTGCAAGAAAATTTTCAATAAACAGGCCAAAAAAAATGCTAAAACACGTTTTTTGGGCCCAAAAAGTCGATTTGTGCATGTATCTTCGGTACCCGTTTATATCCAAAATTTAGCCTAAAAACACCGAAAATTCGAGTTTTTATGGTCCCAGAAGCAATCTGTACATGTCTACACTGTCCTAGAAAATTGTCAATATACAGGCCGAAAAAATGCTAGAACACGTTTTTTCGGCCCAAAAAGTCGATATGTGCATGTATCTTCGTACCCGTTTATATCCTAAAGTTAGCCTAAAAACACCGAGAATTCGAGTTTTTTGTGTCCCAGAAGCAATCTGTACATGTCTACACTGTGCTAGAAAAATTTCAATTTACAGGCCTAAAAAATGCTAAAACACGTTTTTTGAGCCCAAAAAGTCGATTTGTGCATGTATCTTCGGTACCCGTTTATATCCCAAATTTTGCCTAAAAACACCGAAAATTCGAGTTTTTATGGTCCCAGAAGCGATCTGTACATGTCTACACTGTGCTAGAAAATTGTCAATATACAAGCCGAAAAAATGCTAAAACACGTTTTTTCGGCCCAAAAAGTCGATATGTGCATGTATCTTCGTTACCCGTTTATATCCTAAAGTTAGCCTAAAAACACCGAAAATTCGAGTTTTGGGGTCCCAAAAGCGATTTGTTCATGTCTACACTGTGCTAGAAAATTTCAATTTACAGGCCAAGGAAATGCTAAAACACGTTTTTTGGGCCCAAAAAGTCGATTTGTGCATGTATCCTCGGTACCCGTTTATATCCCTAATTTAGCCTAAAAACACCGAGAATTCGAGTTTTTTGTGTCCCAGAAGCAATCTGTACATGTCTACACTGTGCTAGAAAAATTTCAATTTACAGGTCAAAAAAATGCTAAAACACGTTTTTTGGGCCCAAAAAGTCGATTTGTGCATGTATCTTTGGTACCCGTTTATATCCCAAATTTAGCCTAAAAACACCGAAAAATCGAGTTTTTTGGGTCCCACAAGCGATCTATATATGTCTACACTGTGCTAGAAAATTTTCAATCTATAGGCCAAAACAATGCTAAAACACATATTCTGGGCCCAAAAAGTACATGCATCTTCGGTACCCGTTTAAGTCCGAAATTTAGCCTAAAAACACCAAAAAATCATGTTTTTTGGGTCCCAGAAGCGATTTCTACATGTCTACACTGTGCTAGAAAATTTCAATTTACAGGCCAAAAAAATGCTAAAAACACGTTTTTAGGCCCAAAATGTCAATTTGTGCATGCATCTTTGTTACCCGTTTATATCCCAAATTTAGCCTAAAAACACCGAAAATTCGAGTTTTTTGGGTCTCAGAAGCGATTTGTACATGTCTAAACTGTGCAAGAAAATTTTCAATATACAGGCCAAAAAAATGCTAAAACACGTTTTTTGGGCCCAAAAAGTCGATTTGTGCATGTATCTTCGGTACCCGTTTATATCCCAAATTTAGCCTAAAAACACCGAAAATTCGAGTTTTTAGGTTCCCAAAAGCGATCTGTACATGTCTACACTATGCTAGAAAATTGTCAATATACAGGCCAAAATGCTAAAACACGTTTTGTGGCCCAAAAAGTCGATTTGTGCATGCATCTTTGGTACCCGTTTATATCCCAAATTTAGCCTAAAAACACCGAAAATTAGAGTTTTTTGGGTCTCAGAAGCAATTTGTACAGGTCTACACTGTGCTAGAAAATTTCAATTTACAGGCCAAAGAAATGCTAAAACACGTTTTTTGGGCCCAAAAAGTCGATTTGTGCATGTATCCTCGGTACTCGTTTATATCCCTAATTTAGCCTAAAAACACCGAGAATTCGAGTTTTTTGTGTCCCAGAAGCAATCTGTACATGTCTACACTGTGCTAGAAAAATTTCAATTTACAGGCCCAAAAAAATGCTAAAACACGTTTTTTGGGCCCAAAAAGTTGATTTGTGCATGTATCTTCGGTACCCGTTTATATCCCAAATTTAGCCTAAAAACACCGAAAATTCGAGTTTTTTGGGTCCCAGAAGCGATCTGTACATGTCTACACTGTGCTATAAAATTTTCAATCTATAGGCCAAAACAATGCTGAAACACATTTTTTGGGCCCAAAAAGTCGATTTGTGCATGCATCTTCGATACCCGTTTATATCCCAAATTTAGCCTAAAAACACCGAAAAATCGAGTTTTTTGGGTTTCAGAAGCGATTTGTACATGTCTACACTGTGCTAGAAAATTTTCAATTTACAGGACAAAAATATGTTAAAACACGTTTTTGGGGCCCAAAAATTCGATATGTGCATGTATTTTCGATACCCGTTTATATCCCAAATTTAGCCTAAAAACACCGAAAAATCGATTTTTTTTGGTCTCTGAAGCGATCTGTACATATCTACACTGTGCTAGAAAATTATCAATTTACAGGCCGAATTTTTTTTAAAATACTTATTTTGGCCCAAAAAGTCGATTTGTTCATGCATCTTCGATACCCGTTTATATCCCTAATTTCGCCTAATAACACCGAAAATTCGAGTTTTTTGGGTCTCACAAGCGTTCTATACATGTTTACACTGTGCTAGAACATTTTCAATCTGCAGGCCGAAACAATGCTAGAACACGTTTTGGGGGCCCCAAAAGTCGATTTATGTATGTATCTTCGGTACCCGTTTATATCCCAAATTTAGACAAAAAACACCGAAAACTCAAGTTTTTTGGGTCCCAGAAGCGATTTGTTCATGTCTACACTGTGCTAGAAAATTTTCAATTTACAGGCAAAAGAAATGCTAATACATGTTTTTTGGGCCCAAAAGTCGATTTGTGCATGCATCTTTGGTACCCGTTTATGTCCCAAATTTAGCCTAAAAACACCGAAAATTCGAGTTTTTTGGGTCTCAGAAGCGATTTGTACATGTCTACACTGTGCAAGAAAATTTTCAATATACAGGCCATAAAATGCTAAAACACGTTTTTTGGGCCCAAAAAGTCGATTTGTGCATATATCTTCGGTACCCGTTTATATCCCAAATTTAGCCTAAAAACACCGAAAATTCGAGTTTTTAGGGTCCCAGAAGCGATCTGTACATGTCTACACTGTGCTAGATAATTGTCAATATATAGGCCAAAATGCTAAAACACATTTAGTGGCCCAAAAAGTCGATTTGTGCATGTATGTTCAGTACCCGTTTATATCCCAAATTTAGCCTAAAAACACCGAAAATTCGAGTTTTTAGGGTCCCAGAAGCGATCTGTACATGTCTACACTGTGCGAGAAAATTGTCAATATACAGGCCAAAATGCTAAAACACGTTTTGTGGCCCAAAAATTCGATTTGTGCATGCATCATTGGTACCCGTTTATATCCCAAATTTAGCCTAAAAACACCGAAAATTCGAGTTTTGGAGGTCCCACAAGCGATCTATACATGTCTACACTGTGCTCGAACATTTTCAATCTACAGGCCGAAACAATGCTAAAACACGTTTTTTGGGCCCAAAAAGTCGATTTGTGCATGTATCTTCGGTACCCGTTTATATCCCAAATTTAGCCTAAAAACGCCGAAAAGTCGAGTTTTTAGGGTCCCAGAAGAGATCTGTACATGTCTACACTGTGCTAGAAAATTTTCAATATACAGGCCAAAAAAATGCTAGAACACGTTTTGGGGGCCCAAAAAGTCGATTTGTGCATGCATCTTCGGTATCAGTTTATGTACCAAATTTAGCCTAAGAACACCGAAAACTCAAGTTTTTTGGGTCCCAGAAGCGATTTGTTCATGTCTACACTGTGCTAGAAAATTTTCAATTTACAGGCAAAAGAAATGCTAATACATGTTTTTTGGGCCCAAAAGTCGATTTGTGCATGCATCTTTGGTACCCGTTTATGTCCCAAATTTAGCCTAAAAACACCGAAAATTCGAGTTTTTTGGGTCTCAGAAGCGATTTGTACATGTCTACACTGTGCAAGAAAATTTTCAATATACAGGCCAAAAAAATGCTAAAACACGTTTTTTGGGCCCAAAAAGTCGATTTGTGCATATATCTTCGGTACCCGTTTATATCCCAAATTTAGCCTAAAAACAATGAAAATTCGAGTTTTTAGGGTCCCAGAAGCGATCTGTACATGTCTACACTGTGCTAGAAAATTGTCAATATATAGGCCAAAATGCTAAAACACATTTTGTGGCCCAAAAAGTCGATTTGTGCATGCATCTTCGGTACCCGTTTATATCCCAAATTTAGCCTAAAAACACCGAAAATTCGAGTTTTTATGGTCCCAGAAGCGATCTGTACATGTCTACACTGTGCAAGAAAATTTTCAATAAACAGGCCAAAAAAAAAAATGCTAAAACACGTTTTTTTGGCCCAAAAAGTCGATTTGTGCATGTATCTTCGGTACCCGTTTATATCCCAAATTTAGCCTAAAAACACCGAAAATTCGAGTTTTTATGGTCCCAGAAGCGATCTATACATGTCTACACTGTGCTAGAAAATTGTCAATATACAGGCCGAAAAAATGCTAGAACACGTTTTTTCGGCCCAAAAAGTCGATATGTGCATGTATCTTCGTACCCGTTTATATCCTAAAGTTAGCCTAAAAACACCGAGAATTCGAGTTTTTTGTGTCCCAGAAGCAATCTGTACATGTCTACACTGTGCTAGAAAAATTTCAATTTTCAGGCCTAAAAAATGCTAAAACACGTTTTTTGAGCCCAAAAAGTCGATTTGTGCATGTATCTTCGGTACCCGTTTATATCCCAAATTTAGCCTAAAAACACCGAAAATTCGAGTTTTTATGGTCCCAGAAGCGATCTGTACATGTCTACACTGTGCTAGAAAATTGTCAATATACAGGCCGAAAAAATGCTAAAACACGTTTTTTCGGCCCAAAAAGTCGATATGTGCATGCATCTTTGGTACCCGTTTATATCCCAAATTTAGCCTAAAAACACCGAAAATTAGAGTTTTTTGGGTCTCAGAAGCAATTTGTACAGGTCTACACTGTGCTAGAAAATTTCAATTTACAGGCCAAAGAAATGCTAAAACACGTTTTTTGGGCCCAAAAAGTCGATTTGTGCATGTATCTTCGGTACTCGTTTATATCCCTAATTTAGCCTAAAAACACCGAAAAATCGAATTTGTGGGTTTCAGAAGCGATTTGTACATGTCTACGCTGTGCTATAAAATTTTCAATTTACCGCCAAAGAAATGCTAAACACGTTTTTTGGGCCCAAAAAGTCGATATGTGCATGTAGTTTCGGTACCCGTTTATATCCTAAAATTAGCCTAAAAACACCGAAAAATCGATTTTTTTTGGTCTCTGAAGCGATCTGTACATATCTACACTGTGCTAGAAAATTATCAATTTACAGGCCGAAATTTTTTTTAAATACTTATTTTGGCCCAAAAAGTCGATTTCTTCATGCATCTTCGATACCCGTTTATATCCCTAATTTAGCCTAATAACACCGAAAATTCGAGTTTTTTGGGTCTCACAAGCGTTCTATACATGTTTACACTGTGCTAGAACATTTTCAATCTGCAGGCCGAAACAATGCTAGAACACGTTTTGGGGGCCCCAAAAGTCGATTTATGTATGTATCTTCGGTACCCGTTTATATCCCAAATTTAGACAAAAAACACCGAAAACTCAAGTTTTTTGGGTCCCAGAAGCGATTTGTTCATGTCTACACTGTGCTAGAAAATTTTCAATTTACAGGCAAAAGAAATGCTAATACATGTTTTTTGGGCCCAAAAGTCGATTTGTGCATGCATCTTTGGTACCCGTTTATGTCCCAAATTTAGCCTAAAAACACCGAAAATTCGAGTTTTTTGGGTCTCAGAAGCGATTTGTACATGTCTACACTGTGCAAGAAAATTTTCAATATACAGGCCATAAAATGCTAAAACACGTTTTTTGGGCCCAAAAAGTCGATTTGTGCATATATCTTCGGTACCCGTTTATATCCCAAATTTAGCCTAAAAACACCGAAAATTCGAGTTTTTAGGGTCCCAGAAGCGATCTGTACATGTCTACACTGTGCTAGATAATTGTCAATATATAGGCCAAAATGCTAAAACACATTTTGTGGCCCAAAAAGTCGATTTGTGCATGTATGTTCAGTACCCGTTTATATCCCAAATTTAGCCTAAAAACACCGAAAATTCGAGTTTTTAGGGTCCCAGAAGCGATCTGTACATGTCTACACTGTGCGAGAAAATTGTCAATATACAGGCCAAAATGCTAAAACACGTTTTGTGGCCCAAAAATTCGATTTGTGCATGCATCATTGGTACCCGTTTATATCCCAAATTTAGCCTAAAAACACCGAAAATTCGAGTTTTGGAGGTCCCACAAGCGATCTATACATGTCTACACTGTGCTCGAACATTTTCAATCTACAGGCCGAAACAATGCTAAAACACGTTTTTTGGGCCCAAAAAGTCGATTTGTGCATGTATCTTCGGTACCCGTTTATATCCCAAATTTAGCCTAAAAACGCCGAAAAGTCGAGTTTTTAGGGTCCCAGAAGAGATCTGTACATGTCTACACTGTGCTAGAAAATTTTCAATATACAGGCCAAAAAAATGCTAGAACACGTTTTGGGGGCCCAAAAAGTCGATTTGTGCATGCATCTTCGGTATCAGTTTATGTACCAAATTTAGCCTAAGAACACCGAAAACTCAAGTTTTTTGGGTCCCAGAAGCGATTTGTTCATGTCTACACTGTGCTAGAAAATTTTCAATTTACAGGCAAAAGAAATGCTAATACATGTTTTTTGGGCCCAAAAGTCGATTTGTGCATGCATCTTTGGTACCCGTTTATGTCCCAAATTTAGCCTAAAAACACCGAAAATTCGAGTTTTTTGGGTCTCAGAAGCGATTTGTACATGTCTACACTGTGCAAGAAAATTTTCAATATACAGGCCAAAAAAATGCTAAAACACGTTTTTTGGGCCCAAAAAGTCGATTTGTGCATATATCTTCGGTACCCGTTTATATCCCAAATTTAGCCTAAAAACAATGAAAATTCGAGTTTTTAGGGTCCCAGAAGCGATCTGTACATGTCTACACTGTGCTAGAAAATTGTCAATATATAGGCCAAAATGCTAAAACACATTTTGTGGCCCAAAAAGTCGATTTGTGCATGCATCTTCGGTACCCGTTTATATCCCAAATTTAGCCTAAAAACACCGAAAATTCGAGTTTTTATGGTCCCAGAAGCGATCTGTACATGTCTACACTGTACAAGAAAATTTTCAATAAACAGGCCAAAAAAAAAAAATGCTAAAACACGTTTTTTTGGCCCAAAAAGTCGATTTGTGCATGTATCTTCGGTACCCGTTTATATCCCAAATTTAGCCTAAAAACACCGAAAATTCGAGTTTTTATGGTCCCAGAAGCGATCTATACATGTCTACACTGTGCTAGAAAATTGTCAATATACAGGCCGAAAAAATGCTAGAACACGTTTTTTCGGCCCAAAAAGTCGATATGTGCATGTATCTTCGTACCCGTTTATATCCTAAAGTTAGCCTAAAAACACCGAGAATTCGAGTTTTTTGTGTCCCAGAAGCAATCTGTACATGTCTACACTGTGCTAGAAAAATTTCAATTTACAGGCCTAAAAAATGCTAAAACACGTTTTTTGAGCCCAAAAAGTCGATTTGTGCATGTATCTTCGGTACCCGTTTATATCCCAAATTTAGCCTAAAAACACCGAAAATTCGAGTTTTTATGGTCCCAGAAGCGATCTGTACATGTCTACACTGTGCTAGAAAATTGTCAATATACAGGCCGAAAAAATGCTAAAACACGTTTTTTCGGCCCAAAAAGTCGATATGTGCATGCATCTTTGGTACCCGTTTATATCCCAAATTTAGCCTAAAAACACCGAAAATTAGAGTTTTTTGGGTCTCAGAAGCAATTTGTACAGGTCTACACTGTGCTAGAAAATTTCAATTTACAGGCCAAAGAAATGCTAAAACACGTTTTTTGGGCTCAAAAAGTCGATTTGTGCATGTATCTTCGGTACTCGTTTATATCCCTAATTTAGCCTAAAAACACCGAAAAATCGAATTTGTGGGTTTCAGAAGCGATTTGTACATGTCTACGCTGTGCTATAAAATTTTCAATTTACCACCAAAGAAATGCTAAACACGTTTTTTGGGCCCAAAAAGTCGATATGTGCATGTAGTTTCGGTACCCGTTTATATCCTAAAGTTAGCCTAAAAACACCGAAAAATCGATTTTTTTTGGTCTCTGAAGCGATCTGTACATATCTACACTGTGCTAGAAAATTATCAATTTACAGGCCGAAATTTTTTTTAAATACTTATTTTGGCCCAAAAAGTCGATTTCTTCATGCATCTTCGATACCCGTTTATATCCCTAATTTAGCCTAATAACACCGAAAATTCGAGTTTTTTGGGTCTCACAAGCGTTCTATACATGTTTACACTGTGCTAGAACATTTTCAATCTGCAGGCCGAAACAATGCTAAAACACGTTTTTTGGTCCCAAAAAGTCGATTTATGTATGTATCTTCGGTACCCGTTTATATCCCAAATTTAGACAAAAAACACCGAAACTTCGAGTTTTTTGAGTCTCAGAAGCGATTTGTACATGTCTACACTGTGCAAGAAAATTTTCAATATACAGGCCAAAAAAATGCTAAAACACGTTTTTTGGGCCCAAAAAGTCGATTTGTGCATGTATCTTCGGTACCCGTATATATCCCAAATTTAGCCTAAAAATTCCGAAAATTCGAGTTTTTAGGGTCCCAGAAGCGATCTGTACATGTCTACACATTGCTAGATAATTGTCAATATACAGGCCAAAATGCTAAAACACGTTTTGTGGCCCAAAAAGTCGATATGTGCATGTATCTTTGTTACCCGTTTATATCCTAAAGTTAGCCTAAAAACACCGAAAATTCGAGTTTTTGGGTCCCAAAAGCGATTTGTTCATGTCTACACTGTGCTAGAAAATTTCAATTTACAGGCCAGAAAATGCCAAAACACGTTTTTTGGGCCCAAAAGTCAATTTGTGCATGCATCTTCGGTACCCGTTTATATCCTTAATTTAGCCTAAAAAACATTGAAAATTCGAGTTTTTTGGGTCCCAGAAGCGATCTGTTCATGTCTACGCTGTGCTATAAAATTTTCAATTTACCGCCAAAGAAATGCTAAACACGTTTTTTGGGCCCAATAAGTCGATATGTGCATGTATCTTCGGTACCCGTTTAAATCCTAAAGTTAGCCTAAAAACACCGAAAATTCGAGTTTTTGGGTCTCAGAAGCGATTTGTACTTGTCTACACTGTGCTAGAAAATTTCAATTTACAGGCCAAGGAAATGCTAAAACACGTTTTTGGGGCCCAAAAAGTCGATTTGTGCATGTATCCTCGGTACCCGTTTATATCCCTAATTTAGCCTAAAAACACCGAGTATTCGAGTTTTTTGTGTCCCAGAAGCAATCAGTACATGTCTACACTGTGCTAGAAAAATTTCAATTTACAGGCCAAAAAAATGCTAAAACACGTTTTTTGGGCCCAAAAAGTCGATTTGTGCATGTATCTTTGGTACCCTTTTATATCCCAAATTTAGCCTAAAAACATCGAAAAATCGAGTTTTTTGGGTCCCACAAGCGATCTATATATGTCTACACTGTGCTAGAAAATTTTCAATCTATAGGCCAAAACAATGCTAAAACACATATTCTGGGCCCAAAAAGTCGTTTTGTACATGCATCTTCGGTACCCGTTTAAGTCCGAAATTTAGCCTAAAAACACCAAAAATTCATGTTTTTGGGTCCCAGAAGCGATTTCTACATGTCTACACTGTGCTAGAAAATTTCAATTTACAGGCCAAAAAAATGCTAAAAACACGTTTTTAGGCCCAAAATGTCGATTTGTGCATGCATCTTTGTTACCCGTTTATATCCCAAATTAGCCTAAAAACACCGAAAATTCAAGTTTTTTAGGTCTCAGAAGCGATTTGTACATGTCTAAACTGTGCAAGAAAATTTTCAATATACAGGCCAAAAAAATGCTAAAACACGTTTTTTGGGCCCAAAAAGTCGATTTGTGCATGTATCTTCGGTACCCGTTTATATCCCAATTTAGCCTAAAAACACCGAAAATTCGAGTTTTTAGGTTCCCAAAAGCGATCTGTACATGTCTACACTGTGCTAGAAAATTGTCAATATACAGGCCAAAATGCTAAAACACGTTTTGTGGCCCAAAAAGTCGATATGTGCATGCATCTTTGGTACCCGTTTATATCCCAAATTTAGCCTAAAAACACCGAAAATTAGAAGCAATTTGTACAGGTCTACACTGTGCTAGAAAATTTCAATTTACAGGCCAAAGAAATGCTAAAACACGTTTTTTGGGCCCAAAAAGTCGATTTGTGCATGTATCCTCGGTACTCGTTTATATCCCTAATTTAGCCTAAAAACACCGAAAAATCGAATTTGTGGGTTTCAGAAGCGATTTGTACATGTCTACGCTGTGCTATAAAATTTTCAATTTACCGCCAAAGAAATGCTAAACACGTTTTTTGGGCCCAAAAAGTCGATATGTGCATGTAGTTTCGGTACCCGTTTATATCCTAAAGTTAGCCTAAAAACACCGAAAAATCGATTTTTTTTGGTCTCTGAAGCGATCTGTACATATCTACACTGTGCTAGAAAATTATCAATTTACAGGCCGAAATTTTTTTAAAATACTTATTTTGGCCCAAAAAGTCGATTTCTTCATGCATCTTCGATACCCGTTTATATCCCTAATTTAGCCTAATAACACCGAAAATTCGAGTTTTTTGGGTCTCAGAAGCGATTTGTACATGACTACACTGTGCTAGAACATTTTCAATCTGCAGGCCGAAACAATGCTAAAACACGTTTTTTGGTCCCAAAAAGTCGATTTATGTATGTATCTTCGGTACCCGTTTATATCCCAAATTTAGACAAAAAACACCGAAACTTCGAGTTTTTTGAGTCTCAGAAGCGATTTGTACATGTCTACACTGTGCAAGAAAATTTTCAATATACAGGCCAAAAAAATGCTAAAACACGTTTTTTGGGCCCAAAAAGTCGATTTGTGCATGTATCTTCGGTACCCGTATATATCCCAAATTTAGCCTAAAAATTCCGAAAATTCGAGTTTTTAGGGTCCCAGAAGCGATCTGTACATGTCTACACATTGCTAGATAATTGTCAATATACAGGCCAAAATGCTAAAACACGTTTTGTGGCCCAAAAAGTCGATATGTGCATGTATCTTTGTTACCCGTTTATATCCTAAAGTTAGCCTAAAAACACCGAAAATTCGAGTTTTTGGGTCCCAAAAGCGATTTGTTCATGTCTACACTGTGCTAGAAAATTTCAATTTACAGGCCAAAAAATGCCAAAACACGTTTTTTGGGCCCAAAAGTCAATTTGTGCATGCATCTTCGGTACCCGTTTATATCCTTAATTTAGCCTAAAAAACATTGAAAATTCGAGTTTTTTGGGTCCCAGAAGCGATCTGTTCATGTCTACGCTGTGCTATAAAATTTTCAATTTACCGCCAAAGAAATGCTAAACACGTTTTTTGGACCCAAAAAGTCGATATGTGCATGTAGTTTCGGTACCCGTTTATATCCTAAAGTTAGCCTAAAAACACCGAAAATTCGAGTTTTTGGGTCTCAGAAGCGATTTGTACTTGTCTACACTGTGCTAGAAAATTTCAATTTACAGGCCAAGGAAATGCTAAAACACGTTTTTTGGGCCCAAAAACTCGATTTGTGCATGTATCCTCGGTACCCGTTTATATCCCTAATTTAGCCTAAAAACACCGAGAAATCGAGTTTTTTGTGTCCCAGAAGCAATCTGTACATGTCTACACTGTGCTAGAAAAATCTCAATTTACAGGCCAAAAAAATGCTAAAACACGTTTTTTGGGCACACAAAGTCGATTTGTGCATGTATCTTTGGTACCCGTTAATATCCCAAATTTAGCCTAAAAACACCGAAAAATCGAGTTTTTTGGGTCCCACAAGCGATCTATATATGTCTACACTGTGCTAGAAAATTTTCAATCTATAAAACAAAACAATGCTAAAACACATATTCTAGGCCCAAAAAGTCGTTTTGTACATGCATCTTCGGTACCCGTTTAAGTCCGAAATTTAGCCTAAAAACACCAAAAAATCATGTTTTTTGGGTCCCTGAAGCGATTTCTACATGTCTACACTGTGCTAGAAAATTTCAATTTACAGGCCAAAAAAATGCTAAAAACACGTTTTTTGGACCAAAATGTCGATTTGTGCATGCATCTTTGTTACCCGTTTATATCCCAAATTTAGCCTAAAAACACCGAAAATTCGAGTTTTTTGGGTCTCAGAAGCGATTTGTACATGTCTAAACTGTGCAAGAAAATTTTCAATATACAGGCCAAAAAAATGCTAAAACACGTTTTTTGGGCCCAAAAAGTCGATTTGTGCATGTATCTTCGGTACCCGTTTATATCCCAAATTTAGCCTAAAAACACCGAAAATTCGAGTTTTTAGGTTCCCAAAAGCGATCTGTACATGTCTACACTGTGCTAGAAAATTGTCAATATACAGGCCAAAATGCTAAAACACGTTTTGTGGCCCAAAAAGTCGATTTGTGCATACATCTTCGGTACCCGTTTATATCCTAAAGTTAGCTTAAAAACACGGAAATTTCGAGTTTTTGGGTCCCAGAAGCGATTTGTACATGTCTACACTGTGCTAGAAAATTTCAATTTACAGGCCAAAAAAATGGTAAAACACGTTTTTTGAGCCCAAAAAGTCGATTTGTGCATGTATCTTCGGTACCCGTTTATATCCCAAATTTAGCCTAAAAACACCGAAAATTCGAGTTTTTATGGTCCCAGAAGCGATCTGTACATGTCTACACTGTGCTAGAAAATTGTCAATATACAGGCCGAAAAAATGCTAAAACACGTTTTTTCGGCCCAAAAAGTCGATATGTGCATGCATCTTTGGTACCCGTTTATATCCCAAATTTAGCCTAAAAACACCGAAAATTAGAGTTTTTTGGGTCTCAGAAGCAATTTGTACAGGTCTACACTGTGCTAGAAAATTTCAATTTACAGGCCAAAGAAATGCTAAAACACGTTTTTTGGGCCCAAAAAGTCGATTTGTGCATGTATCTTCGGTACTCGTTTATATCCCTAATTTAGCCTAAAAACACCGAAAAATCGAATTTGTGGGTTTCAGAAGCGATTTGTACATGTCTACGCTGTGCTATAAAATTTTCAATTTACCGCCAAAGAAATGCTAAACACGTTTTTTGGGCCCAAAAAGTCGATATGTGCATGTAGTTTCGGTACCCGTTTATATCCTAAAATTAGCCTAAAAACACCGAAAAATCGATTTTTTTTGGTCTCTGAAGCGATCTGTACATATCTACACTGTGCTAGAAAATTATCAATTTACAGGCCGAAATTTTTTTTAAATACTTATTTTGGCCCAAAAAGTCGATTTCTTCATGCATCTTCGATACCCGTTTATATCCCTAATTTAGCCTAATAACACCGAAAATTCGAGTTTTTTGGGTCTCACAAGCGTTCTATACATGTTTACACTGTGCTAGAACATTTTCAATCTGCAGGCCGAAACAATGCTAGAACACGTTTTGGGGGCCCCAAAAGTCGATTTATGTATGTATCTTCGGTACCCGTTTATATCCCAAATTTAGACAAAAAACACCGAAAACTCAAGTTTGTTGGGTCCCAGAAGCGATTTGTTCATGTCTACACTGTGCTAGAAAATTTTCAATTTACAGGCAAAAGAAATGCTAATACATGTTTTTTGGGCCCAAAAGTCGATTTGTGCATGCATCTTTGGTACCCGTTTATGTCCCAAATTTAGCCTAAAAACACCGAAAATTCGAGTTTTTTGGGTCTCAGAAGCGATTTGTACATGTCTACACTGTGCAAGAAAATTTTCAATATACAGGCCATAAAATGCTAAAACACGTTTTTTGGGCCCAAAAAGTCGATTTGTGCATATATCTTCGGTACCCGTTTATATCCCAAATTTAGCCTAAAAACACCGAAAATTCGAGTTTTTAGGGTCCCAGAAGCGATCTGTACATGTCTACACTGTGCTAGATAATTGTCAATATATAGGCCAAAATGCTAAAACACATTTTGTGGCCCAAAAAGTCGATTTGTGCATGTATGTTCAGTACCCGTTTATATCCCAAATTTAGCCTAAAAACACCGAAAATTCGAGTTTTTAGGGTCCCAGAAGCGATCTGTACATGTCTACACTGTGCGAGAAAATTGTCAATATACAGGCCAAAATGCTAAAACACGTTTTGTGGCCCAAAAATTCGATTTGTGCATGCATCATTGGTACCCGTTTATATCCCAAATTTAGCCTAAAAACACCGAAAATTCGAGTTTTGGAGGTCCCACAAGCGATCTATACATGTCTACACTGTGCTCGAACATTTTCAATCTACAGGCCGAAACAATGCTAAAACACGTTTTTTGGGCCCAAAAAGTCGATTTGTGCATGTATCTTCGGTACCCGTTTATATCCCAAATTTAGCCTAAAAACGCCGAAAAGTCGAGTTTTTAGGGTCCCAGAAGAGATCTGTACATGTCTACACTGTGCTAGAAAATTTTCAATATACAGGCCAAAAAAATGCTAGAACACGTTTTGGGGGCCCAAAAAGTCGATTTGTGCATGCATCTTCGGTATCAGTTTATGTACCAAATTTAGCCTAAGAACACCGAAAACTCAAGTTTTTTGGGTCCCAGAAGCGATTTGTTCATGTCTACACTGTGCTAGAAAATTTTCAATTTACAGGCAAAAGTAATGCTAATACATGTTTTTTGGGCCCAAAAGTCGATTTGTGCATGCATCTTTGGTACCCGTTTATGTCCCAAATTTAGCCTAAAAACACCGAAAATTCGAGTTTTTTGGGTCTCAGAAGCGATTTGTACATGTCTACACTGTGCAAGAAAATTTTCAATATACAGGCCAAAAAAATGCTAAAACACGTTTTTTGGGCCCAAAAAGTCGATTTGTGCATATATCTTCGGTACCCGTTTATATCTCAAATTTAGCCTAAAAACAATGAAAATTCGAGTTTTTAGGGTCCCAGAAGCGATCTGTACATGTCTACACTGTGCTAGAAAATTGTCAATATATAGGCCAAAATGCTAAAACACATTTTGTGGCCCAAAAAGTCGATTTGTGCATGCATCTTCGGTACCCGTTTATATCCCAAATTTAGCCTAAAAACACCGAAAATTCGAGTTTTTATGGTCCCAGAAGCGATCTGTACATGTCTACACTGTGCAAGAAAATTTTCAATAAACAGGCCAAAAAAAAAAATGCTAAAACACGTTTTTTTGGCCCAAAAAGTCGATTTGTGCATGTATCTTCGGTACCCGTTTATATCCCAAATTTAGCCTAAAAACACCGAAAATTCGAGTTTTTATGGTCCCAGAAGCGATCTATACATGTCTACACTGTGCTAGAAAATTGTCAATATACAGGCCGAAAAAATGCTAGAACACGTTTTTTCGGCCCAAAAAGTCGATATGTGCATGTATCTTCGTACCCGTTTATATCCTAAAGTTAGCCTAAAAACACCGAGAATTCGAGTTTTTTGTGTCCCAGAAGCAATCTGTACATGTCTACACTGTGCTAGAAAAATTTCAATTTACAGGCCTAAAAAATGTTAAAACACGTTTTTTGAGCCCAAAAAGTCGATTTGTGCATGTATCTTCGGTACCCGTTTATATCCCAAATTTAGCCTAAAAACACCGAAAATTCGCGTTTTTATGGTCCCAGAAGCGATCTGTACATGTCTACACTGTGCTAGAAAATTGTCAATATACAGGCCGAAAAAATGCTAAAACACGTTTTTTCGGCCCAAAAAGTCGATATGTGCATGCATCTTTGGTACCCGTTTATATCCCAAATTTAGCCTAAAAACACCGAAAATTAGAGTTTTTTGGGTCTCAGAAGCAATTTGTACAGGTCTACACTGTGCTAGAAAATTTCAATTTACAGGCCAAAGAAATGCTAAAACACGTTTTTTGGGCCCAAAAAGTCGATTTGTGCATGTATCTTCGGTACTCGTTTATATCCCTAATTTAGCCTAAAAACACCGAAAAATCGAATTTGTGGGTTTCAGAAGCGATTTGTACATGTCTACGCTGTGCTATAAAATTTTCAATTTACCGCCAAAGAAATGCTAAACACGTTTTTTGGGCCCAAAAAGTCGATATGTGCATGTAGTTTCGGTACCCGTTTATATCCTAAAGTTAGCCTAAAAACACCGAAAAATCGATTTTTTTTGGTCTCTGAAGCGATTTGTACATGTCTACACTGTGCAAGAAAATTTTCAATATACAGGCCAAAAAAATGCTAAAACACGTTTTTTGGGCACAAAAAGTCGATTTGTGCATGTATCTTCGGTACCCGTTTATATCCTAAAGTTAGCCTAAAAACACCGAAAATTCGAGTTTTTGGGTCTCAGAAGCGATTTGTACTTGTCTACACTGTGCTAGAAAATTTCAATTTACAGGCCAAGGAAATGCTAAAACACGTTTTTGGGGCCCAAAAAGTCGATTTGTGCATGTATCCTCGGTACCCGTTTATATCCCTAATTTAGCCTAAAAACACCGAGAATTCGAGTTTTTTGTGTCCCAGAAGCAATCAGTACATGTCTACACATTGCTAGATAATTGTCAATATACAGGCCAAAATGCTAAAACACGTTTTGTGGCCCAAAAAGTCGATATGTGCATGTATCTTTGTTACCCGTTTATATCCTAAAGTTAGCCTAAAAACACCGAAAATTCGAGTTTTTGGGTCCCAAAAGCGATTTGTTCATGTCTACACTGTGCTAGAAAATTTCAATTTACAGGCCAGAAAATGCCAAAACACGTTTTTTGGGCCCAAAAGTCAATTTGTGCATGCATCTTCGGTACCCGTTTATATCCTTAATTTAGCCTAAAAAACATTGAAAATTCGAGTTTTTTGGGTCCCAGAAGCGATCTGTTCATGTCTACGCTGTGCTATAAAATTTTCAATTTACCGCCAAAGAAATGCTAAACACGTTTTTTGGGCCCAATAAGTCGATATGTGCATGTATCTTCGGTACCCGTTTATATCCTAAAGTTAGCCTAAAAACACCGAAAATTCGAGTTTTTGGGTCTCAGAAGCGATTTGTACTTGTCTACACTGTGCTAGAAAATTTCAATTTACAGGCCAAGGAAATGCTAAAACACGTTTTTGGGGCCCAAAAAGTCGATTTGTGCATGTATCCTCGGTACCCGTTTATATCCCTAATTTAGCCTAAAAACACCGAGAATTCGAGTTTTTTGTGTCCCAGAAGCAATCAGTACATGTCTACACTGTGCTAGAAAAATTTCAATTTACAGGCCAAAAAAATGCTAAAACACGTTTTTTGGGCCCAAAAAGTCGATTTGTGCATGTATCTTTGGTACCCTTTTATATCCCAAATTTAGCCTAAAAACATCGAAAAATCGAGTTTTTTGGGTCCCACAAGCGATCTATATATGTCTACACTGTGCTAGAAAATTTTCAATCTATAGGCCAAAACAATGCTAAAACACATATTCTGGGCCCAAAAAGTCGTTTTGTACATGCATCTTCGGTACCCGTTTAAGTCCGAAATTTAGCCTAAAAACACCAAAAATTCATGTTTTTGGGTCCCAGAAGCGATTTCTACATGTCTACACTGTGCTAGAAAATTTCAATTTACAGGCCAAAAAAATGCTAAAAACACGTTTTTAGGCCCAAAATGTCGATTTGTGCATGCATCTTTGTTACCCGTTTATATCCCAAATTAGCCTAAAAACACCGAAAATTCAAGTTTTTTGGGTCTCAGAAGCGATTTGTACATGTCTAAACTGTGCAAGAAAATTTTCAATATACAGGCCAAAAAAATGCTAAAACACGTTTTTTGGGCCCAAAAAGTCGATTTGTGCATGTATCTTCGGTACCCGTTTATATCCCAATTTAGCCTAAAAACACCGAAAATTCGAGTTTTTAGGTTCCCAAAAGCGATCTGTACATGTCTACACTGTGCTAGAAAATTGTCAATATACAGGCCAAAATGCTAAAACACGTTTTGTGGCCCAAAAAGTCGATATGTGCATGCATCTTTGGTACCCGTTTATATCCCAAATTTAGCCTAAAAACACCGAAAATTAGAAGCAATTTGTACAGGTCTACACTGTGCTAGAAAATTTCAATTTACAGGCCAAAGAAATGCTAAAACACGTTTTTTGGGCCCAAAAAGTCGATTTGTGCATGTATCCTCGGTACTCGTTTATATCCCTAATTTAGCCTAAAAACACCGAAAAATCGAATTTGTGGGTTTCAGAAGCGATTTGTACATGTCTACGCTGTGCTATAAAATTTTCAATTTACCGCCAAAGAAATGCTAAACACGTTTTTTGGGCCCAAAAAGTCGATATGTGCATGTAGTTTCGGTACCCGTTTATATCCTAAAGTTAGCCTAAAAACACCGAAAAATCGATTTTTTTTGGTCTCTGAAGCGATCTGTACATATCTACACTGTGCTAGAAAATTATCAATTTACAGGCCGAAATTTTTTTAAAATACTTATTTTGGCCCAAAAAGTCGATTTCTTCATGCATCTTCGATACCCGTTTATATCCCTAATTTAGCCTAATAACACCGAAAATTCGAGTTTTTTGGGTCTCAGAAGCGATTTGTACATGACTACACTGTGCTAGAACATTTTCAATCTGCAGGCCGAAACAATGCTAAAACACGTTTTTTGGTCCCAAAAAGTCGATTTATGTATGTATCTTCGGTACCCGTTTATATCCCAAATTTAGACAAAAAACACCGAAACTTCGAGTTTTTTGAGTCTCAGAAGCGATTTGTACATGTCTACACTGTGCAAGAAAATTTTCAATATACAGGCCAAAAAAATGCTAAAACACGTTTTTTGGGCCCAAAAAGTCGATTTGTGCATGTATCTTCGGTACCCGTATATATCCCAAATTTAGCCTAAAAATTCCGAAAATTCGAGTTTTTAGGGTCCCAGAAGCGATCTGTACATGTCTACACATTGCTAGATAATTGTCAATATACAGGCCAAAATGCTAAAACACGTTTTGTGGCCCAAAAAGTCGATATGTGCATGTATCTTTGTTACCCGTTTATATCCTAAAGTTAGCCTAAAAACACCGAAAATTCGAGTTTTTGGGTCCCAAAAGCGATTTGTTCATGTCTACACTGTGCTAGAAAATTTCAATTTACAGGCCAAAAAATGCCAAAACACGTTTTTTGGGCCCAAAAGTCAATTTGTGCATGCATCTTCGGTACCCGTTTATATCCTTAATTTAGCCTAAAAAACATTGAAAATTCGAGTTTTTTGGGTCCCAGAAGCGATCTGTTCATGTCTACGCTGTGCTATAAAATTTTCAATTTACCGCCAAAGAAATGCTAAACACGTTTTTTGGACCCAAAAAGTCGATATGTGCATGTAGTTTCGGTACCCGTTTATATCCTAAAGTTAGCCTAAAAACACCGAAAATTCGAGTTTTTGGGTCTCAGAAGCGATTTGTACTTGTCTACACTGTGCTAGAAAATTTCAATTTACAGGCCAAGGAAATGCTAAAACACGTTTTTTGGGCCCAAAAACTCGATTTGTGCATGTATCCTCGGTACCCGTTTATATCCCTAATTTAGCCTAAAAACACCGAGAAATCGAGTTTTTTGTGTCCCAGAAGCAATCTGTACATGTCTACACTGTGCTAGAAAAATCTCAATTTACAGGCCAAAAAAATGCTAAAACACGTTTTTTGGGCACACAAAGTCGATTTGTGCATGTATCTTTGGTACCCGTTAATATCCCAAATTTAGCCTAAAAACACCGAAAAATCGAGTTTTTTGGGTCCCACAAGCGATCTATATATGTCTACACTGTGCTAGAAAATTTTCAATCTATAAAACAAAACAATGCTAAAACACATATTCTAGGCCCAAAAAGTCGTTTTGTACATGCATCTTCGGTACCCGTTTAAGTCCGAATTTTAGCCTAAAAACACCAAAAAATCATGTTTTTTGGGTCCCTGAAGCGATTTCTACATGTCTACACTGTGCTAGAAAATTTCAATTTACAGGCCAAAAAAATGCTAAAAACACGTTTTTTGGACCAAAATGTCGATTTGTGCATGCATCTTTGTTACCCGTTTATATCCCAAATTTAGCCTAAAAACACCGAAAATTCGAGTTTTTTGGGTCTCAGAAGCGATTTGTACATGTCTAAACTGTGCAAGAAAATTTTCAATATACAGGCCAAAAAAATGCTAAAACACGTTTTTTGGGCCCAAAAAGTCGATTTGTGCATGTATCTTCGGTACCCGTTTATATCCCAAATTTAGCCTAAAAACACCGAAAATTCGAGTTTTTAGGTTCCCAAAAGCGATCTGTACATGTCTACACTGTGCTAGAAAATTGTCAATATACAGGCCAAAATGCTAAAACACGTTTTGTGGCCCAAAAAGTCGATTTGTGCATACATCTTCGGTACCCGTTTATATCCTAAAGTTAGCTTAAAAACACGGAAATTTCGAGTTTTTGGGTCCCAGAAGCGATTTGTACATGTCTACACTGTGCTAGAAAATTTCAATTTACAGGCCAAAAAAATGGTAAAACACGTTTTTTGGGCCCAAAATTCGATTTGTGCATGCATCTTCGGTACCCGTTTATATCCCTAGTTTAGCCTAAAAAACATTGAACATTCGAGTTTTTTGGGTATCAGAAGCAATTTGTACATATTTACACTGTGCTAGAAAATTTCAATTTACAGGCCAAAGAAATGCTAAAACACGTTTTTTGGGCCCAAAAAGTCGATTTGTGCATGTATCCTCGGTACCCGTTTATATCCCTAATTTAGTCTAAAAACACCGAGAATTCGAGTTTTTTGTGTCCCAGAAGCAATCTGTACATGTCTACACTGTGCTAGAAAAATTTAAATTTACAGGCCTAAAAAATGCTAAAACACGTTTTTTTTAGCCCAAAAAGTCGATTTGTGCATGTATCTTCGGTACCCGTTTATATCCCAAATTTAGCCTAAAAACACCGAAAATTCGCGTTTTTATGGTCCCAGAAGCGATCTGTACATGTCTACACTGTGCTAGAAAATTGTCAATATACAGGCCGAAAAAATGCTAAAACACGTTTTTTCGGCCCAAAAAGTCGATATGTGCATGTATCTTCGGTACCCGTTTATATCCTAAAGTTAGCCTAAAAACACCGAAAATTCGAGTTTTTGGGTCCCAGAAGAGATTTGTACATGTCTACACTGTGCTAGAAAATTTCAATTTACAGGCCAAAAAAATGCCAAAACACGTTTTTTGGGCCCAAAAGTCGATTTGTGCATGCATCCTCGGTACCCGTTTATTTCCCAAATTTAGCCTAAAAAACATTGAAAATTCGAGTTTTTTCGGTCCCAAAAGCGATCTGTTCATGTATACGCTGTGCTAGAAAAATTTCAATTTACAGGCCAAAAAAATGCTAAAACACGTTTTTTGGGCCCAAAAAGTCGATTTGTGCATGTATCTTCGGTACCCGATTATATCCTAAAGTTAGCCTAAAAACTCCGGAAATTCGAGTTTTGGGGTCTCAGAAGCGATTTGTACTTGTCTACACTGTGCTAGAAAATTTCAAATTACAGGCCAAAAAATGCTAAAACACGTTTTTTGGGCCCAAAAAGTCGATTTGTGCATGTATCTTTGGTACCCGTTTATATCACAAATGTAGCCTAAAAACACCGAAAAATCGAGTTTTTTGGGTCCCACAAGCGATCTATATATGTCTACACTGTGCTAGAAAATTTTCAATCTATAGGCCAAAACAATGCTAAAACACATATTCTGGGCCCAAAAAGTCGATTTGTGCATGCATCTTCGGTACCCGTTTATATCCCAAATTTAGCCTAAATACACCGAAAATTCGAGTTTTTGGGTCTCAGAAGCGTTTTGTACTTGTCTACACTGTGCTAGAAAATTTCAATTTACAGGCCAAGGAAATGCTAAAACACGTTTTTTTGGCCCAAAAATTCGATTTTTGCATGTATCCGCGGAACCCGTTTATATCCCTAATTTAGCCTAAAAACACCAAGAATTCGAGTTTTTTGTGTCCCAGAAGCAATCTGTACATGTCTACACTGTGCTAGAAAAATTTCAATTTACAGGCCAAAAAATGCTAAAACACGTTTTTTGGGCCCAAAAAGTCGATTTGTGCATGTATCTTTGGTACCCGTTTATATCCCAAATTTAGCCTAAAAACACCGAAAAATCGAGTTTTTTGGGTCCCACAAGCGATCTATATATGTCTACACTGTGCTAGAAAATTTTCAATCTATAGGCCTAAACAATGCTAAAACACATATTCTGGGCCCAAAAAGTCGGTTTGTACATGCATCTTCGGTACCCGTTTAAGTCCGAAATTTAGCCTAAAAACACCAAAAATTCATGTTTTTTGGGTCCCAGAAGCGATTTGTACATGTCTACACTGTGCTAGAAAATTTCAATTTACAGGCCAAACAAATGCTATAAACACGTTTTTAGGCCCAAAAAGTTGATTTGTGCATGCATCTTCGGTACCCGTTTATATCCTAAAGTTAGCTTAAAAACACGGAAATTTCGAGTTTTTGGGTCCCAGAAGCGATTTGTACATGTCTACACTGTGCTAGAAAATTTCAATTTACAGGCCAAAAAAATGCTAAAACACGTTTTTTGGGCCCAAAAGTCGATTTGTGCATGCATCTTCGGTACCCGTTTATATCCCTTATTTAGCCTAAAAAACATTGAACATTCGAGTTTTTTGGGTATCAGAAGCAATTTGTACATATTTACACTGTGCTAGAAAATTTCAATTTACAGGCCAAAGAAATGCTAAAACACGTTTTTTGGGCCCAAAAAGTCGATTTGTGCATGCATCCTCGGTACCCGTTTATATCCCTAATTTAGTCTAAAAACACCGAGAATTCGAGTTTTTGTGTCCCAGAAGCAATCTGTACATGTCTACACTGTGCTAGAAAAATTTAAATTTACAGGCCTAAAAAATGCTAAAACACGTTTTTTTAGCCCAAAAAGTCGATTTGTGCATGTATCTTCGGTACCCGTTTATATCCCAAATTTAGCCTAAAAACACCGAAAATTCGCGTTTTTATGGTCCCAGAAGCGATCCGTACATGTCTACACTGTGCTAGAAAATTGTCAATATACAGGCCGAAAAAATGCTAAAACACGTTTTTTCGTCCCAAAAAGTCGATATGTGCATGTATCTTCGGTACCCGTTTATATCCTAAAGTTAGCCTAAAAACACCGAAAATTCAAGTTTTTGGGTCCCAGAAGCGATTTGTACATGTCTACACTGTGCTAGAAAATTTCAATTTACAGGCCAAAAAAATGCCAAAACACGTTTTTTAGGCCCAAAAGTCGATTTGTGCATGCATCTTCGGTACCCGTTTATATCCCTAATTTACCCTAAAAATCATTGAAAATTCGAGTTTTTTCGGTCCCAGAAGCGATCTGTTCATGTATACGCTGTGCTAGAAATATTTCAATTTACAGGCCAAAAAAATGCTAAAACACGTTTTTTGGGCCCAAAAAGTCGATTTGTGCATGTATCTTTGGTACCCGTTTATATCCCAAATTTAGCCTAAAAACACCGAAAAATCGAGTTTTTTGGGTCCCACAAGCGATCTATATATGTCTACACTGTGCTAGAAAATTTTCAATCTATAGGCCAAAACAATGCTAAAACACATATTCTGGGCCCCAAAAGTCGATTTGTGCATGCATCTTCGGTACCCGTTTATATCCCAAATTTAGCCAAAAAACACCGAAAATTCGAGTTTTTGGGTCTCAGAAGCGATTTGTACTTGTCTACACTGTGCTAGAAAATTTCAATTTACAGGCCAAGGAAATGCTAAAACACGTTTTTTTGGCCCAAAAAGTCGATTTTTGCATGTATCCGCGGTACCCGTTTATATCCCTAATTTAGCCTAAAAACACCGAGAATTCGAGTTTTTTGTGTCCCAGAAGCAATCTGTACATGTCTACACTGTGCTAGAAAAATTTCAATTTATAGGCTAAAACAATGCTAAAACACATATTCTGGGCCCAAAAAGTCGATTTGTACATGCATCTTCGGTACCCGTTTAAGTCCGAAATTTAGCCTAAAAACACCAAAAAATCATGTTTTTTGGGTCCCAGAAGCGATTTGTACATGTCTACACTGTGCTAGAAAATTTCAATTTACAGGCCAAAAAAATGCTATAAACACGTTTTTAGGCCCAAAAAGTTGATTTGTGCATGCATCTTTGGTACCCGTTTATATCCCAAATTTAGCCTAAAAACACCGAAAATTCGAGTTTTTGGGTCTCAGAAGCGATTTGTACTTGTCTACACTGTGCTAGAAAATTTCAATTTACAGGCCAAGGAAATGCTAAAACACGTTTTTTTGGCCCAAAAATTCGATTTTTGCATGTATCCGCGGAACCCGTTTATATCCCTAATTTAGCCTAAAAACACCAAGAATTCGAGTTTTTTGTGTCCCAGAAGCAATCTGTACATGTCTACACTGTGCTAGAAAAATTTCAATTTACAGGCCAAAAAATGCTAAAACACGTTTTTTGGGCCCAAAAAGTCGATTTGTGCATGTATCTTTGGTACCCGTTTATATCCCAAATTTAGCCTAAAAACACCGAAAAATCGAGTTTTTTGGGTCCCACAAGCGATCTATATATGTCTACACTGTGCTAGAAAATTTTCAATCTATAGGCCTAAACAATGCTAAAACACATATTCTGGGCCCAAAAAGTCGGTTTGTACATGCATCTTCGGTACCCGTTTAAGTCCGAAATTTAGCCTAAAAACACCAAAAATTCATGTTTTTTGGGTCCCAGAAGCGATTTGTACATGTCTACACTGTGCTAGAAAATTTCAATTTACAGGCCAAACAAATGCTATAAACACGTTTTTAGGCCCAAAAAGTTGATTTGTGCATGCATCTTCGGTACCCGTTTATATCCTAAAGTTAGCTTAAAAACACGGAAATTTCGAGTTTTTGGGTCCCAGAAGCGATTTGTACATGTCTACACTGTGCTAGAAAATTTCAATTTACAGGCCAAAAAAATGCTAAAACACGTTTTTTGGGCCCAAAAGTCGATTTGTGCATGCATCTTCGGTACCCGTTTATATCCCTTATTTAGCCTAAAAAACATTGAACATTCGAGTTTTTTGGGTATCAGAAGCAATTTGTACATATTTACACTGTGCTAGAAAATTTCAATTTACAGGCCAAAGAAATGCTAAAACACGTTTTTTGGGCCCAAAAAGTCGATTTGTGCATGCATCCTCGGTACCCGTTTATATCCCTAATTTAGTCTAAAAACACCGAGAATTCGAGTTTTTTGTGTCCCAGAAGCAATCTGTACATGTCTACACTGTGCTAGAAAATTTAAATTTACAGGCCTAAAAAATGCTAAAACACGTTTTTTTAGCCCAAAAAGTCGATTTGTGCATGTATCTTCGGTACCCGTTTATATCCCAAATTTAGCCTAAAAACACCGAAAATTCGCGTTTTTATGGTCCCAGAAGCGATCTGTACATGTCTACACTGTGCTAGAAAATTGTCAATATACAGGCCGAAAAAATGCTAAAACACGTTTTTTCGTCCCAAAAAGTCGATATGTGCATGTATCTTCGGTACCCGTTTATATCCTAAAGTTAGCCTAAAAACACCGAAAATTCAAGTTTTTGGGTCCCAGAAGCGATTTGTACATGTCTACACTGTGCTAGAAAATTTCAATTTACAGGCCAAAAAAATGCCAAAACACGTTTTTTAGGCCCAAAAGTCGATTTGTGCATGCATCTTCGGTACCCGTTTATATCCCTAATTTACCCTAAAAATCATTGAAAATTCGAGTTTTTTCGGTCCCAGAAGCGATCTGTTCATGTATACGCTGTGCTAGAAATATTTCAATTTACAGGCCAAAAAAATGCTAAAACACGTTTTTTGGGCCCAAAAAGTCGATTTGTGCATGTATCTTTGGTACCCGTTTATATCCCAAATTTAGCCTAAAAACACCGAAAAATCGAGTTTTTTGGGTCCCACAAGCGATCTATATATGTCTACACTGTGCTAGAAAATTTTCAATCTATAGGCCAAAACAATGCTAAAACACATATTCTGGGCCCCAAAAGTCGATTTGTGCATGCATCTTCGGTACCCGTTTATATCCCAAATTTAGCCAAAAAACACCGAAAATTCGAGTTTTTGGGTCTCAGAAGCGATTTGTACTTGTCTACACTGTGCTAGAAAATTTCAATTTACAGGCCAAGGAAATGCTAAAACACGTTTTTTTGGCCCAAAAAGTCGATTTTTGCATGTATCCGCGGTACCCGTTTATATCCCTAATTTAGCCTAAAAACACCGAGAATTCGAGTTTTTTGTGTCCCAGAAGCAATCTGTACATGTCTACACTGTGCTAGAAAAATTTCAATTTATAGGCTAAAACAATGCTAAAACACATATTCTGGGCCCAAAAAGTCGATTTGTACATGCATCTTCGGTACCCGTTTAAGTCCGAAATTTAGCCTAAAAACACAAAAAAATCATGTTTTTTGGGTCCCAGAAGCGATTTGTACATGTCTACACTGTGCTAGAAAATTTCAATTTACAGGCCAAAAAAATGCTATAAACACGTTTTTAGGCCCAAAAAGTTGATTTGTGCATGCATCTTTGGTACCCGTTTATATCCCAAATTTAGCCTAAAAACACCGAAAATTCGAGTTTTTTGGGTCTCAGAAGCGATTTGTACATGTCTAAACTGTGCAAGAAAATTTTTCAATGTACAGGCCAAAAAAATGCTAAAACACGTTTTTTGGGCCCAAAAAGTCAATTTGTGCATGTATCTTCGGTACCCGTTTATATCCCAAATTTAGCCTAAAAACACCGAAAATTCGAGTTTTTAGGCTCCCAAAAGCGATCTGTACATGTCTACACTATGCTAGAAAATTGTCAATATACAGGCCAAAATGCTAAAACACGTTTTGTGGCCCAAAAAGTCGATTTGTGCATGCATCTTTGGTACCCGTTTATATCCCAAATTTAGCCTAAAAACACCGAAAATTAGAGTTTTTTGGGTCTCAGAAGCAATTTGTACACGTCTACACTGTGCTAAAAAATTTCAATTTACAGGCCAAAGAAATGCTAAAACACGTTTTTTTGGCCCAAAAAGTTGATTTGTGCATGTATCCTCGGTATTCGTTTATATCCCTAATTTAGCCTAAAAACACCGTGAATTCGAGTTTTTTGTGTCCCAGAAGCAATCTGTACATCTCTACACTGTGCTAGAAAAAAATCAATTTACAGGCCAAAAAATTGCTAAAATACTTTTTTTGGGCCCAAAAAGTCGATTTGTGCATGTATCCTCGGTACCCGTTTATATCCCTAAGTTAGCCTAAAAACACCGAGAATTCGAGTTTTTTGTGTCCTAGAAGCAATCTGTACATGTCTACACTGTGCTAGAAAAATTTCAATTTACAGGCCAAAAAAAAATGCTAAAACACGTTTTTTGGGCCCAAAAAGTTGATTTGTGCATGAATCTTCGGTACCCGTTTATATCCCAAATTTAGCCTAAAAACACCGAAAATTCGAGTTTTTTGGGTCCCAGAAGCGATCTGTACATGTCTACACTGTGCTAGAAAATTTTCAATCTATAGGCCAAAACAATGCTAAAACACATTTTTTGGGCCCAAAAAGTCGATTTCTGCATGCATCTTCAATACCCGTTTATATCCCAAATTTAGCCTAAAAACACCGAAAAATCGAGTTTTTTAGGTCTCGGAAGCGATTTGTACATGACTACACTGTGCTAGAAAATTTTCAATTTACAGGCCAAAAAAAAATTAAAATACGTATTTTGGGACCAAAAAGTCGATTTGAGCATGCATCTTCGATACCCGTGTATATCCCAAATTTAGCCTAAAAATACCGAAAAATCGATTTTTTTGGGTTTCAGAAGCGATTTGTACATGTCTACACTGTGCTAGAAAATTTTCAATTTACAGGCCAAAAAAATGTTAAAACACGTTTTTGGGGCCCAAAAATTCGATATGTGAATGCATTTTCGATACCCGTTTATATCCCAAATTTAGCCTAATAACACCGAAAATTCGAGTTTTTTGGGTCTCACAAGCGTTCTATACATGTTTACACTGTGCTAGAACATTTTCAATCTGCAGGCCGAAACAATGCTAAAACATGTTTTTTGGTCCCAAAAAGTCGATTTATGTATGTATCTTCGGTACCCGTTTATATCCCAAATTTAGACAAAAAACACCGAAACTTCGAGTTTTTTGGGTCTCAGAAGCGATTTGTACATGTCTACACTGTGCAAGAAAATTTTCAATATACAGGCCAAAAAAATGCTAAAACACGTTTTTTGGGCCCAAAAAGTCGATTTGTGCATGTATCTTCCGTACCCGTATATATCCCAAATTTAGCCTAAAACACAGAAAATTCGAGTTTTTAGGGTCCCAGAAGCGATCTGTACATGTCTACACTTTGCTAGATAATTGTCAATATACAGGCCAAAATGCTAAAACACGTTTTGTGGCCCAAAAAGTCGATTTGTGCATGCATCTTCGGTACCCGTTTATATCCTAAAGTTAGCTTAAAAACACCGAAAATTCGAGTTTTTGGGTCCCAGAAGCGATTTGTACATGTCTACACTGTGCTAAAAAATTTCAATTTACAGGCCAAAAAAACGCTAAAACACGTTTTTTGGGCCCAAAAGACGATTTGTGCATGCATCTTCGGTACCCGTTTATATCCCTAATATAGCCTAAAAAACATTGAACATTCGAGTTTTTTGGGTATCAGAAGCAATTTGCACATATTTACACTGTGCTAGAAAATTTCAATTTACAGGCCAAAGAAATGCTAAAACACGTTTTTTGGGCCCAAAAAGTCGATTTGTGCATGTATCCTCGGTACCCGTTTATATCCCTAATTTAGTCTAAAAACACCGAGAATTCGAGTTTTTTGTGTCCCAGAAGCAATCTGTACATGTCTACACTGTGCTAGAAAAATTTAAATTTACAGGCCTAAAAAATGCTAAAACACGTTTTTTTAGCCCAAAAACTCGATTTGTGCATGTATCTTCGGTACCCGTTTATATCTCAAATTTAGCCTAATAACACCGAAAATTCGTGTTTTTATGGTCCCAGAAGCGATCTGTACATGTCTACACTGTGCTAGAAAATTGTCAATATACAGGCCGAAAAAATGCTAAAACACGTTTTTTCGGCCCAAAAAGTCGATATGTGCATGTATCTTCGGTACCCGTTTATATCCTAAAGTTAGCCTAAAAACACCGAAAATTCGAGTTTTTGGGTCCCAAAAGCGATTTGTACATGTCTACACTGTGCTAGAAAATTTCAATTTACAGGCCAAAAAAATGCCAAAACACGTTTTTTGTGCCCAAAAGTCGATTTGTGCATGCATCTTCGGTACCCGTTTATATCCCTAATTTAGCCTAAAAAACATTGAAAATTCGAGTTTTTTGGGTCCCAGAAGAGATCTGTTCATGTATACGCTGTTCTAGAAAAATTTCAATTTACAGGCCAAAAAAATGCTAAAACACGTTTTTTGGGCCCAAAAAGTCGATTTGTGCATGTATCTTTGGTACCCGTTTATATCCCAAATTTAGCCTAAAAACACCGAAAAATCGAGTTTTTTGGGTCCCACAAGCGATCTATATATGTCTACACTGTGCTAGAAAATTTTCAATCTATAGGCCAAAACAATGCTAAAACACATATTCTGGGCCCAAAAAGTCGATTTGTGCATGCATCTTCGGTACCCGTTTATATCCCAAATTTAGCCTAAAAACACCGAAAATTAGAGATTTTTGGGTCCCAGAAGCAATCTGTACATGTCTACACTGTGCTAGAAAAAAATCAATTTACAGGCCAAAAAAATGCTAAAACACGTTTTTTGGGCCCAAAAAGTCGATTTGTGCATGTATCTTCGGTACCAGTTTATATCCTAAAGTTAGCCTAAAAACTCCGAAAATTCGAGTTTTGGGGTCTCAGAAGCGATTTGTACTTGTCTACACTGTGCTAGAAAATTTCAATTTACAGGCCAAAAAATGCTAAAACACGTTTTTTGGGCCCAAAAAGTCGATTTGTGCATGTATCTTTGGTACCCGTTTATATCACAAATGTAGCCTAAAAACACCGAAAAATCGAGTTTTTTTGGTGCCAAAAGCGATCTAAATATGTCTACACTGTGCTAGAAAATTTTCAATCTATAGGCCAAAACAATGCTAAAACACATATTCTGGGCCCAAATAGTCGATTTGTACATGCATCTTCGGTACCCGTTTAAGTCCGAAATTTAGCCTAAAAACACCAAAAATTCATGTTTTTTGGGTCCCAGAAGCGATTTGTACATGTCTACACTGTGCTAGAAAATTTCAATTTACAGGCCAAAAAAATGCTATAAACACGTTTTTAGGCCCAAAAAGTTGATTTGTGCATGCATCTTCGGTACCCGTTTATATCCCTAATTTAGCCTAAAAACACCGAAAATTCGAGTTTTTAGGCTCCCCAAAGCGATCTGTACATGTCTACACTATGCTAGAAAATTGTCAATTTACAGGCCAAAATGCTAAAACACGTTTTTTGGGCCCAAAAGTCGATTTGTGCATGCATCTTCGGTACCCGTTTATATCCCTAATTTAGCCTAAAAAACATTGAACATTCGAGTTTTTTGGGTATCAGAAGCAATTTGTACATATTTACACTGTGCTAGAAAATTTCAATTTACAGGCCAAAGAAATGCTAAAACACGTTTTTTGGGCCCAAAAAGTCGATTTGTGCATGTATCCTCGGTACCCGTTTATATCCCTAATTTAGTCTAAAAACACCGAGAATTCGAGTTTTTTGTGTCCCAGCAGCAATCTGTACATGTCTACACTGTGCTAGAAAAATTTAAATTTACAGGCCTAAAAAATGCTAAAACACGTTTTTTTAGCCCAAAAAGTCGATTTGTGCATGTATCTTCGGTACCCGTTTATATCCCAAATTTAGCCTAAAAACACCGAAAAATCGAGTTTTTTGGGTCCCACAAGCTATCTATATATGTCTACACTGTGCTAGAAAATTTTCAATCTATAGGCCAAAACAATGCTAAAACACATATTCTGGGCCCAAAAAGTCGATTTGTGCATGCATCTTCGGTACCCGTTTATATCCCAAATTTAGCCTAAAAACACCGAAAATTAGAGATTTTTGGGTCTCAGAAGCGATTTGTACATGTCTACACTGTGCTAGAAAATTTCAATTTACAGGCCAAAGAAATGCTAAAACACGTTTTTTGGGCTCAAAAAGTCGATTTGTGCATGTATCCTCGGTACTAGTTTATATCCCTAATTTAGCCTAAAAACACCGTGAATTCGAGTTTTTTGTGTCCCAGAAGCAATCTGTACATGTCTACACTGTGCTAGAAAAAAATCAATTTACAGGCCAAAAAAATGCTAAAACACGTTTTTTGGGCCCAAAAAGTCGATTTGTGCATGTATCTTCGGTAACAGTTTATATCCTAAAGTTAGCCTAAAAACTCCGAAAATTCGAGTTTTGGGGTCTCAGAAGCGATTTGTACTTGTCTACACTGTGCTAGAAAATTTCAATTTACAGGCCAAGGAAATGCTAAAACACGTTTTTTGGGCCCAAAAAGTCGATTTTTGCATGTATCCTCGGTACCCGTTTATATCCCTAATTTAGCCTAAAAACACCGAGAATTCGAGTTTTTTGTGTCCCAGAAGCAATCTGTACATGTCTACACTGTGCTAGAAAAATTTCAATTTACAGGCCAAAAAATGCTAAAACACGTTTTTTGGGCCCAAAAAGTCGATTTGTGCATGTATCTTTGGTACCCGTTTATATCACAAATGTAGCCTAAAAACACCGAAAAATCGAGTTTTTTGGGTCCCAAAAGCGATCTAAATATGTCTACACTGTGCTAGAAAATTTTCAATCTATAGGCCAAAACAATGCTAAAACACATATTCTGGGTCCAAAAAGTCGATTTGTACATGCATCTTCGGTACCCGTTTAAGTCCGAAATTTAGCCTAAAAACACCAAAAATTCATGTTTTTTTGGGTCCCAGAAGCGATTTGTACATGTCTACACTGTGCTAGAAAATTTCAATTTACAGGCCAAAAAAATGCTATAAACACGTTTTTAGGCCCAAAAAGTTGATTTGTGCATGCATCTTCGGTACCCGTTTATATCCCTAATTTAGCCTAAAAAACACCGAAAATTCGAGTTTTTAGGCTCCCAAAAGCGATCTGTACATGTCTACACTATGCTAGAAAATTGTTAATTTACAGGCCAAAATGCTAAAACACGTTTTTTGGGCCCAAAAGTCGATTTGTGCATGCATCTTCGGTACCCGTTTATATCCCTAATTTAGCCTAAAAAACATTGAACATTCGAGTTTTTTGGGTATCAGAAGCAATTTGTACATGTCTACACTGTGCTAGAAAAAAATAAATTTACAGGCCTAAAAAATGCTAAAACACGTTTTTTTAGCCCAAAAAGTCGATTTGTGCATGTATCTTCGGTACCCGTTTATATCCCAAATTTAGCCTAAAAACACCGAAAATTCGTGTTTTTATGGTCCCAGAAGCGATCTGTACATGTCTACACTGTGCTAGAAAATTGTCAATATTCAGGCCTAAAAAATGCTAAAACACGTTTTTTCGGCCCAAAAAGTTGATATGTGCATGTATCTTCGGTACCCGTTTATATCCTAAAGTTAGCCTAAAAACACCGAAAATTCAAGTTTTTGGGTCCCAGAAGCGATTTGTACATGTCTACACTGTGCTAGAAAATTTCAATTTACAGGCCAAAAAAATGCCAAAACACGTTTTTTGGGCCCAAAAGTCGATTTGTGCATGCATCTTCGGTACCCGTTTATATCCCTAATTTACCCTAAAAATCATTGAAAATTCGAGTTTTTTCGGTCCCAGAAGCGATCTGTTCATGTATACGCTGTGCTAGAAAAATTTCAATTTACAGGCCAAAAAAATGCTAAAACACGTTTTTTGGGCCCAAAAAGTCGATTTGTGCATGTATCTTTGGTACCCGTTTATATCCCAAATTTAGCCTAAAAACACCGAAAAATCGAGTTTTTTGGGTCCCACAAGCGATCTATATATGTCTACACTGTGCTAGAAAATTTTCAATCTATAGGCCAAAACAATGCTAAAACACATATTCTGGGCCCCAAAAGTCGATTTGTGCATGCATCTTCGGTACCCGTTTATATCCCAAATTTAGCCTAAAAATACCGAAAATTCGAGTTTTTGGGTCTCAGAAGCGATTTGTACTTGTCTACACTGTGCTAGAAAATTTCAATTTACAGGCCAAGGAAATGCTAAAACACGTTTTTTTGGCCCAAAAAGTCGATTTTTGCATGTATCCGCGGTACCCGTTTATATCCCTAATTAGAGCCTAAAAACACCGAGAATTCGAGTTTTTTGTGTGCCAGAAGCAATCTGTACATGTCTACACTGTGCTAGAAAAATTTCAATTTACAGGCCAAAAAATGCTAAAACACGTTTTTTGGGCCCAAAAAGTCGATTTGTGCATGTATCTTTGGTACCCATTTATATCCCAAATTTAGCCTAAAAACACCGAAAAATCGAGTTTTTTGGGTCCCACAAGCGATCTATATATGTCTACACTGTGCTAGAAAATTTTCAATCTATAGGCTAAAACAATGCTAAAACACATATTCTGGGCCCAAAAAGTCGATTTGTACATGCATCTTCGGTACCCGTTTAAGTCCGAAATTTAGCCTAAAAACACCAAAAATTCATGTTTTTAGGGTCCCAGAAGCGATTTGTACATGTCTACACTGTGCTAGAAAATTTCAATTTACAGGCCAAGGAAATGCTAAAACACGTTTTTTGGGCCCAAAAAGTCGATTTTTGCATGTATCCTCGGTACCCGTTTATATCCCTAATTTAGCCTAAAAACACCGAGAATTCGAGTTTTTTGTGTCCCAGAAGCAATCTGTACATGTCTACACTGTGCTAGAAAAATTTCAATTTACAGGCCAAAAAATGCTAAAACACGTTTTTTGGGCCCAAAAAGTCGATTTGTGCATGTATCTTTGGTACCCGTTTATATCACAAATGTAGCCTAAAAACACCGAAAAATCGAGTTTTTTGGGTCCCATAAGCGATCTAAATATGTCTACACTGTGCTAGAAAATTTTCAATCTATAGGCCAAAACAATGCTAAAACACATATTCTGGGTCCAAAAAGTCGATTTGTACATGCATCTTCGGTACCCGTTTAAGTCCGAAATTTAGCCTAAAAACACCAAAAATTCATGTTTTTTTGGGTCCCAGAAGCGATTTGTACATGTCTACACTGTGCTAGAAAATTTCAATTTACAGGCCAAAAAAATGCTATAAACACGTTTTTAGGCCCAAAAAGTTGATTTGTGCATGCATCTTCGGTACCCGTTTATATCCCTAATTTAGCCTAAAAAACACCGAAAATTCGAGTTTTTAGGCTCCCAAAAGCGATCTGTACATGTCTACACTATGCTAGAAAATTGTTAATTTACAGGCCAAAATGCTAAAACACGTTTTTTGGGCCCAAAAGTCGATTTGTGCATGCATCTTCGGTACCCGTTTATATCCCTAATTTAGCCTAAAAAACATTGAACATTCGAGTTTTTTGGGTATCAGAAGCAATTTGTACATGTCTACACTGTGCTAGAAAAAAATAAATTTACAGGCCTAAAAAATGCTAAAACACGTTTTTTTAGCCCAAAAAGTCGATTTGTGCATGTATCTTCGGTACCCGTTTATATCCCAAATTTAGCCTAAAAACACCGAAAATTCGTGTTTTTATGGTCCCAGAAGCGATCTGTACATGTCTACACTGTGCTAGAAAATTGTCAATATTCAGGCCTAAAAAATGCTAAAACACGTTTTTTCGGCCCAAAAAGTTGATATGTGCATGTATCTTCGGTACCCGTTTATATCCTAAAGTTAGCCTAAAAACACCGAAAATTCAAGTTTTTGGGTCCCAGAAGCGATTTGTACATGTCTACACTGTGCTAGAAAATTTCAATTTACAGGCCAAAAAAATGCCAAAACACGTTTTTTGGGCCCAAAAGTCGATTTGTGCATGCATCTTCGGTACCCGTTTATATCCCTAATTTACCCTAAAAATCATTGAAAATTCGAGTTTTTTCGGTCCCAGAAGCGATCTGTTCATGTATACGCTGTGCTAGAAAAATTTCAATTTACAGGCCAAAAAAATGCTAAAACACGTTTTTTGGGCCCAAAAAGTCGATTTGTGCATGTATCTTTGGTACCCGTTTATATCCCAAATTTAGCCTAAAAACACCGAAAAATCGAGTTTTTTGGGTCCCACAAGCGATCTATATATGTCTACACTGTGCTAGAAAATTTTCAATCTATAGGCCAAAACAATGCTAAAACACATATTCTGGGCCCCAAAAGTCGATTTGTGCATGCATCTTCGGTACCCGTTTATATCCCAAATTTAGCCTAAAAATACCGAAAATTCGAGTTTTTGGGTCTCAGAAGCGATTTGTACTTGTCTACACTGTGCTAGAAAATTTCAATTTACAGGCCAAGGAAATGCTAAAACACGTTTTTTTGGCCCAAAAAGTCGATTTTTGCATGTATCCGCGGTACCCGTTTATATCCCTAATTAGAGCCTAAAAACACCGAGAATTCGAGTTTTTTGTGTGCCAGAAGCAATCTGTACATGTCTACACTGTGCTAGAAAAATTTCAATTTACAGGCCAAAAAATGCTAAAACACGTTTTTTGGGCCCAAAAAGTCGATTTGTGCATGTATCTTTGGTACCCATTTATATCCCAAATTTAGCCTAAAAACACCGAAAAATCGAGTTTTTTGGGTCCCACAAGCGATCTATATATGTCTACACTGTGCTAGAAAATTTTCAATCTATAGGCTAAAACAATGCTAAAACACATATTCTGGGCCCAAAAAGTCGATTTGTACATGCATCTTCGGTACCCGTTTAAGTCCGAAATTTAGCCTAAAAACACCAAAAATTCATGTTTTTAGGGTCCCAGAAGCGATTTGTACATGTCTACACTGTGCTAGAAAATTTCAATTTACAGGCCAAGGAAATGCTAAAACACGTTTTTTGGGCCCAAAAAGTCGATTTTTGCATGTATCCTCGGTACCCGTTTATATCCCTAATTTAGCCTAAAAACACCGAGAATTCGAGTTTTTTGTGTCCCAGAAGCAATCTGTACATGTCTACACTGTGCTAGAAAAATTTCAATTTACAGGCCAAAAAATGCTAAAACACGTTTTTTGGGCCCAAAAAGTCGATTTGTGCATGTATCTTTGGTACCCGTTTATATCACAAATGTAGCCTAAAAACACCGAAAAATCGAGTTTTTTGGGTCCCAAAAGCGATCTAAATATGTCTACACTGTGCTAGAAAATTTTCAATCTATAGGCCAAAACAATGCTAAAACACATATTCTGGGTCCAAAAAGTCGATTTGTACATGCATCTTCGGTACCCGTTTAAGTCCGAAATTTAGCCTAAAAACACCAAAAATTCATGTTTTTTTGGGTCCCAGAAGCGATTTGTACATGTCTACACTGTGCTAGAAAATTTCAATTTACAGGCCAAAAAAATGCTATAAACACGTTTTTAGGCCCAAAAAGTTGATTTGTGCATGCATCTTCGGTACCCGTTTATATCCCTAATTTAGCCTAAAAAACACCGAAAATTCGAGTTTTTAGGCTCCCAAAAGCGATCTGTACATGTCTACACTATGCTAGAAAATTGTTAATTTACAGGCCAAAATGCTAAAACACGTTTTTTGGGCCCAAAAGTCGATTTGTGCATGCATCTTCGGTACCCGTTTATATCCCTAATTTAGCCTAAAAAACATTGAACATTCGAGTTTTTTGGGTATCAGAAGCAATTTGTACATGTCTACACTGTGCTAGAAAAAAATAAATTTACAGGCCTAAAAAATGCTAAAACACGTTTTTTTAGCCCAAAAAGTCGATTTGTGCATGTATCTTCGGTACCCGTTTATATCCCAAATTTAGCCTAAAAACACCGAAAATTCGTGTTTTTATGGTCCCAGAAGCGATCTGTACATGTCTACACTGTGCTAGAAAATTGTCAATATTCAGGCCTAAAAAATGCTAAAACACGTTTTTTCGGCCCAAAAAGTTGATATGTGCATGTATCTTCGGTACCCGTTTATATCCTAAAGTTAGCCTAAAAACACCGAAAATTCAAGTTTTTGGGTCCCAGAAGCGATTTGTACATGTCTACACTGTGCTAGAAAATTTCAATTTACAGGCCAAAAAAATGCCAAAACACGTTTTTTGGGCCCAAAAGTCGATTTGTGCATGCATCTTCGGTACCCGTTTATATCCCTAATTTACCCTAAAAATCATTGAAAATTCGAGTTTTTTCGGTCCCAGAAGCGATCTGTTCATGTATACGCTGTGCTAGAAAAATTTCAATTTACAGGCCAAAAAAATGCTAAAACACGTTTTTTGGGCCCAAAAAGTCGATTTGTGCATGTATCTTTGGTACCCGTTTATATCCCAAATTTAGCCTAAAAACACCGAAAAATCGAGTTTTTTGGGTCCCACAAGCGATCTATATATGTCTACACTGTGCTAGAAAATTTTCAATCTATAGGCCAAAACAATGCTAAAACACATATTCTGGGCCCCAAAAGTCGATTTGTGCATGCATCTTCGGTACCCGTTTATATCCCAAATTTAGCCTAAAAATACCGAAAATTCGAGTTTTTGGGTCTCAGAAGCGATTTGTACTTGTCTACACTGTGCTAGAAAATTTCAATTTACAGGCCAAGGAAATGCTAAAACACGTTTTTTTGGCCCAAAAAGTCGATTTTTGCATGTATCCGCGGTACCCGTTTATATCCCTAATTAGAGCCTAAAAACACCGAGAATTCGAGTTTTTTGTGTGCCAGAAGCAATCTGTACATGTCTACACTGTGCTAGAAAAATTTCAATTTACAGGCCAAAAAATGCTAAAACACGTTTTTTGGGCCCAAAAAGTCGATTTGTGCATGTATCTTTGGTACCCATTTATATCCCAAATTTAGCCTAAAAACACCGAAAAATCGAGTTTTTTGGGTCCCACAAGCGATCTATATATGTCTACACTGTGCTAGAAAATTTTCAATCTATAGGCTAAAACAATGCTAAAACACATATTCTGGGCCCAAAAAGTCGATTTGTACATGCATCTTCGGTACCCGTTTAAGTCCGAAATTTAGCCTAAAAACACCAAAAATTCATGTTTTTAGGGTCCCAGAAGCGATTTGTACATGTCTACACTGTGCTAGAAAATTTCAATTTACAGGCCAAAAAAATGCTATAAACACGTTTTTAGGCCCAAAAAGTTGATTTGTGCATGCATCTTTGGTACCCGTTTATATCCCAAATTTAGCCTAAAAACACCGAAAATTCGAGTTTTTTGGGTCTCAGAAGCGATTTGTACATGTCTAAACTGTGCAAGAAAATTTTCAATATACAGGCCAAAAAAATGCTAAAACACGTTTTTTTGGCCCAAAAAGTCAATTTGTGCATGTATCTTCGGTACCCGTTTATATCCCAAATTTAGCCTAAAAACACCGAAAATTCGAGTTTTTAGGCTCCCAAAAGCGATCTGTACATGTCTACACTATGCTAGAAAATTGTCAATATACAGGCCAAAATGCTAAAACACGTTTTGTGGCCCAAAAAGTCGATTTGTGCATGCATCTTTGGTACCCGTTTATATCCCAAATTTAGCCTAAAAACACCGAAAATTAGAGTTTTTTTGGTCTCAGAAGCAATTTGTACACGTCTACACTGTGCTAGAAAATTTCAATTTACAGGCCAAAGAAATGCTAAAACACGTTTTTTGGGCCCAAAAAGTCGATTTGTGCATGTATCCTCGGTATTCGTTTATATCCCTAATTTAGCCTAAAAACACCGTGAATTCGAGTTTTTTGTGTCCCAGAAGCAATCTGTACATCTCTACACTGTGCTAGAAAAAAATCAATTTACAGGCCAAAAAATTGCTAAAACACGTTTTTTGGGCCCAAAAAGTCGATTTGTGCATGTATCCTCGGTACCCGTTTATATCCCTAATTTAGCCTAAAAACACCGAGAATTCGAGTTTTTTGTGTCCCAGAAGCAATCTGTACATGTCTACACTGTGCTAGAAAAATTTCAATTTACAGGCCAAAAAAAAATGCTAAAACACGTTTTTTGGGCCCAAAAAGTTGATTTGTGCATGTATCATCGGTACCCGTTTATATCCCAAATTTAGCCTAAAAACACCGAAAATTCGAGTTTTTTGGGTCCCAGAAGCGATCTGTACATGTCTACACTGTGCTAGAAAATTTTCAATCTATAGGCCAAAACAATGCTAAAACACATTTTTTGGGCCCAAAAAGTCGATTTCTGCATGCATCTTCAATACCCGTTTATATCCCAAATTTAGCCTAAAAACACCGAAAAATCGAGTTTTTTAGGTCTCGGAAGCGATTTGTACATGACTACACTGTGCTAGAAAATTTTCAATTTACAGGCCAAAAAAAAATTAAAATACGTATTTTGGGACCAAAAAGTCGATTTGAGCATGCATCTTCGATACCCGTTTATATCCCAAATTTAGCCTAAAAATACCGAAAAATCGATTTTTTTGGGTTTCAGAAGCGATTTGTACATGTCTACACTGTGCTAGAAAATTTTCATTTTACAGGCCAAAAAAATGTTAAAACACGTTTTTAGGGCCCAAAAATTCGATATGTGAATGCATTTTCGATACCCGTTTATATCCCAAATTTAGCCTAAAAACACCAAAAAATCGATTTTTTTTGGTCTCAGAAGCGATCTGTACATATCTACACTGTGCTAGAAAATTATCAATTTACAGGCCGAAATTTTTTTAAAATACTTATTTTGGCCCAAAAAGTCGATTTGTTCATGCATCTTCGATACCCGTTTATATCCCTAATTTAGCCTAATAACACCGAAAATTCGAGTTTTTTGGGTCTCACAAGCGTTCTATACATGTTTACACTGTGCTAGAACATTTTCAATCTGCAGGCAGAAACAATGCTAAAACATGTTTTTTGGTCCCAAAAAGTCGATTTATGTATGTATCTTCGGTACCCGTTTATATCCCAAATTTAGACAAAAAACACCGAAACTTCGAGTTTTTTGGGTCTCAGAAGCGATTTGTACATGTCTACACTGTGCAAGAAAATTTTCAATATACAGGCCAAAAAAATGCTAAAACACGTTTTTTGGGCCCAAAAAGTCGATTTGTGCATTTATCTTCCGTACCCGTATATATCCCAAATTTAGCCTAAGACACAGAAAATTCGAGTTTTTAGTGTCCCAGAAGCGATCTGTACATGTCTACACTTTGCTAGATAATTGTCAATATACAGGCCAAAATGCTAAAACACGTTTTGTGGCCCAAAAAGTCGATTTGTGCATGCATCTTCGGTACCCGTTTATATCCTAAAGTTAGCTTAAAAACACCGAAAATTCGAGTTTTTGGGTCCCAGAAGCGATTTGTACATGTCTACACTGTGCTAAAAAATTTCAATTTACAGGCCAAAAAAACGCTAAAACACGTTTTTTGGGCCCAAAAGACGATTTGTGCATGCATCTTCGGTACCCGTTTATATCCCTAATATAGCCTAAAAAACATTGAACATTCGAGTTTTTTGGGTATCAGAAGCAATTTGCACATATTTACACTGTGCTAGAAAACTTCAATTTACAGGCCAAAGAAATGCTAAAACACGTTTTTTAGGCCCAAAAAGTCGATTTGTGCATGTATCCTCGGTACCCGTTTATATCCCTAATTTAGTCTAAAAACACCGAGAATTCCAGTTTTTTGTGTCCCAGAAGCAATCTGTACATGTCTACACTGTGCTAGAAAAATTTAAATTTACAGGCCTAAAAAATGCTAAAACACGTTTTTTTTAGCCCAAAAAGTCGATTTGTGCATGTATCTTCGGTACCCGTTTATATCCCAAATTTAGCCTAAAAACACCGAAAATTCGTGTTTTTATGGTCCCAGAAGCGATCTGTACATGTCTACACTGTGCTAGAAAATTGTCAATATACAGGCCGAAAAAATGCTAAAACACGTTTTTTCGGCCCAAAAAGTCGATATGTGCATGTATCTTCGGTACCCGTTTATATCCTAAAGTTAGCCTAAAAACACCGAAAATTCGAGTTTTTGGGTCCCAGAAGCGATTTGTACATGTCTACACTGTGCTAGAAAATTTCAATTTACAGGCCAAAAAAATGCCAAAACACGTTTTTTGTGCCCAAAAGTCGATTTGTGCATGCATCTTCGGTACCCGTTTATATCCCTAATTTAGCCTAAAAAACATTGAAAATTCGAGTTATTTGGGTCCCAGAAGCGATCTGTTCATGTATACGCTGTTCTAGAAAAATTTCAATTTACAGGCCAAAAAAATACTAAAACACGTTTTTTGGGCCCAAAAAGTCGATTTGTGCATGTATCTTTGGTACCCGTTTATATCCCAAATTTAGCCTAAAAACACCGAAAAATCGAGTTTTTTGGGTCCCACAAGCGATCTATATATGTCTACACTGTGCTAGAAAATTTTCAATCTATAGGCCAAAACAATGCTAAAACACATATTCTGGGCCCAAAAAGTCGATTTGTGCATGCATCTTCGGTACCCGTTTATATCCCAAATTTAGCCTAAAAACACCGAAAATTAGAGATTTTTGGGTCTCAGAAGCGATTTGTACATGTCTACACTGTGCTAGAAAATTTCAATTTACAGGCCAAAGAAATGCTAAAACACGTTTTTTGGGCTCAAAAAGTCGATTTGTGCATGTATCCTCGGTACTAGTTTATATCCCTAATTTAGCCTAAAAACACCGTGAATTCGAGTTTTTTGTGTCCCAGAAGCAATCTGTACATGTCTACACTGTGCTAGAAAAAAATCAATTTACAGGCCAAAAAAATGCTAAAACACGTTTTTTGGGCCCAAAAAGTCGATTTGTGCATGTATCTTCGGTACCAGTTTATATCCTAAAGTTAGCCTAAAAACTCCGAAAATTCGAGTTTTGGGGTCTCAGAAGCGATTTGTACTTGTCTACACTGTGCTAGAAAATTTCAATTTACAGGCCAAGGAAATGCTAAAACACGTTTTTTGTGCCCAAAAAGTCGATTTTTGCATGTATCCTCGGTACCCGTTTATATCCCTAATTTAGCCTAAAAACACCGAGAATTCGAGTTTTTTGTGTCCCAGAAGCAATCTGTACATGTCTACACTGTGCTAGAAAAATTTCAATTTACAGGCCAAAAAATGCTAAAACACGTTTTTTGGGCCCAAAAAGTCGATTTGTGCATGTATCTTTGGTACCCGTTTATATCACAAATGTAGCCTAAAAACACCGAAAAATCGAGTTTTTTGGGTCCCAAAAGAGATCTAAATATGTCTACACTGTGCTAGAAAATTTTCAATCTATAGGCCAAAACAATGCTAAAACACATATTCTGGGCCCAAAAAGTCGATTTGTACATGCATCTTCGGTACCCGTTTATATCCCTAATTTAGCCTAAAAAACATTGAACATTCGAGTTTTTTGGGTATCAGAAGCAATTTGTACATATTTACACTGTGCTAGAAAATTTCAATTTACAGGCCAAAGAAATGCTAAAACACGTTTTTTGGGCCCAAAAAGTCGATTTGTGCATGTATCCTCGGTACCCGTTTATATCCCAAATTTAGCCTAAAAACACCGAAAATTCGAGTTTTTAGGCTCCCAAAAGCGATCTGTACATGTCTACACTATGCTAGAAAATTGTCAATATACAGGCCAAAATGCTAAAACACGTTTTGTGGCCCAAAAAGCCGATTTGTGCATGCATCTTTGGTACCCGTTTATATCCCAAATTTAGCCTAAAAACACCGAAAATTAGAGTTTTTTGGGTCTCTGAAGCAATTTGTACAGGTCTACACTGTGCTAGAAAATTTCAATTTACAGGCCAAAGAAATGCTGAAACACGTTTTTTGGGCCCAAAAAGTCGATTTGTGCATGTATCCTCGGTATTCGTTTATATCCCTAATTTAGCCTAAAAACACCGTGAATTCGAGTTTTTAGTGTCCCAGAAGCAATCTGTACATCTCTACACTGTGCTAGAAAAAAATCAATTTACAGGCCAAAAAAATGCTAAAACACGTTTTTTGGGCCCAAAAAGTCGATTTGTGCATGTATCCTCGGTACCCGTTTATATCCCTAATTTAGCCTAAAAACACCGAGAATTCGAGTTTTTTGTGTCCCAGAAGCAATCTGTACATGTCTACACTGTGCTAGAAAAATTTCAATTTACAGGCCAAAAAAAATGCTAAAACACATTTTTTGGGCCCAAAAAGTCGATTTGTGCATGCATCTTCGATACCCGTTTATATCCCAAATTTAGCTTAAAAACACCGAAAATTCGAGTTTTTTGGGTCCCAGAAGCGATCTGTACATGTCTACACTGTGCTAGAAACTTTTCAATCTATAGGCCAAAACAATGCTAAAACACATTTTTTGGGCCCAAAAAGTCGATTTGTGCATGCATCTTCGATACCCGTTTATATCCCAAATTTAGCCTAAAAACACCGAAAAATCGAGTTTTTTAGGTCTCAGAAGCGATTTGTACATGACTACACTGTGCTAGAAAATTTTCAATTTACAAGCCAAAAAAAATTTAAAATACGTATTTTGGGACCAAAAAGTCGATTTGAGCATGCATCTTCGATACCCGTTTATATCCCAAATATAGCCTAAATTTACCGAAAAATCGATTTTTTTGGGTTTCAGAAGCGATTTGTACATGTCTACACTGTGCTAGAAAATTTTCAATTTACAGGCCAAAAAAATGTTAAAACACGTTTTTGGGGCCCAAAAATTCGATATGTGAATGCATTTTCGATACCTGTTTATATCCCAAATTTAGCCTAAAAACACCAAAAAATCGAATTTTTTTGGTCTCAGAAGCGATCTGTACATATCTACACTGTGCTAGAAAATTATCAATTTACAGGCCGATTTTTTTTTAAAATACTTATTTTGGCCCAAAAAGTCGATTTGTTCATGCATCTTCGATACCCGTTTATATCCCTAATTTAGCCTAATAACACCGAAAATTCGAGTTTTTTGGGTCTCACAAGCGTTCTATACATGTTTACACTATGCTAGAACATTTTCAATCGGCAGGCCGAAACAATGCTAAAACATGTTTTTTGGGCCCAAAAAGTCGATTTGTGCATGTATCTTCCGTACTCGTATATATCCCAAATTTAGCCTAAAACACAGAAAATTCGAGTTTTTAGGGTCCCAGAAGCGATCTGTACATGTCTACACTTTGCTAGATAATTGTCAATATACAGGCCAAAATGCTAAAACACGTTTTGTGGCCCAAAAAGTCGATTTGTGCATGCATCTTCGGTACCCGTTTATATCCTAAAGTTAGCTTAAAAACACCGAAAATTCGAGTTTTTGGGTCCCAGAAGCGATTTGTACATGTCTACACTGTGCTAGAAAATTTCAATTTACAGGCCAAAAAAACGCTAAAACACGTTTTTTGGGCCCAAAAGACGATTTGTGCATGCATCTTCGGTACCCGTTTATATCCCTAATTTAGCCTAAAAAACATTGAACATTCGAGTTTTTTGGGTATCAGAAGCACTTTGTACATATTTACACTGTGCTAGAAAATTTCAATTTACAGGCCAAAGAAATGCTAAAACACGTTTTTTGGGCCCAAAAAGTCGATTTGAGCATGTATCCTCGGTACCCGTTTATATCCCTAATTTAGTCTAAAAATACAGAGAATTCGAGTTTTTTGTGTCCCAGAAGCAATCTGTACATGTCTACACTGTGCTAGAAAATTGTCAATATACAGGCCGAAAAAATGCTAAAACACGTATTTTCGGCCCAAAAAGTCGATATGTGCATGTATCTTCGGTACCCGTTTATATCCTAAAGTTAGCCTAAAAACACCGAAAATTCGAGTTTTTGGGTCAGAGAAGCGATTTGTACATGTCTACACTGTGCTAGAAAATTTCAATTTACAGGCCAAAAAAATGCCAAAACACGTTTTTTGTGCCCAAAAGTCGATTTGTACATGCATCTTCGGTACCCGTTTATATCCCTAATTTAGCCTAAAAAACATTGAAAATTTGAGTTTTTTGGGTCCCATAAGCGATCTGTTCATGTATACGCTGTTCTAGAAAAAAATCAATTTACAGGTAAAAAAAATGCTAAAACACGTTTTTTGGGCCCAAAAAGTCGATTTGTGCATGTATCTTTGGTACCAGTTTATATCCCAAATTTAGCCTAAAAACACCGAAAAATCGAGTTTTTTGGGTCCCACAAGCGATCTATATATGTCTACACTGTGCTAGAAAATTTTCAATCTATAGGCCAAAACAATGCTAAAACACATATTCTGGGCAAAAAAAAGTCGATTTGTGCATGTATCTTCGGTAACCGTTTATATCCCAAATTTAGCCTAAAAACACCGAAAATTAGAGATTTTTGGGTCTCAGAAGCGATTTGTACATGTCTACACTGTGCTAGAAAATTTCAATTTACATGCCAAAGAAATGTTAAAACACGTTTTTTGGGCTCAGAAAGTCGATTTGTGCATGTATCCTCGGTACTAGTTTATATCCCTAATTTAGCCTAAAAAACCCGTGAATTCGAGTTTTTTGTGTCCCAGAAGCAATCTGTACATGTCTACACTGTGGTAGAAAAAAATCAATTTACAGGCCAAAACAATGCTAAAACACGTTTTTTGGGCCCAAAAAGCCGATTTGTGCATGTATCCTCGGTACCCGTTTATATCCCTAATTTAGCCTGAAAACACCGAGAATTCGAGTTTTTTGTGTCCCAGAAGCAATCTGTACATGTCTACACTGTGCTAGAAAAATTTCTATTTACAGGCCAAAAAAAATGCTAAAACACGTTTTTTGGACCAAAAAAGTTGATTTGTGCATGTATCTTTGGTACCCGTTTATATCCCAAATTTAGCCTAAAAACACCGGAAATTCGAGTTTTTTGGGTCCCAGAAGCAATCTGTACATGTCTACACTGTGCTAGAAAATTTTCAATCTATAGGCCAAAATAATGCTAAAACACATTTTTTGGGCCCAAAAAGTCGATATGTGCATGTATCTTCGGTACCCGTTTATATCCTAAAGTTAGCCTAAAAACACCGAAAATTCGAGTTTTTGGGTCTCAGAAGCGATTTGTACTTGTCTACACTGTGCTAGAAAATTTCAATTTACAAGCCAAAGAAATGCTAAAACACGTTTTTTGGGCCCAAAAAGTCGATTTGTGCATGTATCCTCGGTACCCGTTTATATCCCTAATTTAGCCTAAAAACACCGAATATTCGAGTTTTTTGGGTCTCAGAAGCAATCTGTACATGTCTACACTGTGCTAGAAAAATTTCAATTTACAGGTCAAAAAAATGCTAAAACACGTTTTTTGGGCCCAAAAAGTCGATTTGTGCATGTATCTTTGGTACCCGTTTATATCCCAAATTTAGCCTAAAAACACCAAAAATTCGAGTTTTTTGGGTCCCAGAAGCGATTTGTACATGTTTACACTGTGCTAGAAAATTTCAATTTACAGGCCAAAAAAATGCTAAAACACGTTTTTTGGGCCCAAAAAGTCGATTTGTGCATGTATCTTCGGTACCCGTTCATATCCCAAATTTAGACAAAAAACACCGAAACTTCGAGTTTTTTGGGTCTCAGAAGCGATTTGTACATGTCTACACTGTGCAAGAAAATTTTCAATATACAGGCCAAAAAAATGCTAAAACACGTTTTTTGGGCCCAAAAAGTCGATTTGTGCATGTATCTTCCGTACCCGTATATATCCCAAATTTAGCCTAAAACACAGAAAATTCGAGTTTTTAGGGTCCCAGAAGCGATCTGTACATGTCTACACTTTGCTAGATAATTGTCAATATACAGGCCAAAATGCTAAAACACGTTTTGTGGCCCAAAAAGTCGATTTGTGCATGCATCTTCGGTACCCGTTTATATCCTAAATTTAGCTTAAAAACACCGAAAATTCGAGTTTTTGGGTCCCAGAAGCGATTTGTACATGTCTACACTGTGCTAGAAAATTTCAATTTACAGGCCAAAAAAACGCTAAAACACGTTTTTTGGGCCCAAAAGTCGATTTGTGCATGCATCTTCGGTACCCGTTTATATCCCTAATTTAGCCTAAAAAACATTGAACATTCGAGTTTTTTGGGTATCAGAAGCAATTTGTACATATTTACACTGTGCTAGAAAATTTCAATTTACAGGCCAAAAAATGCTAAAACACGTTTTTTGGGCCCAAAAAAGTCGATTTGTGCATGTATCCTCGGTACCCGTTTATATCCCTAATTTAGTCTAAAAACACAGAGAATTCGAGTTTTTTGTGTCCCAGAAGCAATCTGTACATGTCTACACTGTGCTAGAAAAATTTAAATTTACAGGCCTAAAAAATGCTAAAACACGTTTTTTTAGCCCAAAAAGTCGATTTGTGTATGTATCTTCGGTACCCGTTTACATCCCAAATTTAGCCTAAAAACACCGAAAATTCGTGTTTTTATGGTCCCAGAAGCGATCTTTAAATGTCTACACTGTGCTAGAAAATTGTCAATATACAGGTCGAAAAAATGCTAAAACACGTTTTTTCGGCCCAAAAAGTCGATATGTGCATGTATCTTCGGTACCCGTTTATATCCTAAAGTTAGCCTAAAAACACCGAAAATTCGAGTTTTTGGGTCAGAGAAGCGATTTGTACATGTCTACACTGTGCTAGAAAATTTCAATTTACAGGCCAAAAAAATGCCAAAACACGTTTTTTGTGCCCAAAAGTCGATTTGTGCATGCATCTTCGGTACCCGTTTATATCCCTAATTTAGCCTAAAAAACATTGAAAATTTGAGTTTTTTGGGTCCCAGAAGCGATCTGTTCATGTATACGCTGTTCTAGAAAAAAATCAATTTACAGGCCAAAAAAATGCTAAAACATGTTTTTTGGGCCCAAAAAGTCGATTTGTGCATGTATCTTTCGTACCCGTTTATATCCCAAATTTAGCCTAAAAACACCAAAAATTCGAGTTTTTTGGGTCCCAGAAGCGATTTGTACATGTTTACACTGTGCTAGAAAATTTCAATTTACAGGCCAAAAAAATGCTAAAACACGTTTTTTGGGCCCAAAAAGTCGATTTGTGCATGTATCCTCGGTACTCGTTTATCTCCCTAATTTAGCCTAAAAACACCGTGAATTCGAGTTTTTTGTGTCCCAGAAGCAATCTGTACATGTCTACACTGTGCTAGAAAAAAATCAATTTACAGGCCAAAAAAATGCTAAAACACGTTTTTTGGGCCCAAAAAGTCGATTTGTGCATGTATCCTCGGTACCCGTTTATATCCCTAATTTAGCCTAAAAACACCGAGAATTCGAGTTTTTTTGTGTCCCAGAAGCAATCTGTACATGTCTACACTGTGCTAGAAAAAATTCAATTTACATGCCAAAAAAAATGCTAAAACACGTTTTTTGGGCCCAAAAAGTTGATTTGTGCATGTATCTTCTGTACCCGTTTATATCCCAAATTTAGCCAAAAAACACCGAAAAATCGAGTTTTTTGGGTCTCAGAAGCGATTTGTACATGACAACACTGAGCTAGAAAATTTTCAATTTATAGGCCAAAACAAATTTAAAACACGTATTTTGGGACCAAAAAGTCGATTTGAGCATGCATCTTCGATACCCGTTTATATCCCAAATTTAGCCTAAAAATACCGAAAAATCGAGTTTTTTGGGTTTCAGAAGCGATTTTTACATGTCTACACTGTGCTAGAAAATTTTCAATTTACAGGCCAAAAAAATGTTAAAAAACTTTTTTTGGGCCCAAAAGTCGATTTGTGCATGCATCTTCGGTACCCGTTTATATCCCTAATTCAGCCTAAAAAACATTGAAAATTCGAGTTTTTTGGGACCCAGAAGCGATCTGTTCATGTCTACGCTGTGCTAGAAAATTTTCAATTTACCGCAAAAGAAATTCTAAAACATGTTTTTTTGGGCTCAAAAGTCGATTTGTGCATGCATCTTCCGTACCCGTTTATTTCCAAAATTTAGCATAAAAACACCAAAAATTCGAGTTTTTTGGGTCCCAAAAGCGATCTTTACATGTCTATACTGTGCTAGAACTTTTTCAATCTGCAGCCCGAAACAATGCTAAAACACGTTTTTTGGTCCCAAAAAGTCGATTTGTGTATGTATCTTAGGTACCCGTTTATATCCCAAATTTAGACAAAAAACACCGAAACTTCGAGTTTTTTGGGTCCCAGAAGCGATCTGTACATGTCTTCACTTTGCTAGATAATTGTCAATATACTGGCCAAAATGCTATAACACGTTTTGTGGCCCAAAAAGTCGATTTGTGCATGCATCTTCGGTACCCGTTTATATCCTAAAGTTAGCTTAAAAACACCGAAAATTCGAGTTTGTGGGTCCCTAAGCGATTTGTACATGTCTACACTGTGCTAGAAAATTTCAATTTACAGGCCAAAAAAATGCTAAAACACGTTTTTGGGGCCCAAAAGTCGATTTGTGCATGCATCTTCGGTACCCGTTTATATCCCTAATTTAGCCTAAAAAACAATGAACATTCGAGTTTTTTGGGTCTCAGAAGCAATTTGTACATGTCTACACTGTGCTAGAAAATTTCAATTTACAGGCCAAAGAAATGCTAAAACACGTTTTTTGGGCCCAAAAAGTCGATTTGTGCATGTATCCTCGGTACCCGTTTATATCCCTAATTTAATCTAAAAACACAGAGAATTCGAGTTTTTTGTGTACCAGAAGCAATCTGTACATGTCTACACTGTGCTAGAAAATTTCAATTTACAGGCCAACAAAATGCTAAAACACGTTTTTTGGGCCCAAAAAGTCGATTTGTGCATGTATCTTCGGTACCCCGTTTATATCCGAAATTTAGCCTAAAAACAACGAAAATTCGAGTTTTTATGGTCCCAGAAGCAATCTGTACATGTCTACACTGTGCTAGAAAATTTTCAATCTATAGGCCAAAACAATGCTAAAACACATTTTTTGGGCCCAAAAAGTCGATTTGTGCATGCATCTTCGATACCCGTTTATATCCCAAATTTAGCCTAATAACACCGAAAAATCGAGTTTTTTGGGTCTCAGAAGCGATTTGTACATGACTACACTGTGCTAGAAAATTTTCAATTTGCAGGCCAAAAAAAATTTAAAACACGTATTTTGGGACCAAAAAGTCGATTTGAGCATGCATCTTCGATACCCGTTTATATCCCAAATTTAGCCTAAAAATACCGAAAAATCGAGTTTTTTGGGTTTCAGAAGCGATTTGTACATGTCTACACTGTGCTAGAAAATTTCAATTTACAGGCCAAAAAAATGCCAAATCACGTTTTTTGGGCCCAAAAGTCGATTTGTGCATGCATCTTCGGTACCCGTTTATATCCCTAATTTAGCCTAAAAAACATTGAAAATTCGAGTTTTTTGGGTCCCAGAAACGATCTGTTCATGTATACGCTGTGCTAGAAAAATTTCAACTTACAGGCCAAAAAAATGCTAAAACATGTTTTTTGGGCACAAAAAGTCGATTTGTGCATGTATTTTTGGTACCCGTTTATATCCATAATTTAGCCTAAAAACACCGAAAAATCGAGTTTTTTGGGTCCCACAAGCGATCTATATATGTCTACACTGTGCTAGAAAATTTTCAATCTATAGGCCAAAACAATGCTAAAACACATATTCTGGGCCCAAAAAGTCGATTTGTGCATGCATCTTCGGTACCCGTTTATATCCCAAATTTAGCCTAAAAACACCGAAAATTAGAGTTTTTTGGGTCTCAGAAGCGATTTGTACATGTCTACACTGTGCTAGATAATTTCAATTTACAGGCCAAAGAAATGCTAAAACACGTTTTTTGGGCTCAAAAAGTCGATTTGTGCATGTATCCTCGGTACTCGTTTATATCCCTAATTTAACCTAAAAACAACGTGAATTCGAGTTTTTTGTGTCCCAGAAGCAATCTGTACATGTCTACACTGTGGTAGAAAAAAATCAATTTACAGGCCAAAGAAATGCAAAAACACGTTTTTTGGGCTCAAAAAGTCGATTTGTGCATGTATCCTCGGTACTCGTTTATATCCCTAATTTAGCCTAAAAACAACGTGAATTCGAGTTTTTTGTGTCCCAGAAGCGATCTGTACATGTCTACACTGTGCTAGAAAATTTTCAATCTATAGGCCAAAACAATGCTAAAATACATTTTTTGGGCCCAAAAAGTCGATTTGTGCATGCATCTTCGATACCCGTTTATATCCCTAATTTAGCCTAATAACACCGAAAAATCGAGTTTTTTGGGTCTCAGAAGCGATTTGTACATGACTACACTGTGCTAGAAAATTTTCAATTTACAGGCCGAAAACAAATTTAAAACACGTATTTTGGGACCAATAAGTCGATTTGAGCATGCATCTTCGATACCCGTTTATATCCCTAATTTAGCCTAAAAATACCGAAAAATCGAGTTTTTTGGGTTCCAGAAGCGATTTGTACATGTCTACAATGTGCTAGAACACTTTCAATTTACAGGCCAAAAAAATGTTAAAACACGTTTTTGGGGCCCAAAAATTCGATATGTGCATGCATTTTCGATACCCGTTTATATCCCAAATTTAGCCTAAAAACACCGAAAAATCGATTTTTTTTGGTCTCAGAAGCGATCTGTACATGTCTACACTGTGCTAGAAAATTATCAATTTACAGGCCGAAATTTTTTTAAAATACTTATTTTGGGCCCAAAAAGTCGATTTGTGCATGCATCTTCGATACCCGTTTATATCCCTAATTTAGCCTAATAACACCGAAAATTCGAGTTTTTTGGGTCCCACAAGCGATCTATACATGTCTACATTGTGCTAGAAAATTTTCAATCTATAGGCCGAAACAATGCTAAAATAAATTTTTTTGGGCCCAAAAAGTCGATTTGTGCATGCATCTTCGATACCCGTTTATATCCCTAATTTAGCCTAATAACACCGAAAAATCGAGTTTTTTGGGTCTCAGAAGTGATTTGTACATGACTACACTGTGCTAGAAAATTTTCAATTTTCAGGCCGAAAACAAATTTAAAACACGTATTTTGGGACCAATAAGTCGATTTGAGCATGCATCTTCGATACCCGTTTATATCCCTAATTTAGCCTAAAAATACCGAAAAATCGAGTTTTTTGGGTTCCAGAAGCGATTTGTACATGTCTACAATGTGCTAGAACACTTTCAATTTACAGGCCAAAAAAATGTTAAAACACGTTTTTGGGGCCCAAAAATTCGATATGTGCATGCATTTTCGATACCCGTTTATATCCCAAATTTAGCCTAAAAATACCGAAAAATCGATTTTTTTTGGTCTCAGAAGCGATCTGTACATGTCTACACTGTGCTAGAAAATTATCAATTTACAGGCCGAAATTTTTTTAAAATACTTATTTTGGGCCCAAAAAGTCGATTTGTGCATGTATCTTCGGTACCCGTTTATATCCCAAATTTAACCTAAAAACACCGAAAATTCGAGTTTTTTGGGTCTCAGAAGCGATTTGTACATGTTTACACTGTGCTAGAACATTTTCAATCTGCAGCCCGAAACAATGCTAAAACACGTTTTTTGGTCCCAAAAAGTCGATTTGTGTATGTATCTTAGGTACCCGTTTATATCCCAAATTTAGACAAAAAACACCGAAACTTCGAGTTTTTGGGGTCCCAGAAGCGATCTGTACATGTCTTCACTTTGCTAGATAATTGTCAATATACTGGCCAAAATGCTAAAACACGTTTTGTGGCCCAAAAAGTCGATTTGTGCATGCATCTTCGGTACCCGTTTATATCCTAAAGTTAGCTTAAACACACCGAAAATTCGAGTTTGTGGGTCCCTAAGCGATTTGTACATGTCTACACTGTGCTAGAAAATTTCAATTTACAGGCCAAAAAAATGCTAAAACACGTTTTTTGGGCCCAAAAGTCGATTTGTGCATGCATCTTCGGTACCCGTTTATATCCCTAATTTAGCCTAAAAAACAATGAACATTCGAGTTTTTTGGGTCTCAGAAGCAATTTGTACATGTCTACACAGTGCTAGAAAATTTCAATTTACAGGCCAAAGAAATGCTAAAACACGTTTTTTGGGCCCAAAAAGTCGATTTGTGCATGTATCCTCGGTACCCGTTTATATCCCTAATTTAGTCTAAAAACACAGAGAATTCGAGTTTTTTGTGTACCAGAAGCATTCTGTACATGTCTACACTGTGCTAGAAAATTTCAATTTACAGGCCAACAAAATGCTAAAACACGTTTTTTGGGCCCAAAAAGTCGATTTGTGCATGTATCTTCGGTACCCCGTTTATATCCAAAATTTAGCCTAAAAACACCCGAAAATTCGAGTTTTTATGGTCCCAGAAGCGATCTGTACATGTCTACACTGTGCTAGAAAATTTTCAATCTATAGGCCAAAACAATGCTAAAACACATTTTTTTGGCCCAAAAAGTCGATTTGTGCATGCATTTTCGATACCCGTTTATATCCCAAATTTAGCCTAATAACACCGAAAAATCGAGTTTTTTGGGTCTTAGAAGCGATTTGTACATGACTACACTGTGCTAGAAAATTTTCAATTTACAGGCCAAAAAAAATTTAAAACACGTATTTTGGGACCAAAAAGTCGATTTGAGCATGCATCTTCGATACCCGTTTATATCCCAAATTTAGCCTAAAAATACCGAAAAATCGAGTTTTTTGGGTTTCAGAAGCGATTTGTAGATATCTACACTGTGCTAGAAAATTTCAATTTACAGGCCAAAAAAATGCCAAATCACGTTTTTTTGGCCCAAAAGTCGATTTGTGCATGCATCTTCGGTACCCGTTTATATCCCTAATTTACCCTAAAAAACATTGAAAATTCGAGTTTTTTGGGTCCCAGAAACGATCTGTTCATGTATACGCTGTGCTAGAAAAATTTCAATTTACAGGCCAAAAAAATGCTAAAACATGTTTTTTGGGCCCAAAAAGTCGATTTGTGCATGCATCTTCGGTACCCGTTTATATCCTAAAGTTAACCTAAAAACACCGAAAATTCGAGTTTTTGGGTCCCAGAAGCGATTTGTGCATGTCTACACTGTGCTAGAAAATTTACATTTACAGGCCAAAAAAATGCTAAAACACGTTTTTTTTGCCCAAAAGTCGATTTGTGCATGCATCTTCGGTATCCGTTTTTATCCCTAATTTAGCCTAAAAAACATTGAAAATTCGAGTTTTTTGGGTCTCAGAAGCGATTTGTACATGTCTACACTGTGCTAGAAAATTTCAATTTATAGGCCAAAGAAATGCTAAAACACGTTTTTTAGGCCCAAAAAGTCGATTTGTGCATGTATCTTCGGTACCCATTTATATCCCAAATTTAGCCTAAGAACACCGAAAATTTGAGTTTTTTGGGAACCACAAGCGATCTATATATGTCTAAACTGTGCTAGAACATTTTCAATCTACAGGCCGAAACAATGCAAAAACACGTTTTTTGGTCCCAAAAAGTCGATTTGTGTATGTATCTTCGGTACCCGTTTATATCCCAAATTTAGCCTAAAAACACCAAAAATTCGAGTTTTTTGGGTCTCAGAAGCGATTTGTACATGTCTACACTGTGCTAGAAAATTATCAATTTACAGGCCGAAATTTTTTTAAAATACTTATTTTGGGCCCAAAAAGTCGATTTGTGCATGCATCTTCGATACACGTTTATATCCCTAATTTAGCCTAATAACACCGAAAATTCGAGTTTTTTGGGTCCCACAAGCGATCTATACATGTCTACATTGTGCTAGAAAATTTTCAATCTATAGGCCGAAACAATGCTAAAACACGTTTTTTGGGCCCAAAATGTCGATTTGTGTATGTATCTTCGGTACCCGTTTATATCCCAAATTTAGCCTAAAAACACCGAAAAATCGATTTTTTTTTGTCTCAGAAGCGATTTGTACATGTCTACCCTGTGCTAGTAAATTTCAATTTACAGGCCAAAGAAATTCTAAAACATATTTTTTGGGGCTCAAAAGTCGATTTGTGCATGCATCTTCCGTACCCGTTTATTTCCCAAATTTAGCCTAAAAACACCAAAAATTCGAGTTTTTTGGGTCCCAGAAGCGATCTTTACATGTCTATACTGTGCTAGAAAATATTCAATTTACAGGCCAAAAAAATGCTAAAACACGTTTTTTGGGCCAAAAAAGTCGATATGTGCATGTATCTTCGGTACCCGTTTATATCCCAAATTTAACCTAAAAACACCGAAAATTCGAGTTTTTTGGGTCTCACAAGCGATCTATACATGTTTACACTGTGCTAGAACATTTTCAATCTGCAGCCCGAAACAATGCTAAAACACGTTTTTTGGTCCCAAAAAGTCGATTTGTGTATGTATCTTAGGTACCCGTTTATATCCCAAATTTAGACAAAAAACACCGAAACTTCGAGTTTTTTGGGTCCCAGAAGCGATCTGTACATGTCTTCACTTTGCTAGATAATTGTCAATATACTGGCCAAAATGCTTAAACACGTTTTGTGGCCCAAAAAGTCGATTTGTGCATGCATCTTCGGTACCCATTTATATCCTAATGTTAGCTTAAAAACACCGAAAATTCGAGTTTGTGGGTCCCTAAGCGATTTGTACATGTCTACACTGTGCTAGAAAATTTCAATTTACAGGCCAAAAAAATGCTAAAACACGTTTTTTGGGCCCAAAAGTCGATTTGTGCATGCATCTTCGGTACCCGTTTATATCCCTAATTTAGCCTAAAAAACAATGAACATTCGAGTTTTTTGGGTCTCAGAAGCAATTTGTACATGTCTACACTGTGCTAGAAAATTTCAATTTACAGGCCAAAGAAATGCTAAAACACGTTTTTTGGGCCCAAAAAGTCGATTTGTGCATGTATCCTCGGTACCCGTTTATATCCCTAATTTAGTCTAAAAACACAGAGAATTCGAGTTTTTTGTGTACCAGAAGCAATCTGTACATGTCTACACTGTGCTAGAAAATTTCAATTTACAGGCCAACAAAATGCTAAAACACGTTTTTTGGGCCCAAAAAGTCGATTTGTGCATGTATCTTCGGTACCCCGTTTATATCCAAAATTTAGCCTAAAAACACCGAAAATTCGAGTTTTTATGGTCCCAGAAGCGATCTGTACATGTCTACACTGTGCTAGAAAATTTTCAATCTATAGGCCAAAACAATGCTAAAACACATTTTTTGGGCCCAAAAAGTCGATTTGTGCATGCATCTTCGATACCCGTTTATATCCCAAATTTAGCCTAGTAACACCGAAAAATCGAGTTTTTTGGGTCTCAGAAGCGATTTGTATATGACTACACTGTGCTAGAAAATTTTCAATTTACAGGCCAAAAAAAAATTAAAACACGTAGTTTGGGACCAAAAAGTCGATTTGAGCATGCATCTTCGATACCCGTTTATATCCCAAATTTAGCCTAAAAATACCGAAAAATCGAGTTTTTTGGGTTTTAGAAGCGATTTGTACATGTCTACACTGTGCTAGAAAATTTCAATTTACAGGCCAACAAAATGCCAAATCACGTTTTTTGGGCCCAAAAGTCGATTTGTGCATGCATCTTCGGTACCCGTTTATATCCCTAATTTAGCCTAAAAAACATTGAAAATTCGAGTTTTTTGGGTCCCAGAAACGATCTGTTCATGTATACGCTGTGCTAGAAAAATTTCAATTTACAGGCCAAAAAAATGCTAAAACATGTTTTTTGGGCCCAAAAAGTCGATTTGTGCATGCATTTCGGTACCCGTTTATATCCCAAATTTAGCCTAAGAACACCGAAAATTCGAGTTTTTTGGGTACTACAAGCGATCTATATATGTCTAAACTGTGCTAGAACATTTTCAATCTACAGGCCGAAACAATGCAAAAACACGTTTTTTGGTCCCAAAAAGTCGATTTGTGTATGTATCTTCAGTACCCGTTTATATCCCAAATTTAGCCTAAAAACACCAAAAATTCGAGTTTTTTGGGTCTCAGAAGCGATTTGTACATGTCTACACTGTGCTAGAAAATTATCAATTTACAGGCCGAAATTTTTTTAAAATACTTTTTTTGGGCCCAAAAAGTCGATTTGTGCATGCATCTTCGATACACGTTTATATCCCTAATTTAGCCTAATAACACCGAAAATTCAAGTTTTTTGGGTCCCACAAGCGATCTATACATGTCTACATTGTGCTAGAAAATTTTCAATCTATAGGCTGAAACAATGCTAAAACACGTTTTTTGGGCCCAAAATGTCGATTTGTGTATGTATCTTCGGTACCCGTTTATATCCCAAATTTAGCCTAAAAACACCGAAAAATCGATTTTTTTTTGTCTCAGAAGCGATTTGTACATGTCTACCCTGTGCTAGTAAATTTCAATTTACAGGCCAAAAAAATGCTAAATCACGTTTTTTGGGCCCAAAAGTCGATTTGTGCATGCATCTTCGGTACCCGTTTATATCCCTAATTTAGCCTAAAAAACATTGAAAATTCGAGTTTTTTGGGACCCAGAAGCGATCTGTTCATGTCTACGCTGTGCTAGAACATTTTCAATTTACCGCCAAAGAAATTCTAAAACATGTTTTTTGGGGCTCAAAAGTCGATTTGTGCATGCATCCTCCGTACCCGTTTATTTCCCAAATTTAGCCTAAAAACACCAAAAATTCGAGTTTTTTGGGTCCCAGAAGCGATCTTTACATGTCTATACTGTGCTAGAAAATATTCAATTTACAGGCCAAAAAAATGCTAAAACACGTTTTTTGGGCCAAAAAAGTCGATATGTGCATGTATCTTCGGTACCCGTTTATATCCCAAATTTAACCTAAAAACACCGAAAATTCGAGTTTTTTGGGTCTCACAAGCGATCTATACATGTTTACACTGTGCTAGAACATTTTCAATCTGCAGCCCGAAACAATGCTAAAACACGTTTTTTGGTCCCAAAAAGTCGATTTGTGTATTTATCTTAGGTACCCGTTTATATCCCAAATTTAGACAAAAAACACCGAAACTTCGAGTTTTTTGGGTCCCAGAAGCGATCTGTACATGTCTTCACTTTGCTAGATAATTGTCAATATACTGGCCAAAATGCTAAAACACGTTTTGTGGCCCAAAAAGTCGATTTGTGCATGCATCTTCGGTACCCATTTATATCCTAAAGTTAGCTTAAAAACACCGAAAATTCGAGTTTGTGGGTCCCTAAGCGATTTGTACATGTCTACACTGTGCTAGAAAATTTCAATTTACAGGCCAAAAAAATGCTAAAACACGTTTTTTGGGCCCAAAAGTCGATTTGTGCATGCATCTTCGGTACCCGTTTATATCCCTAATTTAGCCTAAAAAACAATGAACATTCGAGTTTTTTGGGTCTCAGAAGCAATTTGTACATGTCTACACTGTGCTAGAAAATTTCAATTTACAGGCCAAAGAAATGCTAAAACACGTTTTTTGGGCCCAAAAAGTCGATTTGTGCATGTATCCTCGGTACCCGTTTATATCCCTAATTTAGTCTAAAAACACAGAGAATTCGAGTTTTTTGTGTACCAGAAGCAATCTGTACATGTCTACACTGTGCTAGAAAATTTCAATTTACAGGCCAACAAAATGCTAAAACACGTTTTTTGGGCCCAAAAAGTCGATTTGTGCATGTATCTTCGGTACCCCGTTTATATCCAAAATTTAGCCTAAAAACACCGAAAATTCGAGTTTTTATGGTCCCAGAAACGATCTGTACATGTCTACACTGTGCTAGAAAATTTTCAATCTATAGGCCAAAACAATGCTAAAACACATTTTTTGGGCCCAAAAAGTCGATTTGTGCATGCATCTTCGATACCCGTTTATATCCCAAATTTAGCCTAATAACACCGAAAAATCGAGTTTTTTGGGTCTCAGAAGCGATTTGTATATGACTACACTGTGCTAGAAAATTTTCAATTTACAGGCCAAAAAAAATTTAAAACACGTATTTTGGGACCAAAAAGTCGATTTGAGCATGCATCTTCGATACCCGTTTATATCCCAAATTTAGCCTAAAAAACATTGAAAATTCGAGTTTTTTGGGTCCCAGAAACGATCTGTTCATGTATACGCTGTGCTAGAAAAATTTCAATTTACAGGCCAAAAAAATGCTAAAATATGTTTTTAGGGCCCAAAAAGTCGATTTGTGCATGCATCTTCGGTACCCGTTTATATCCCAAATTTAGCCTAAGAACACCGAAAATTCGAGTTTTTTGGGTACTACAAGCGATCTATATATGTCTAAACTGTGCTAGAACATTTTCAATCTACAGGCCGAAACAATGCAAAAACACGTTTTTTGGTCCCAAAAAGTCGATTTGTGTTTGTATCTTCAGTACCCGTTTATATCCCAAATTTAGCCTAAAAACACCAAAAATTAGAGTTTTTTGGGTCTCAGAAGCGATTTGTACATGTCTACACTCTGCTAGAAAATTATCAATTTACAGGCCGAATATTTTTTAAAATACTTTTTTTGGGCCCAAAAAGTCGATTTGTGCATGCATCATCGATACACGTTTATATCCCTAATTTAACCTAATAACACCGAAAATTCGAGTTTTTTGGGTCCCACAAGCGATCTATACATGTCTACATTGTGCTAGAAAATTTTCAATCTATAGGCCGAAACAATGCTAAAACACGTTTTTTGGGCCCAAAATGTCGATTTGTGTATGTATCTTCGGTACCCGTTTATATCCCAAATTTAGCCTAAAAACACCGAAAAATCGATTTTTTTTTTGTCTCAGAAGCGATTTGTACATGTCTACCCTGTGCTAGTAAATTTCAATTTACAGGCCAAAAAAATGCTAAATCACGTTTTTTGTTCCCAAAAGTCGATTTGTGCATGCATCTTCGGTACCCGTTTATATCCCTAATTTAGCCTAAAAAACATTGAAAATTCGAGTTTTTTGGGACCCAGAAGCGATCTGTTCATGTCTAAGCTGTGCTAGAACATTTTCAATTTACCGCCAAAGAAATTCTAAAACATGTTTTTTGGGGCTCAAAAGTCGATTTGTGCATGCATCTTCCGTACCCGTTTATTTCCCAAATTTAGCCTAAAAACACCAAAAATTCGAGTTTTTTGGGTCCCAGAAGCGATCTTTACATGTCTATACTGTGCTAGAAAATATTCAATTTACAGGCCAAAAAAATGCTAAAACACGTTTTTTGGGCCAAAAAAGTCGATATGTGCATGTATCTTCGGTACCCGTTTATATCCCAAATGTAACCTAAAAACACCGAAAATTCGAGTTTTTTGGGTCTCACAAGCGATCTATACATGTTTACACTGTGCTAGAACATTTTCAATCTGCAGCCCGAAACAATGCTAAAACACGTTTTTTGGTCCCAAAAAGTCGATTTGTGTATGTATCTTAGGTACCCGTTTATATCCCAAATTTAGACAAAAAACACCGAAACTTCGAGTTTTTTGGGTCCCAGAAGCGATCTGTACATGTCTTCACTTTGCTAGATAATTGTCAATATACTGGCCAAAATGCTAAAACACGTTTTGTGGCCCAAAAAGTCGATTTGTGCATGCATCTTCGGTACCCATTTATATCCTAAAGTTAGCTTAAAAACACCGAAAATTCGAGTTTGTGGGTCCCTAAGCGATTTGTACATGTCTACACTGTGCTAGAAAATTTCAATTTACAGGCCAAAAAAATGCTAAAACACGTTTTTTGGGCCCAAAAGTCGATTTGTGCATGCATCTTCGGTACCCGTTTATATCCCTAATTTAGCCTAAAAAACAATGAACATTCGAGTTTTTTGGGTCTCAGAAGCAATTTGTACATGTCTACACTGTGCTAGAAAATTTCAATTTACAGGCCAAAGAAATGCTAAAACACGTTTTTTGGGCCCAAAAAGTCGATTTGTGCATGTATCCTCGGTACCCGTTTATATCCCTAATTTAGTCTAAAAACACAGAGAATTCGAGTTTTTTGTGTACCAGAAGCAATCTGTACATGTCTACACTGTGCTAGAAAATTTCAATTTACAGGCCAACAAAATGCTAAAACACGTTTTTTGGGCCCAAAAAGTCGATTTGTGCATGTATCTTCGGTACCCCGTTTATATCCAAAATTTAGCCTAAAAACACCGAAAATTCGAGTTTTTATGGTCCCAGAAGCGATCTGTACATGTCTACACTGTGCTAGAAAATTTTCAATCTATAGGCCAAAACAATGCCAAAACACATTTTTTGGGCCCAAAAAGTCGATTTGTGCATGCATCTTCGATACCCGTTTATATCCCAAATTTAGCCTAATAACACCGAAAAATCGAGTTTTTTGGGTCTCAGAAGCGATTTGTATATGACTACACTGTGCTAGAAAATTTTCAATTTACAGGCCAAAAAAAAATTAAAACACGTATTTTGGGACCAAAAAGTCGATTTGAGCATGCATCTTCGATACCCGTTTATATCCCAAATTTAGCCTAAAAATACCGAAAAATCGAGTTTTTTGGGTTTCAGAAGCGATTTGTACATGTCTACACTGTGCTAGAAAATTTCAATTTACAGGCCAAAAAAATGCCAAATCACGTTTTTTGGATCCAAAAGTCGATTTGTGCATGCATCTTCGGTACCCGTTTATATCCCTAATTTAGCCTAAAAAACATTGAAAATTCGAGTTTTTTGGGTCCCAGAAACGATCTGTTCATGTATACGCTGTGCTAGAAAAATTTCAATTTACAGGCCAAAAAAATGCTAAAACATGTTTTTTGGGCCCAAAAAGTCGATTTGTGCATGCATCTTCGGTACCCGTTTATATCCCAAATTTAGCCTAAGAACACCGAAAAATTCGAGTTTTTTGGGTACTACAAGCGATCTATATATGTCTAAACTGTGCTAGAACATTTTCAATCTACAGGCCGAAACAATGCAAAAACACGTTTTTTGGTCCCAAAAAGTCGATTTGTGTATGTATCTTCAGTACCCGTTTATATCCCAAATTTAGCCTAAAAACACCAAAAAATCGAGTTTTTTGGGTCTCAGAAGCGATTTGTACATGTCTACACTGTGCTAGAAAATTATCAATTTACAGGCCGAAATTTTTTAAAAATACTTTTTTGGGCCCAAAAAGTCGATTTGTGCATGCATCTTCGATACACGTTTATATCCCTAATTTAGCCTAATAACACTGAAAATTCAAGTTTTTTGGGTCCCACAAGCGATCTATACATGTCTACATTGTGCTAGAAAATTTTCAATCTATAGGCCGAAACAATGCTAAAACACGTTTTTTGGGCCCAAAATGTCGATTTGTGTATGTATCTTCGGTACCCGTTTATATCCCAAATTTAGCCTAAAAACACCGAAAAATCGATTTTTTTTTGTCTCAGAAGCGATCTGTACATGTCTACCCTGTGCTAGTAAATTTCAATTTACAGGCCAAAAAAATGCTAAAACACGTTTTTTGGGCCCAAAAGTCGATTTGTGCATGCATCTTCGGTACCCGTTTATATCCCTAATTTAGCCTAAAAAACATTGAAAATTCGAGTTTTTTGGGACCCAGAAGCGATCTGTTCATGTCTACGCTGTGCTAGAACATTTTCAATTTACCGCCAAAGAAATTCTAAAACATGTTTTTTGGGGCTCAAAAGTCGATTTGTGCATGCATCTTCCGTACCCGTTTATTTCCCAAATTTAGCCTAAAAACACCAAAAAATCGAGTTTTTTGGGTCCCAGAAGCGATCTTTACATGTCTATACTGTGCTAGAAAATATTCAATTTACAGGCCAAAAAAATGCTAAAACACGTTTTTTGGGCCAAAAAAGTCGATATGTGCATGTATCTTCGGTACCCGTTTATATCCCAAATTTAGCCTAAAAACACCGAAAAATCGAGTTTTTTGGGTCTCAGAAGCGATTTGTATATGACTACACTGTGCTAGAAAATTTTCAATTTACAGGCCAAAAAAAATTTAAAACACGTATTTTGGGACCAAAAAGTCGATTTGAGCATGCATCTTCGATACCCGTTTGTATCCCAAATTTAGCCTAAAAATACCGAAAAATCGAGTTTTTTGGGTTTCAGAAGCGATTTGTACATGTCTACACTGTGCTAGAAAATTTCAATTTACAGGCCAAAAAAATGCCAAATCACGTTTTTTGGGCCCAAAAGTCGATTTGTGCATGCATCTTCGGTACCCGTTTATATCCCTAATTTAGCCTAAAAAACATTGAAAATTCGAGTTTTTTGGGTCCCAGAAACGATCTGTTCATGTATACGCTGTGCTAGAAAAATTTCAATTTACAGGCCAAAAAAATGCTAAAACATGTTTTTTGGGCCCAAAAAGTCGATTTGTGCATGCATCTTCGGTACCCGTTTATATCCCAAATTTAGCCTAAGAACACCGAAAAATTCGAGTTTTTTGGGTACTACAAGCGATCTATATATGTCTAAACTGTGCTAGAACATTTTCAATCTACAGGCCGAAACAATGCAAAAACACGTTTTTTGGTCCCAAAAAGTCGATTTGTGTATGTATCTTCAGTACCCGTTTAAATCCCAAATTTAGCCTAAAAACACCAAAAAATCGAGTTTTTTGGGTCTCAGAAGCGATTTGTACATGTCTACACTGTGCTAGAAAATTATCAATTTACAGGCCGAAATTTTTTTAAAATACTTTTTTGGGCCCAAAAAGTCGATTTGTGCATGCATCTTCGATACACGTTTATATCCCTAATTTAGCCTAATAACACCGAAAATTCGAGTTTTTGGGGTCCCACAAGCGATCTATACATGTCTACATTGTGCTAGAAAATTTTCAATCTATAGGCCGAAACAATGCTAAAACACGTTTTTTGGGCCCAAAATGTCGATTTGTGTATGTATCTTCGGTACCCGTTTATATCCCAAATTTAGCCTAAAAACACCGAAAAATCGATTTTTTTTTGTCTCAGAAGCGATCTGTACATGTCTACCCTGTGCTAGTAAATTTCAATTTACAGGCCAAAAAAATGCTAAAACACGTTTTTTGGGCCCAAAAGTCGATTTGTGCATGCATCTTCGGTACCCGTTTATATCCCTAATTTAGCCTAAAAAACATTGAAAATTCGAGTTTTTTGGGACCCAGAAGCGATCTGTTCATGTCTACGCTGTGCTAGAACATTTTCAATTTACCGCCAAAGAAATTCTAAAACATGTTTTTTTGGGCTCAAAAGTCGATTTGTGCATGCATCTTCCGTACCCGTTTATTTCCCAAATTTAGCCTAAAAACACCAAAAATTCGAGTTTTTTGGGTCCCAGAAGCGATCTTTACATGTCTATACTGTGCTAGAAAATATTCAATTTACAGGCCAAAAAAATGCTAAAACACGTTTTTTGGGCCAAAAAAGTCGATATGTGCATGTATCTTCGGTACCCGTTTTTATCCCAAATTTAACCTAAAAACACCGAAAATTCGAGTTTTTTGGGTCTCACAAGCGATCTATACATGTTTACACTGTGCTAGAACATTTTCAATCTGCAGCCCGAAACAATGCTAAAACACGTTTTTTGGTCCCAAAAAGTCGATTTGTGTATGTATCTTAGGTACCCGTTTATATCCCAAATTTAGACAAAAAACACCGAAACTTCGAGTTTTTTGGGTCCCAGAAGCGATCTGTACATGTCTTCACTTTGCTAGATAATTGTCAATATACTGGCCAAAATGCTAAAACACGTTTTGTGGCCCAAAAAGTCGATTTGTGCATGCATCTTCGGTACCCGTTTATATCCCTAATTTAGCCTAAAAAACAATGAACATTCGAGTTTTTTGGGTCTCAGAAGCAATTTGTACATGTTTACACTGTGCTAGAAAAATTCAATTTACAGGCCAAAGAAATGCTAAAACACGTTTTTTGGGCCCAAAAAGTCGATTTGTGCATGTTTCCTCGGTACCCGTTTATATCCCTAATTTAGTCTAAAAACACAGAGAATTCGAGTTTTTTGTGTACCAGAAGCAATCTGTACATGTCTACACTGTGCTAGAAAATTTCAATTTACAGGCCAACAAAATGCTAAAACACGTTTTTTGGGCCCAAAAAGTCGATTTGTGCATGTATCTTCGGTACCCCGTTTATATCCAAAATTTAGCCTAAAAACACCGAAAATTCGAGTTTTTATGGTCCCAGAAGCGATCTGTACATGTCTACACTGTGCTAGAAAATTTTCAATCTATAGGCCAAAACAATGCCAAAACACATTTTTTGGGCCCAAAAAGTCGATTTGTGCATGCATCTTCGATACCCGTTTATATCCCAAATTTAGCCTAATAACACCGAAAAATTGAGTTTTTTGGGTCTCAGAAGCGATTTGTATATGACTACACTGTGCTAGAAAATTTTCAATTTACAGGCCAAAAAAAAATTAAAACACGTATTTTGGGACCAAAAAGTCGATTTGAGCACGCATCTTCGATACCCGTTTATATCCCAAATTTAGCCTAAAAATACCGAAAAATCGAGTTTTTTGGGTTTCAGAAGCGATTTGTACATGTCTACACTGTGCTAGAAAATTTCAATTTACAGGCCAAAAAAATGCCAAATCACGTTTTTTGGGCCCAAAAGTCGATTTGTGCATGCATCTTCGGTACCCGTTTATATCCCTAATTTAGCCTAAAAAACATTGAAAGTTCGAGTTTTTTGGGTCCCAGAAACGATCTGTTCATGTATACGCTGTGCTAGAAAAATTTCAATTTACAGGCCAAAAAAATGCTAAAACATGTTTTTTGGGCCCAAAAAGTCGATTTGTGCATGCATCTTCGGTACCCGTTTATATCCCAAATTTAACCTAAGAACACCGAAAAATTCGAGTTTTTTGGGTACTACAAGCGATCTATATATGTCTAAACTGTGCTAGAACATTTTCAATCTACAGGCCGAAACAATGCAAAAACACGTTTTTTGGTCCCAAAAAGTCGATTTGTGTATGTATCTTCAGTACACGTTTATATCCCAAATTTAGCCTAAAAACACCAAAAATTCGAGTTTTTTGGGTCTCAGAAGCGATTTGTACATGTCTACACTGTGCTAGAAAATTATCAATTTACAGGCCGAAATTTTTTTAAAATACTTTTTTGGGCCCAAAAAGTCGATTTGTGCATGCATCTTCGATACACGTTTATATCCCTAATTTAGCCTAATAACACCGAAAATTCGAGTTTTTTGGGTTCCACAAGCGATCTATACATGTCTACATTGTGCTAGAAAATTTTCAATCTATAGGCCGAAACAATGCTAAAACACGTTTTTTGGGCCCAAAATGTCGATTTGTGTATGTATCTTCGGTACCCGTTTATATCCCAAATTTAGCCTAAAAACACCGAAAAATCGATTTTTTTTTGTCTCAGAAGCAATCTGTACATGTCTACCCTGTGCTAGTAAATTTCAATTTACAGGCCAAAAAAATGCTAAAACACGTTTTTTGGGCCCAAAAGTCGATTTGTGCATGCATCTTCGGTACCCGTTTATATCCCTAATTAGCCTAAAAAACATTGAAAATTCGAGTTTTTTGGGACCCAGAAGCGATCTGTTCATTTCTACGCTGTGCTAGAACATTTTCAATTTACCGCCAAAGAAATTCTAAAACATGTTTTTTTGGGCTCAAAAGTCGATTTGTGCATGCATCTTCCGTACCCGTTTATTTCCCAAATTTAGCCTAAAAACACCAAAAATTCGAGTTTTTTGGGTCCCAGAAGCGATCTTTACATGTCTACACTGTGCTAGAAAATATTCAATTTACAGGCCAAAAAAATGCTAAAACACGTTTTTTGGGCCAAAAAAGTCGATATGTGCATGTATCTTCGGTACCCGTTTATATCCCAAATTTAACCTAAAAACACCGAAAATTCGAGTTTTTTGGGTCTCACAAGCGATCTATACATGTTTACACTGTGCTAGAACATTTTCAATCTGCAGCCCGAAACAATGCTAAAACACGTTTTTTGGTCCCAAAAAGTCGATTTGTGTATGTATCTTAGGTACCCGTTTATATCCCATATTTAGACAAAAAACACCGAAACTTCGAGTTTTTGGGGTCCCAGAAGCGATCTGTACATGTCTTCACTTTGCTAGATAATTGTCAATATACTGGCCAAAATGCTAAAACACGTTTTGTGGCCCAAAAAGTCGATTTGTGCATGCATCTTCGGTACCCGTTTATATCCCTAATTTAGCCTAAAAAACAATGAACATTCGAGTTTTTTGGGTCTCAGAAGCAATTTGTACATGTCTACACTGTGCTAGAAAATTTCAATTTACAGGCCAAAAAAATGCCAAATCACGTTTTTTGGATCCAAAAGTCGATTTGTGCATGCATCTTCGGTACCCGTTTATATCCCTAATTTAGCCTAAAAAACATTGAAAATTCGAGTTTTTTGGGTCCCAGAAACGATCTGTTCATGTATACGCTGTGCTAGAAAAATTTCAATTTACAGGCCAAAAAAATGCTAAAACATGTTTTTTGGGCCCAAAAAGTCGATTTGTGCATGCATCTTCGGTACCCGTTTATATCCCAAATTTAGCCTAAGAACACCGAAAAATTCGAGTTTTTTGGGTACTACAAGCGATCTATATATGTCTAAACTGTGCTAGAACATTTTCAATCTACAGGCCGAAACAATGCAAAAACACGTTTTTTGGTCCCAAAAAGTCGATTTGTGTATGTATCTTCAGTACCCGTTTATATCCCAAATTTAGCCTAAAAACACCAAAAAATCGAGTTTTTTGGGTCTCAGAAGCGATTTGTACATGTCTACACTGTGCTAGAAAATTATCAATTTACAGGCCGAAATTTTTTAAAAATACTTTTTTGGGCCCAAAAAGTCGATTTGTGCATGCATCTTCGATACACGTTTATATCCCTAATTTAGCCTAATAACACCGAAAATTCGAGTTTTTTGGGTCCCACAAGCGATCTATACATGTCTACATTGTGCTAGAAAATTTTCAATCTATAGGCCGAAACAATGCTAAAACACGTTTTTTGGGCCCAAAATGTCGATTTGTGTATGTATCTTCGGTACCCGTTTATATCCCAAATTTAGCCTAAAAACACCGAAAAATCGATTTTTTTTTGTCTCAGAAGCGATCTGTACATGTCTACCCTGTGCTAGTAAATTTCAATTTACAGGCCAAAAAAATGCTAAAACACGTTTTTTGGGCCCAAAAGTCGATTTGTGCATGCATCTTCGGTACCCGTTTATATCCCTAATTTAGCCTAAAAAACATTGAAAATTCGAGTTTTTTGGGACCCAGAAGCGATCTGTTCATGTCTACGCTGTGCTAGAACATTTTCAATTTACCGCCAAAGAAATTCTAAAACATGTTTTTTTGGGCTCAAAAGTCGATTTGTGCATGCATCTTCCGTACCCGTTTATTTCCCAAATTTAGCCTAAAAACACCAAAAAATCGAGTTTTTTGGGTCCCAGAAGCGATCTTTACATGTCTATACTGTGCTAGAAAATATTCAATTTACAGGCCAAAAAAATGCTAAAACACGTTTTTTGGGCCAAAAAAGTCGATATGTGCATGTATCTTCGGTACCCGTTTATATCCCAAATTTAGCCTAAAAACACCGAAAAATCGAGTTTTTTGGGTCTCAGAAGCGATTTGTATATGACTACACTGTGCTAGAAAATTTTCAATTTACAGGCCAAAAAAAATTTAAAACACGTATTTTGGGACCAAAAAGTCGATTTGAGCATGCATCTTCGATACCCGTTTATATCCCAAATTTAGCCTAAAAATACCGAAAAATCGAGTTTTTTGGGTTTCAGAAGCGATTTGTACATGTCTACACTGTGCTAGAAAATTTCAATTTACAGGCCAAAAAAATGCCAAATCACGTTTTTTGGGCCCAAAAGTCGATTTGTGCATGCATCTTCGGTACCCGTTTATATCCCTAATTTAGCCTAAAAAACATTGAAAATTCGAGTTTTTTGGGTCCCAGAAACGATCTGTTCATGTATACGCTGTGCTAGAAAAATTTCAATTTACAGGCCAAAAAAATGCTAAAACATGTTTTTTGGGCCCAAAAAGTCGATTTGTGCATGCATCTTCGGTACCCGTTTATATCCCAAATTTAGCCTAAGAACACCGAAAAATTCGAGTTTTTTGGGTACTACAAGCGATCTATATATGTCTAAACTGTGCTAGAACATTTTCAATCTACAGGCCGAAACAATGCAAAAACACGTTTTTTGGTCCCAAAAAGTCGATTTGTGTATGTATCTTCAGTACCCGTTTATATCCCAAATTTAGCCTAAAAACACCAAAAAATCGAGTTTTTTGGGTCTCAGAAGCGATTTGTACATGTCTACACTGTGCTAGAAAATTATCAATTTACAGGCCGAAATTTTTTTAAAATACTTTTTTGGGCCCAAAAAGTCGATTTGTGCATGCATCTTCGATACACGTTTATATCCCTAACTTAGCCTAATAACACCGAAAATTCGAGTTTTTGGGGTCCCACAAGCGATCTATGCATGTCTACATTGTGCTAGAAAATTTTCAATCTATAGGCCGAAACAATGCTAAAACACGTTTTTTGGGCCCAAAATGTCGATTTGTGTATGTATCTTCGGTACCCGTTTATATCCCAAATTTAGCCTAAAAACACCGAAAAATCGATTTTTTTTTGTCTCAGAAGCGATCTGTACATGTCTACCCTGTGCTAGTAAATTTCAATTTACAGGCCAAAAAAATGCTAAAACACGTTTTTTGGGCCCAAAAGTCGATTTGTGCATGCATCTTCGGTACCCGTTTATATCCCTAATTTAGCCTAAAAAACATTAAAAATTCGAGTTTTTTGGGACCCAGAAGCGATCTGTTCATGTCTACGCTGTGCTAGAACATTTTCAATTTACCGCCAAAGAAATTCTAAAACATGTTTTTTTGGGCTCAAAAGTCGATTTGTGCATGCATCTTCCGTACCCGTTTATTTCCCAAATTTAGCCTAAAAACACCAAAAATTCGAGTTTTTTGGGTCCCAGAAGCGATCTTTACATGTCTATACTGTGCTAGAAAATATTCAATTTACAGGCCAAAAAAATGCTAAAACACGTTTTTTGGGCCAAAAAAGTCGATATGTGCATGTATCTTCGGTACCCGTTTTTATCCCAAATTTAACCTAAAAACACCGAAAATTCGAGTTTTTTGGGTCTCACAAGCGATCTATACATGTTTACACTGTGCTAGAACATTTTCAATCTGCAGCCCGAAACAATGCTAAAACACGTTTTTTGGTCCCAAAAAGTCGATTTGTGTATGTATCTTAGGTACCCGTTTATGTCCCAAATTTAGACAAAAAACACCGAAACTTCGAGTTTTTTGGGTCCCAGAAGCGATCTGTACATGTCTTCACTTTGCTAGATAATTGTCAATATACTGGCCAAAATGCTAAAACACGTTTTGTGGCCCAAAAAGTCGATTTGTGCATGCATCTTCGGTACCCGTTTATATCCCTAATTTAGCCTAAAAAACAATGAACATTCGAGTTTTTTGGGTCTCAGAAGCAATTTGTACATGTTTACACTGTGCTAGAAAAATTCAATTTACAGGCCAAAGAAATGCTAAAACACGTTTTTTGGGCCCAAAAAGTCGATTTGTGCATGTTTCCTCGGTACCCGTTTATATCCCTAATTTAGTCTAAAAACACAGAGAATTCGAGTTTTTTGTGTACCAGAAGCAATCTGTACATGTCTACACTGTGCTAGAAAATTTCAATTTACAGGCCAACAAAATGCTAAAACACGTTTTTTGGGCCCAAAAAGTCGATTTGTGCATGTATCTTCGGTACCCCGTTTATATCCAAAATTTAGCCTAAAAACACCGAAAATTCGAGTTTTTATGGTCCCAGAAGCGATCTGTACATGTCTACACTGTGCTAGAAAATTTTCAATCTATAGGCCAAAACAATGCCAAAACACATTTTTTGGGCCCAAAAAGTCGATTTGTGCATGCATCTTCGATACCCGTTTATATCCCAAATTTAGCCTAATAACACCGAAAAATTGAGTTTTTTGGGTCTCAGAAGCGATTTGTATATGACTACACTGTGCTAGAAAATTTTCAATTTACAGGCCAAAAAAAAATTAAAACACGTATTTTGGGACCAAAAAGTCGATTTGAGCATGCATCTTCGATACCCGTTTATATCCCAAATTTAGCCTAAAAATACCGAAAAATCGAGTTTTTTGGGTTTCAGAAGCGATTTGTACATGTCTACACTGTGCTAGAAAATTTCAATTTACAGGCCAAAAAAATGCCAAATCACGTTTTTTGGGCCCAAAAGTCGATTTGTGCATGCATCTTCGGTACCCGTTTATATCCCTAATTTAGCCTAAAAAACATTGAAAATTCGAGTTTTTTGGGTCCCAGAAACGATCTGTTCATGTATACGCTGTGCTAGAAAAATTTCAATTTACAGGCCAAAAAAATGCTAAAACATGTTTTTTGGGCCCAAAAAGTCGATTTGTGCATGCATCTTCGGTACCCGTTTATATCCCAAATTTAGCCTAAGAACACCGAAAAATTCGAGTTTTTTGGGTACTACAAGCGATCTATATATGTCTAAACTGTGCTAGAACATTTTCAATCTACAGGCCGAAACAATGCAAAAACACGTTTTTTGGTCCCAAAAAGTCGATTTGTGTATGTATCTTCAGTACACGTTTATATCCCAAATTTAGCCTAAAAACACCAAAAATTCGAGTTTTTTGGGTCTCAGAAGCGATTTGTACATGTCTACACTGTGCTAGAAAATTATCAATTTACAGGCCGAAATTTTTTTAAAATACTTTTTTGGGCCCAAAAAGTCGATTTGTGCATGCATCTTCGATACACGTTTATATCCCTAATTTAGCCTAATAACACCGAAAATTCGAGTTTTTTGGGTTCCACAAGCGATCTATACATGTCTACATTGTGCTAGAAAATTTTCAATCTATAGGCCGAAACAATGCTAAAACACGTTTTTTGGGCCCAAAATGTCGATTTGTGTATGTATCTTCGGTACCCGTTTATATCCCAAATTTAGCCTAAAAACACCGAAAAATCGATTTTTTTTTGTCTCAGAAGCAATCTGTACATGTCTACCCTGTGCTAGTAAATTTCAATTTACAGGCCAAAAAAATGCTAGAACACGTTTTTTGGGCCCAAAAGTCGATTTGTGCATGCATCTTCGGTACCCGTTTATATCCCTAATTTAGCCTAAAAAACATTGAAAATTCGAGTTTTTTGGGACCCAGAAGCGATCTGTTCATTTCTACGCTGTGCTAGAACATTTTCAATTTACCGCCAAAGAAATTCTAAAACATGTTTTTTTGGGCTCAAAAGTCGATTTGTGCATGCATCTTCCGTACCCGTTTATTTCCCAAATTTAGCCTAAAAACACCAAAAATTCGAGTTTTTTGGGTCCCAGAAGCGATCTTTACATGTCTACACTGTGCTAGAACATTTTCAATCTGCAGCCCGAAACAATGCTAAAACACGTTTTTTGGTCCCAAAAAGTCGATTTGTGTATGTATCTTAGGTACCCGTTTATATCCCATATTTAGACAAAAAACACCGAAACTTCAAGTTTTTGGGGTCCCAGAAGCGATCTGTACATGTCTTCACTTTGCTAGATAATTGTCAATATACTGGCCAAAATGCTAAAACACGTTTTGTGGCCCAAAAAGTCGATTTGTGCATGCATCTTCGGTACCCGTTTATATCCCTAATTTAGCCTAAAAAACAATGAACATTCGAGTTTTTTGGGTCTCAGAAGCAATTTGTACATGTCTACACTGTGCTAGAAAATTTCAATTTACAGGCCAAAGAAATGCTAAAACACGTTTTTTGGGCCCAAAAAGTCGATTTGTGCATGTATCCTCGGTACCCGTTTATATCCCTAATTTAGTCTAAAAACACAGAGAATTCGAGTTTTTTGTGTACCAGAAGCAATCTGTACATGTCTACACTGTGCTAGAAAATTTCAATTTACAGGCCAACAAAATGCTAAAACACGTTTTTTGGGCCCAAAAAGTCGATTTGTGCATGTATCTTCGGTACCCCGTTTATATCCAAAATTTAGCCTAAAAACACCGAAAATTCGAGTTTTTATGGTCCCAGAAGCGATCTGTACATGTCTACACTGTGCTAGAAAATTTTCAATCTATAGGCCAAAACAATGCCAAAACACATTTTTTGGGCCCAAAAAGTCGATTTGTGCATGCATCTTCGATACCCGTTTATATCCCAAATTTTGCCTAATAACACCGAAAAATTGAGTTTTTTGGGTCTCAGAAGCGATTTGTATATGACTACACTGTGCTAGAAAATTTTCAATTTACAGGCCAAAAAAAATTTAAAACACGTATTTTGGGACCAAAAAGTCAATTTGAGCATGCATCTTCGATACCCGTTTATATCCCAAATTTAGCCTAAAAATACCGAAAAATCGAGTTTTTTGGGTTTCAGAAGCGATTTGTACATGTCTACACTGTGCTAGAAAATTTCAATTTACAGGCCAAAAAAATGCCAAATCACGTTTTTTGGGCCCAAAAGTCGATTTGTGCATGCATCTTCGGTACCCGTTTATATCCCTAATTTAGCCTAAAAAACATTGAAAATTCGAGTTTTTTTGGTCCCAGAAACGATCTGTTCATGTATACGCTGTGCTAGAAAAATTTCAATTTACAGGCCAAAAAATGCTAAAACATGTTTTTTGGGCCCAAAAAGTCGATTTGTGCATGCATCTTTGGTACCCGTTTATATCCCAAATTTAGCCTAAGAACACCGAAAAATTCGAGTTTTTTGGGTACTACAAGCGATCTATATATGTCTAAACTGTGCTAGAACATTTTCAATCTACAGGCCGAAACAATGCAAAAACACGTTTTTTGGTCCCAAAAAGTCGATTTGTGTATGTATCTTCAGTACACGTTTATATCCCAAATTTAGCCTAAAAACACCAAAAAATCGAGTTTTTTGGGTCTCAGAAGCGATTTGTACATGTCTACACTGTGCTAGAAAATTATCAATTTACAGGCCGAAATTTTTTTAAAATACTTTTTTGGGCCCAAAAAGTCGATTTGTGCATGCATCTTCGATACTCGTTTATATCCCTAATTTAGCCTAATAACACCGAAAATTCGAGTTTTTTGGGTTCCACAAGCGATCTATACATGTCTACATTGTGCTAGAAAATTTTCAATCTATAGGCCGAAACAATGCTAAAACACGTTTTTTGGGCCCAAAATGTCGATTTGTGTATGTATCTTCGGTACCCGTTTATATCCCAAATTTAGCCTAAAAACACCGAAAAATCGATTTTTTTTTGTCTCAGAAGCAATCTGTACATGTCTACCCTGTGCTAGTAAATTTCAATTTACAGGCCAAAAAAATGCTAAAACACGTTTTTTGGGCCCAAAAGTCGATTTGTGCATGCATCTTCGGTACCCGTTTATATCCCTAATTTAGCCTAAAAAACATTGAAAATTCGAGTTTTTTGGGACCCAGAAGCGATCTGTTCATGTCTACGCTGTGCTAGAACATTTTCAATTTACCGCCAAAGAAATTCTAAAACATGTTTTTTTGGGCTCAAAAGTCGATTTGTGCATGCATCTTCCGTACCCGTTTATTTCCCAAATTTAGCCTAAAAACACCAAAAATTCGAGTTTTTTGGGTCCCAGAAGCGATCTTTACATGTCTACACTGTGCTAGAAAATATTCAATTTACAGGCCAAAAAAATGCTAAAACACGTTTTTTGGGCCAAAAAAGTCGATATGTGCATGTATCTTCGGTACCCGTTTATATCCCAAATTTAACCTAAAAACACCGAAAATTCGAGTTTTTTGGGTCTCACAAGCGATCTATACATGTTTACACTGTGCTAGAACATTTTCAATCTGCAGCCCGAAACAATGCTAAAACACGTTTTTTGGTCCCAAAAAGTCGATTTGTGTATGTATCTTAGGTACCCGTTTATATCCCATATTTAGACAAAAAACACCGAAACTTCGAGTTTTTGGGGTCCCAGAAGCGATCTGTACATGTCTTCACTTTGCTAGATAATTGTCAATATACTGGCCAAAATGCTAAAACACGTTTTGTGGCCCAAAAAGTCGATTTGTGCATGCATCTTCGGTACCCGTTTATATCCCAAATTTAGCCTAAAAACACCGAAAATTCGAGTTTTTAGGGTCCCCGAAGCAATCTGTACATGTCTACACTGAGCTAGAAAATTTTCAATATGCAGGCCAAAAAAATGCTAGAACACGTTTTTTGGGCCCAAAAAGTCGATATGTGCATGTATCTTCGGTACCCGTTTATATCCCAAATTTAGCCTAAAAACACCGAAAATTCGAGTTTTTAGGGTCCCAGAAGCGATCTGTATATGTCTACACTGTGCGAGAAAATTGTCAATATACAGGCCAAAATGCTAAAACACGTTTTGTGGCCCAAAAAGTCGATTTGTGCATGCATCTTCGGTACCCGTTTATATCCCAAATTTAGCCTAAAAACACCGAAAACTCGAGTTTTTAGGGTCCCAGAAGCGATCTGTACATGTCTACACTGTACCAGTCCTGTAGGCTTGAACTCTTTCAGGATCTGGTGACTTACTTGTGTTTGATTCTTGGAGTAGTAGTGTTGGTGTGGTTGATTATTAGGTAGCGTAGCAGACCTGGTGTTCAGGGATTAATGACTTCTCTGTTTCTTAATTGAGACTTAATTTATTATACAATTTTCTCTATACACACAGGGAATTATATTGATGTGCTTTTGTCTGATATGGTATTGTGTCTCTCTTGGTGGAGACAAGTAGCCCTAGGGAGTCAGTCTACGTATCCTATCTATAAGTGTATGTCCTCTGTTTATATACATTTCCAAATAGTTGACGTTAGTAACCATTGCCTTATTTCCAGTTTGAAAAAAGGGGAGGTCTAGTATTTAACTCCTCCTATATGTTTAGCCCCTCCTTTTGTGTAGCTCCACCTCCACTTCCTCTCTCTCTCTCTGTCCCCTTCTCTTTCCCTACTTTCTCTTTTGTGAGGGAAGTACATATCCTGTATGTCCTGGACTTGGAGAGATTAATGGTGTAAGGTTGGTGTGAATGGACTAAGGTGGATGCAAGTAGTTTAATTGTGTTTTGAGTGTATGTGTGTGTGTGGGTGTGTTCGACTCGCAGCTGAGAAATCAGTGACCCATTTTCCTACTTCCTGTCCTTCTTCCTGTTTGTGATTGTACACAGCTTGAACTACCTGCCTCCTTCTTAATGGCTTTGAAGGAAGGTGTACAACACTGTGCTAGAAAATTTTCAATATACAGGCCAAAAAAAATGCAAAAACACATTTTTTGGGCTCAAAAAGTCGATATGTGCATGAATCTTCGGTACCCAGTTATATCCCAAATTTAGCCTAAAAACACCGAAAATTCGAGTTTTTGGGTCTCAGAAGCGATTTGTACATGTCTACACTGTGCTAGAAAATTTCAATTTACAGGCCAAATAAATGCTAAAACACGTTTTTTGGGCCCAAAAAGTCGATTTGTGCATGTATCTTCGGTACCCGTTTATATCCCTAATTTAGCCTAAATACACCGAGAATTCGAGTTTTTTGGGACCCAGAAGCGATCTGTACATGTCTACGCTGTGCTAGAAAATTTTCAATATCCAGGCCAAAAAAAATGCAAAAACAAATTATTTGGGCTAAAAAAAGTCGATATGTGCATGAATCTTCAGTACCCAGTTATATCCCAAATTTAGCCTAAAAACACCGAAAATTCGAGTTTTTGGGTCTCAGAAGCGATTTGTACATGTCTACACTTTGCTAGAAAACTTCAATTATAAGGCCAAAGAAATGCTAAAACACGTTTTTTGGGCCCAAAAAGTCGATTTGTGCATGTATCTTCGGTACCCGTTTATATCCCTAATTTAGCCTAAATACACCGAAAATTCGAGTTTTTTGGGACCTAGAAGCGATCTATTCATGTCTACACTGTGCTAGAAAATTTCCAATTTACAGGCAAAAGAAAAGCTAGAACACGTTTGGGGGGCCCAAAAAGTCGATTGGTGCATGCATCTTCGGTATCAGTTTATGTCCCAAATTTAGCCTAAGAACACCAAAAATTCAAGTTTTTTGGGTGTCAGAAGCGATTTGTACATATCTACACTGTGCAAGAAAATTTTCAATATACAGACCAAAAAAAGGCTAAAACACGTTTTTTGGGTCCAAAAAGTCGATTTGTGCATGCATCATCGGTACCCGTTTATATCCCAAATTTAGCCTAAAAACACTGAAATTTCGAGTTTTTAGGGTCCCAGAAGCAATCTGTACATGTCTACACTGTGCGAGAAAATTGTCAATATACAGGCCAAAATGCTAAAACACGTTTTGTGGCCCAAAAAGTCGATTTGTGCATGTATCTTCGGTACCCGTTTATATCCCAAATTTAGCCTAAAAACACCGAAAATTCGAGTTTTTAGGGTCCCAGAAGCGATCTGTACATGTCTACACTGTGCTAGAAAATTTTCAATATACAGGCCAAAAAAATGCTAGAACACGTTTTGGGGGCCCAAAAAGTCGATTTGTGCATGCATCTTCGATATCAGTTTATGTCGCAAATTTAGCCTAAGAACACCGAAAACTCAAGTTTTTTGGGTCCCAGAAGCGATCTGTTCATGTCTACACTGTGCTAGAAAATTTTCAATTTACAGGCAAAATAAATGCTAATACATGTTTTTTGGGCCCAAAAGTCGATTTGTGCATGCATCTTTGGTACCCGTTTATGTCCCAAATTTAGCCTAAAAACACCGAAAATTCGAGTTTTTTGGGTCTCAGAAGCGATCTGTACATGTCTACACTATGCTAGAAAATTGTCAATATATAGGCCAAAATGCTATAACACATTTTGTGGCCCAAAAAGTCGATTTGTGCATGCATCTTCGGTACCCGTTTATATCCCAAATTTAGCTTAAAAACACCAAAAATTCGAGTTTTTAAGGTCCCAGAAGCGATCTGTACATGTCTACACTGTGCAAGAAAATTTTCAATAAACAGGCCAAAAAAAATGCAAAAACACATTTTTTGGGCTCAAAAAGTCGATTTGTGCATGAATATTCAGTACCCAGTTATATCCCAAATTTAGCCTAAAAACACCGAAAATTCGAGTTTTTTTTGTCCCAGAAGCAATCTGTACATGTCTACACTGTGCTAGAAAATATTCAATTTACAGGCCAAAAAATTGCTAGAACACGTTTTTTGGGCCCAAAAAGTCGATATGTGCATGTATCTTCGGTACCCGTTTATATCCCAAATTTAGCCTAAAAACACCGAAAATTCGAGTTTTTAGGGTCCCAGAAGCAATCTGTACATGTCTACACTGAGCTAGAAAATTTTCAATATACAGGCCAAAAAAATGCTAGAACACGTTTTTTGGGCCCAAAAAGTCGATATGTGCATGTATCTTCGGTACCCGTTTATATCCCAAATTTTGCCTAAAAACACCGAAAATTCGAGTTTTTAGGGTCCCAGAAGCGATCTGTATATGTCTACACTGTGCGAGAAAATTGTCAATATACAGGCCAAAATGCTAAAACACGTTTTGTGGCCCAAAAAGTCGATTTGTGAATGCATCTTCGGTACCCGTTTATATCCCAAATTTAGCCTAAAAACACCGAAAACTCGAGTTTTTAGGGTCCCAGAAGCGATCTGTACATGTCTACACTGTACCAGTCCTGTAGGCTTGAACTCTTTCAGGATCTGGTGACTTACTTGTGTTTGATTCTTGGAGTAGTAGTGTTGGTGTGGTTGATTATTAGGTAGCGTAGCAGACCTGGTGTTCAGGGATTAATGACTTCTCTGTTTCTTAATTGAGACTTAATTTATTATACAATTATCTCTATACACACAGAGAATTATATTGATGTGCCTTTGTCTGATATGGTATTGTGTCTCTCTTGGTGGAGACAAGTAGCCCTAGGGAGTCAGTCTACGTATCCTATCTATAAGTGTATGTCCTCTGTTTATATACATTTCCAAATAGTTGACGTTAGTAACCATTGCCTTATTTCCAGTTTGAAAAAAGGGGAGGTCTAGTATTTAACTCCTCCTATATGTTTAGCCCCTCCTTTTGTGTAGCTCCACCTCCACTTCCTCTCTCTCTCTCTGTCCCCTTCTCTTTCCCTACTTTCTCTTTTGTGAGGGAAGTACATATCCTGTATGTCCTGGACTTGGAGAGATTAATGGTGTATGGTTGGTGTGAATGGACTAAGGTGGATGCAAGTAGTTTAATTGTGTTTTGAGTGTATGTGTGTGTGTGGGTGTGTTCGACTCGCAGCTGAGAAATCAGTGACCCATTTTCCTACTTCCTGTCCTTCTTCCTGTTTGTGATTGTACACAGCTTGAACTACCTGCCTCCTTCTTAATGGCTTTGAAGGAAGGTGTACAACACTGTGCTAGAAAATTTTCAATATACAGGCCAAAAAAAATGCAAAAACACATGTTTTGGGCTCAAAAAGTCGATATGTGCATGAATCTTCGGTACCCAGTTATATCCCAAATTTAGCCTAAAAACACCGAAAATTCGAGTTTTTGGGTCTCAGAAACGATTTGTACATGTCTACACTGTGCAAGAAAATTTCAATTTACAGGCCAAATAAATGCTAAAACACGTTTTTTGGGCCCAAAAAGTCGATTTGTGCATGCATCTTCGGTATCAGTTTATGTCCCAAATTTAGCCTAAGAACACAAAAAATTCAAGTTTTTTGGGTGTCAGAAGCGATTTGTACATATCTACACTGTGCAAGAAAATTTTCAATATACAGGCCAAAAAAAGGCTAAAACACGTTTTTTGGGCCCAAAAAGTCGATTTGTGCATGCATCATCGGTACCCGTTTATATCCCAAATTTAGCCTAAAAACACCGAAAATTCGAGTTTTTAGGGTCCCAGAAGCACTCTGTACATGTCTACACTGTGCGAGAAAATTGTCAATATACAGGCCAAAATGCTAAAACACGTTTTGTGGCCCAAAAAGTCGATTTGTGCATGCATCTTCGGTATCAGTTTATGTCCCAAATTTAGCCTAAGAACACCGAAAACTCAAGTTTTTTGGGTCCCAGAAGCGATCTGTTCATGTCTACACTGTGCTAGAAAATTTTCAATTTACAGGCAAAAGAAATGCTAATACATGTTTTTTGGGCCCAAAAGTCGATTTGTGCATGCATCTTTGGTACCCGTTTATGTCCCAAATTTAGCCTAAAAACACCGAAAATTCGAGTTTTTTGGGTCTCAGAAGCGATCTGTACATGTCTACACTGTGCTAGAAAATTGTCAATATATAGGCCAAAATGCTAAAACACATTTTGTGGCCCAAAAAGTCGATTTGTGCATGCATCTTCGGTACCCGTTTATATCCCAAATTTAGCTTAAAAACACCAAAAATTCGAGTTTTTAAGGTCCCAGAAGCGATCTGTACATGTCTACACTGTGCAAGAAAATTTTCAATAAACAGGCCAAAAAAAATGCAAAAACACATCTTTTGGGCTCAAAAAGTCGATTTGTGCATGAATATTCAGTACCCAGTTATATCCCAAATTTAGCCTAAAAACACCGAAAATTCGAGTTTTTTTTGTCCCAGAAGCAATCTGTACATGTCTACACTGTGCTAGAAAATATTCAATTTACAGGCCAAAAAATTGCTAGAACACGTTTTTTGGGCCCAAAAAGTCGATATGTGCATGTATCTTCGGTACCCGTTTATATCCCAAATTTAGCCTAAAAACACCGAAAATTCGAGTTTTTAGGGTCCCAGAAGCAATCTGTACATGTCTACACTGAGCTAGAAAATTTTCAATATACAGGCCAAAAAAATGCTAGAACACGTTTTTTGGGCCCAAAAAGTCGATATGTGCATGTATCTTCGGTGCCCGTTTATATCCCAAATTTAGCCTAAAAACACCGAAAATTCGAGTTTTTAGGGTCCCAGAAGCGATCTGTATATGTCTACACTGTGCGAGAAAATTGTCAATATACAGGCCAAAATGCTAAAACACGTTTTGTGGCCCAAAAAGTCGATTTGTGCATGCATCTTCGGTACCCGTTTATATCCCAAATTTAGCCTAAAAACACCGAAAACTCGAGTTTTTAGGGTCCCAGAAGCGATCTGTACATGTCTACACTGTACCAGTCCTGTAGGCTTGAACTCTTTCAGGATCTGGTGACTTACTTGTGTTTGATTCTTGGAGTAGTAGTGTTGGTGTGGTTGATTATTAGGTAGCGTAGCAGACCTGGTGTTCAGGGATTAATGACTTCTCTGTTTCTTAATTGAGACTTAATTTATTATACAATTATCTCTATACACACAGGGAATTATATTGATGTGTCTTTGTCTGATATGGTATTGTGTCTCTCTTGGTGGAGACAAGTAGCCCTAGGGAGTCAGTCTACGTATCCTATCTATAAGTGTATGTCCTCTGTTTATATACATTTCCAAATAGTTGACGTTAGTAACCATTGCCTTATTTCCAGTTTGAAAAAAGGGGAGGTCTAGTATTTAACTCCTCCTATATGTTTAGCCCCTCCTTTTGTGTAGCTCCACCTCCACTTCCTCTCTCTCTCTCTGTCCCCTTCTCTTTCCCTACTTTCTCTTTTGTGAGGGAAGTACATATCCTGTATGTCCTGGACTTGGAGAGATTAATGGTGTAAGGTTGGTGTGAATGGACTAAGGTGGATGCAAGTAGTTTAATTGTGTTTTGAGTGTATGTGTGTGTGTGGGTGTGTTCGACTCGCAGCTGAGAAATCAGTGACCCATTTTCCTACTTCCTGTCCTTCTTCCTGTTTGTGATTGTACACAGCTTGAACTACCTGCCTCCTTCTTAATGGCTTTGAAGGAAGGTGTACAACACTGTGCTAGAAAATTTTCAATATACAGGCCAAAAAAAATGCAAAAACAAATTATTTGGGCTAAAAAAAGTCGATATGTGCATGAATCTTCAGTACCCAGTTATATCCCAAATTTAGCCTAAAAACACCGAAAATTCGAGTTTTTGGGTCTCAGAAGCGATTTGTACATGTCTACACTTTGCTAGAAAACTTCAATTATAAGGCCAAAGAAATGCTAAAACACGTTTTTTGGGCCCAAAAAGTCGATTTGTGCATGTATCTTCGGTACCCGTTTATATCCCTAATTTAGCCTAAATACACCAAAAATTCGAGTTTTTTGGGACCTAGAAGCGATCTGTACATGTCTACACTGTGCTAGAAAAAAATCAATTTACAGGCCAAAAAATTGCTAAAACATGTTTTTTTGGGCCCAAAAAGTCGATTTTTGCATATATCTTCGGTACCCGTTTATATCCCAAATTTAGCCTAAAACCACCGAAAATTCGATTTTTTTGTGTCCCAGAAGCGATCTATTCATGTCTACACTGTGCTAGAAAATTTCCAATTTACAGGCAAAAGAAAAGCTAAAACATGTTTTTTGGGTTCAAAAGTCGATTTGTGCATGCATCTTTGGTACCCGTTTATGTCCCAAATTTAGCCTAAAAACACCGAAAATTCGAGTTTTTTGGGTCTCAGAAGCGATTTGTACATGTCTACACTGTGCAAGAAAATTTTCAATATACCGGCCAAAAAAAATTTAAAACACGTTTTTTGGGCCCAAAAAGTCGATTTGTGCATGTATCTTCGGTACCCGTTTATATCCCAAATTTAACCTAAAAACACCAAAAATTCGAGTTTTTAGGGTCCCAGAAGCGATCTGTACATGTCTACACTGTGCAAGAAAATTGTCAATATACAGGCCAAAATGCTAAAACACGTTTTGTGGCCCAAAACGTCGATTTGTGCATGCATCATCGGTACCCGTTTATATCCCAAATTTAGCCTAAAACCACCGAAAATTCGAGTTTTGGGGGTCCCACAAGCGATCTATACATGTCTACACTGTGCTCGAACATTTTCAATCTACAGGCCGAAACAATGCTAAAACACGTTTTTTGGGCCCAAAAAGTCGATTTGTGCATGTATCTTCGGTTCCCGTTTATATCCCAAATTTAGCCTAAAAACACCGAAAATTCGAGTTTTTAGGGTCCCAGAAGCGATTTGTACATGTCTACACTGTGCTAGAAAATTTTCAATATACAGTCCAAAAAAATGCTAGAACACGTTTTGCGGGCCCAAAAAGTCGATTTGTGCATGCATCTTCGGTATCAGTTTATGTCCCAAATTTAGCCTAAGAACACCGAAAACTCAAGTTTTTTGGGTCCCAGAAGCGATCTGTTCATGTCTACGCTGTGCTAGAAAATTTTCAATTTACAGGGAAAAGAAATGCTAATACATGTTTTTTGGGCCCAAAAGTCGATTTGTGCATGCATCTTTGGTACCCGTTTATGTCCCAAATTTAGCCTAAAAACACCGAAAATTCGAGTTTTTTGGGTCTCAGAAGCGATTTGTACATGTCTACACTGTGCAAGAAAATTTTCAATATACCGGCCAAAAAAAAATTAAAACACGTTTTTTGGGCCCAAAAAGTCGATTTGTGCATGTATCTTCGGTACCCGTTTATATCCCAAATTTAGCCTAAAAACACCGAAAATTCGAGTTTTTAGGGTCCCAGAAGCGATCTGTACATGTCTACACTGTGCAAGAAAATTGTCAATATACAGGCCAAAATGCTAAAACACGTTTTGTGGCCCAAAAAGTCGATTTCTGCATGCATCATCGGTACCCGTTTATATCCCAAATTTAGCCTAAAACTACCGAAAATTCGAGTTTTGGGGGTCCCACAAGCGATCTATACATGACTACACTGTGCTCGAACATTTTCAATCTACAGGCCGAAACAATGCTAAAACACGTTTTTTGGGCCCAAAAAGTCGATTTGTGCATGTATCTTCGGTTCCCGTTTATATCCCAAATTTAGCCTAAAAACACCGAAAACTCGAGTTTTTAGGGTCCCAGAAGCGATCTGTACATGTCTACACTGTGCTAGAAAATTTTCAATATACAGTCCAAAAAAATGCCAGAACATGTTTTGCGGGCCCAAAAAGTAGATTTGTGCATGCATCTTCGGTATCAGTTTATGTCCCAAATTTAGCCTAAGAACACCGAAAACTCAAGTTTTTTGGGTCCCAGAAGCGATCTGTTCATGTCTACGCTGTGCTAGAAAATTTTCAATTTACAGGCAAAAGAAATGCTAATACATGTTTTTTGGGCCCAAAAGTCGATTTGTGCATGCATCTTTGGTACCCGTTTATGTCCCAAATTTAGCCTAAAAACACCGAAAATTCGAGTTTTTAGGGTCTCAGAAGCGATTTGTACATGTCTACATTGTGCAAGAAAATTTTCAATATACCGGCCAAAAAAAATTTAAAACACGTTTTTTGGGCCCAAAAAGTCGATTTGTGCATGTATCTTCGGTACCCGTTTATATCCCAAATTTAGCCTAAAAACACCGAAAATTCGAGTTTTTAGGGTCCCAGAAGCGATCTGTACATGTCTACACTGTGCTAGAAAATTGTCAATATATAGGCCAAAATGCTAAAACACATTTCGTGGCCCAAAAAGTCGATTTGTGCATGTATCTTCGTACCCGTTTATATCCTAAAGATAGCCTAAAAACACCGAGAATTCGAGTTTTTTGTGTCCCAGAAGCAATCTGTACATGTCTACACTGTGCTAGAAATTTTTCAATAAACAGGCCAAAAAAATTGCAAAAACACATTTTTTGGACTCAAAAAGTCGATATGTGCATGGATCTTCGGTACCCAGTTATATCCCAAATTTAGCCTAAAAACACCGAAAAATCGAGTTTTTGGGTCTCAGAAGCGATTTGTACATGTCTACACTGTGCTAGAAAATTTCAATTTACAGGCCAAATAAATGCTAAAACACGTTTTTTGGGCCCAAAAAGTCGATTTGCGCATGTATCTTCGGTACCCGTTTATATCCCTAATTTAGCCTAAATACACCATAAATTCGAGTTTTTTGGGATCCAGAAGCGATCTGTACATGTCTACACTGTGCTAGAAAAAAATAAATTTTCAGGCCAAAAAATTGCTAAAACACTTTTTTTGGGCCCAAAAAGTCGATTTTTGCATGTAATCTGTGGTACCCGTTTATATCCCAAATTTAGCCTAAAACCACCGAAAATTCGAGTTTTGGGGGTCCCACAAGCGATCTATACATGTCTACACTGTGCTAGAACATTTACAATCTACAGGCCGAAACAATGCTAAAACACGTTTTTTTGGCCCAAAAAGTCGATTTTTGTATGTATGTACGGTACCCGTTTATATCCCAAATTTAGCCTAAAAACACCGAAAATTCGAGTTTTTTGGGTCTCAGAAGCGATTTGTACATGTCTACACTGTGCAAGAAAATTTTCAATATAAAGGCCTAAAAAATGCTAAATCACGCTTTTTGGGCCCAAAAAGTCGATTTGTGCATGTATCTTAGGTACCCGTTTATATCCCAAATTTAGCCTAAAAATAACCAAAACTCGAGTTTTTTTTGTCCCAGAAGCGATCTGTACATGTCTACACTGTGCTAGAAAATTTTCAATATACAGGCCAAAAAAATGCTAGAACACATTTTTGGGGCCTAAAAAGTCGATATGTGCATGCATCTTCGGTATCAGTTTATGTCCCAAATTTAGCCTAGAAACACCGAAAACTAAATTTTTTTTGGTCCCAGAAGCGATCTGTTCATGTCTACACTGTGCTAGAAAATTTTCAATTTACAGGCAAAAGAAATGCTAATACATGTTTTTTGGGCCCAAAAGTCGATTTGTGCATGCATCTATGGTACCCGTTTATATCCCATATTTAGCCTAAAAACACCTAGAATTCGAGTTTTTAGGGTCACAGAAGCGATCTGTACATGTCTACACTGTGCTAGAAAATTGTCAATATATAGGCCAAAATGCTAAAACACGTTTTGTGGCCCAAAAAGTCGATTTGTGCATGCATCTTCGGTACCCGTTTATATCCCAAATTTAGCCTAAAAACACCGAAAATTCGAGTTTTTAAGGTCCCAGAAGCGATCTGTACATGTCTACACTGTGCAAGAAAATTTTCAATAAACAGGCCAAAAAAAAATGTAAAAACACATATTTTGGGCTCAAAAAGTCGATTTGTGCATGAATCTTCAGTACCCAGTTATATCCCAAATTTAGCCTAAAAACACCGAAAATTCGAGTTTTTTTTTGTAACAGAAGCAATCTGTACATGTCTACACTGTGCTAGAAAATTTTCAATATACAGACCAAAAAAATGCTAAAACATGTTTTTTGGGGCCCAATAAGTCGATATGTGCATGTATCTTCGGTACCCGTTTATATCCTAAAGTTTGCCTAAAAACAACGAAAATTCGAGTTTTTGGGTCCCAGAAGCGATTTGTACATGTCTACACTGTGCTAGAAATGTTTCAATATCCCGGCCAAAAAGATGCTAAAACACGTTTTTTTGGCCCAAAAGTCGATTTGTGTATATATCTACGGTACCCGTTTATATCCCAAATTTAGCCTAAAAACACCGAAAATTCGAGTTTTTTGAGTCTCAGAAGCGATTTGTACATGTCTACACTGTACAAGAAAATTTTCAATATACAGGCCTAAAAAATGCTAAAACACGTTTTTTGGGCCCCAAAAGTCGATTTGTGCATGTATCTTCGGTACCCGTTTATATCCCAAATTTAGCCTAAAAACACTGAAAATTTGAGTTTTTTGGGTCTCAGAAGCGATCTGTTCATTTCTACACTGTGCTAGAAAATTTTCAATTTACAGGCAAAAGAAATACTAAAACATGTTTTTTGGGCCCAAAAGTGGATTTGTGCATGCATCTTTGGTGCCCGTTTATGTCCCAAATTTAGCCTAAAAACACCGTAAATTCGAGTTTTTTGGGTACTAGAAGCGATCTGTACATGTCTACACTGTGTTAGAAAATTTTCAATTTACTGGCCAAAAAAAAAGCTAAAACACGTTTTTTGGTCCCGAAAAGTTGATTTGTGGATGTATCTTCGGTACCCGTTTATATCCCAAATTTTGCCTAAAAACACCGAAAATTCGAGTTTTTTGGGTCTCAGAAGCGATTTGTACATGTCATCACTGTGCAAGAAAATTTTCAATTTACAGGCCAAAAAAATGCTAAAACATGTTTTTTGGGCCCAAAAAGTCGATTTGTGCATGTATCTTCGGTACCCGTTTATATCCCCAAATTTAGCCTAAAAACACCGAAAATTCGAGTTTTTTGGGTCCCAGAAGCGATCTGTACATGTCTACACTGTGCTAGAAAATGTTCAATTTATAGGCCAAACAAATGCTAAAACACGTTTTTTGGGCCCAAAAAGTCGATTTGTGCATGCATCTTCGGTATCAGTTTATGTCCCAAATTTAGCCTAAAAACACCGAAAACTCAAGTTTTTTGGGTCTGAGAAGCGATTTGTACATGCCTACACTGTGATAGAAAATTTTCAATAAACAGGCCAAAAAAATGTTAAAACACGTTTTTTGGGCCCAAAAAGTCGATTTGTGCATGCATCTTCGGTACCCGTTTATATCCCAAATTTAGCCTAAAAACACCGAAAATTCGAGTTTTTTGGGTCCCACAAGCGATCTATACATGTCTACACTCTGCTAAAAAAAATTCAATTTACAGGCCGAAACAATGCATAAACACGTTTTTTGGGCCAAAAAAGTCGATTTGTGCATGTATCTTCTGTACCCGTTTATATCCCAAATTTAACCTAAAAACACTTAAAATTTGAGTTTTTTGGGTCCCAGAAGCGATTTGTACATGTCTACACTGTGCTAGAAAATGTTCAATTTATAGGCCAAACAAATGCTAAAACACGTTTTTTGGGCCCAAAAAGTCGATTTGTGCATGCATCTTCGGTATCAGTTTATGTCCCAAATTTAGCCTAAAAACACCGAAAACTCAAGTTTTTTGGGTCTGAGAAGCGATTTGTACATGCCTACACTGTGATAGAAAATTTTCAATAAACAGGCCAAAAAAATGTTAAAACACGTTTTTTGGGCCCAAAAAGTCGATTTGTGCATGCATCTTCGGTACCCGTTTATATCCCAAATTTAGCCTAAAAACACCGAAAATTCGAGTTTTTTGGGTCCCACAAGCGATCTATACATGTCTACACTCTGCTAAAAAAAAATCAATTTACAGGCCGAAACAATGCATAAACACGTTTTTTGGGCCAAAAAAGTCGATTTGTGCATGTATCTTCTGTACCCGTTTATATCCCAAATTTAACCTAAAAACACTTAAAATTTGAGTTTTTTGGGTCCCAGAAGCGATCTGTACATGTCTACACTGTGCTAGAAAATGTTCAATTTATAGGTCAAACAAATGCTAAAACACGTTTTTTGGGCCCAAAAAGTCGATTTGTGCATGCATCTTCGGTACCCGTTTATATCTCAAATTTAGCCTAAAAACACCAAAAATTCGAGTTTTTTGGGGCCAAGAAGCGATCTGTACATGGCTACACTTTGCTAGAAATGTTTCAATAAACAGGCCAAAAAAATGCTAAAACACGTTTTTGGGGCCCAAAAAGTCGATTTGTGCATGCATCTTCGGTACCCGTTAATATCCCAAATTTTGCCTAAAAACACCGAAAATTCGAGTTTTTAGGGTCCCAGAAGCGATCTGTACATGTCTACACTGTGCTAGAAAATTTTCAATGTAATTCCAAAAAAAAAGGCAGAAACACATTTTTTGGGCTCAAAAAGTCGATTTGTGCATGAATCTTCGGTACCCATTTATATCCCAAATTTAGCCTAAAAACACTGAAAATTCGAGTTTTTTTTGTCCCAGAAGCGATATGTACATGTCTACACTGTGCTAGAAAATTTTCAATATACAGGCCAAAAAAATGCAAGAACACGTTTTTGGGCACAAAAACTCGATTTGTGCATGCATCTTCGGTATCAGTTTATGTCCCAAATTTAGCCTAAAAACACCGAATACTCGAGTTTTTTGGGTCCCAGAAGCGATCTGTACATGTCTGCACTGTGCTAGAAAATTTACAATATACAGGCCAAAAAAATGTTAAAACACGTTTTTTGGGCCCAAAAAGTCGATTTGTGTATGCATCTTCGGTACCCGTTTATATCCCAAATTTAGCCTAAAAACACCGAAAATTCGATTTTTTTTGCGTCCCTGAAGCGATTTTTACATGTCCACACTGTGCTAAAAAAAAATCAATTTACAGGGCCCAAAAAGTCGATTTGTGCATGCATCTTCGGTACCCGTTTAAATCCCAAATTTAACCTAAAAACAACGAAAATTCGTTTTTTTTTTTTGCGTCTCTGAAGCGATTTGTACATGTCTACACTGTGCTAGAAGATTTTCAATATCTAGGCCAAAAAAATGCTAAAACACGTATTTTTGGCCCAAAAAGTTGATTTGTGCATGCATCTTCGGTACCCGTTTATATCCAAAATTTAGCTAAAAACACCGAAAATTCGAGTTTTATGGGTCTGAGAAGCGATCGGTACATGCCTGCACTCAGCTTAGAAAATTTTCAATATATAGGCCAAAAAACTACTAAAACACGTTTTGGGGGCCCAAAAAGTCGATTTGTACATGTATCTTCGGTACCCGTTTATATCCCAAATTTAGTCTAAAAACAACGAAAATTCGATTTTTTTGCGTCTCAGAAGTGATTTGTACATGTCTACACTGTGCTAGAAAATTTTCAAAATACAGGCCAAAAAAATGCTAAAACACGTTTTTTGGGCCCAAAAAGTCGATTTGTGCATGCATCTTCGGTACCCGTTTATATCCCAAATTTAGCCTAATAACACCGAAAATTCTACTTTTTTGGGTCTCAGAAGTGATTTGTACATGTCTACACTTTGCAAGAAAATTTTCAATATACAGGCCAAAACAATGCTAAAACACGTTTTTTGGGCCAAAAAAGTCGATTTGTGCATGTATCTTCTGTACCCGTTTATATCCCATATTTAACCTAAAAACACCTAAAATTCGAGTTTTTTGGGTCCCAGAAGCGATCTGTACATGTCTACACTGTGCTAGAAAATGTTCAATTTATAGGCCAAACAAATGCTAAAACACGTTTTTTGGGCCCAAAAAGTCGATTTGTGCATGCATCTTCTGTACCCGTTTATATCCCAAATTTAACCTAAAAACACCTAAAATTTGAGTTTTTTGGGTCCCAGAAGCGATCTGTACATGTCTACACTGTGCTAGAAAATGTTCAATTTATAGGTCAAACAAATGCTAAAACACGTTTTTTGGGCCCAAAAAGTCGATTTGTGCATGCATCTTCGGTACCTGTTTATATCTCAAATTTAGCCTAAAAACACCAAAAATTCGAGTTTTTGGGGGCCAAGAAGCGATCTGTACATGGCTACACTTTGCTAGAAATGTTTTAATAAACAGGCCAAAAAAATGCTAAAACACGTTTTTTGGGCCCAAAAAGTCGATTTGTGCATGCATCTTCGGTACCCGTTAATATCCCAAATTTTGCCTAAAAACACCGAAAATTCGAGTTTTTAGGGTCCCAGAAGCGATTTGTACATGTCTACACTGTGCTAGAAAATTTTCAATGAAATTCCAAAAAAAAGGCAGAAACACATTTTTTGGGCTCAAAAAGTCGATTTGTGCATGAATCTTCGGTACCCATTTATATCCCAAATTTAGCCTAAAAACACTGAAAATTCGAGTTTTTTTTGTCCCAGAAGCGATATGTACATGTCTACACTGTGCTAGAAAATTTTCAATATACAGGCCAAAAAAATGCAAGAACACGGTTTTTAGGCACAAAAACTCGATTTGTGCATGCATCTTCGGTATCAGTTTATGTCCCAAATTTAGCCTAAAAACACCGAATATTCGAGTTTTTTGGGTCCCAGAAGCGATCTGTACATGTCTGCACTGTGCTAGAAAATTTACAATATACAGGCCAAAAAAATGTTAAAACACGTTTTTTGGGCCCAAAAAGTCGATTTGTGTATGCATCTTCGGTACCCGTTTATATCCCAAATTTAGCCTAAAAACACCGAAAATTCGATTTTTTTTGCGTCCCTGAAGCGATTTTTACATGTCCACACTGTGCTAAAAAAAAATCAATTTACAGGGCCCAAAAAGTCGATTTGTGCATGCATCTTCGGTACCCGTTTATATCCCAAATTTAACCTAAAAACAACGAAAATTCGATTTTTTTTTTTGCGTCTCTGAAGCGATTTGTACATGTCTACACTGTGCTAGAAGATTTTCAATATCTAGGCCAAAAAAATGCTAAAACACGTATTTTTGGCCCAAAAAGTTGATTTGTGCATGCATCTTCGGTACCCGTTTATATCCAAAATTTAGCTAAAAACACCGAAAATTCGAGTTTTATGGGTCTGAGAAGCGATCGGTACATGCCTGCACTCAACTTAGAAAATTTTCAATATATAGGCCAAAAAACTACTAAAACACGTTTTGGGGGCCCAAAAAGTCGATTTGTACATGTATCTTCGGTACCCGTTTATATCCCAAATTTAGTCTAAAAACAACGAAAATTCGATTTTTTTGCGTCTCAGAAGCGATTTGTACATGTCTACACTGTGCTAGAAAATTTTCAAAATACAGGCCAAAAAAATGCTAAAACACGTTTTTTGGGCCCAAAAAGTCGATTTGTGCATGAATCTTCGGTACCCGTTTATATCCCAAATTTAGCCTAAAAACACCGAAAATTCGATTTTTTTTGCGTCCCTGAAGCGATTTTTACATGTCCACACTGTGCAAGAAAATTGTCAATATACAGGCCAAAATGCTAAAACACGTTTTGTGGCCCAAAAAGTCGATTTGTGCATGTATCATCGGTACCCGTTTATATCCCAAATTTAGCCTAAAAACACCGAGAATTCGAGTTTTTAGGGTCCCAGAAGCGATCTGTACATGTCTACACTGTGCGAGAAAATTGTCAATATACAGGCCAAAATGCTAAAACACGTTTTGTGGCCCAAAAACTCGATTTGTGCATGCATCATCGGTACCCGTTTATATCCCAAATTTAGCCTAAAACCACCGAAAATTCGAGTTTTGGAGGTCCCACAAGCGATCTATACATGTCTACACTGTGCTCGAACATTTTCAATCTACAGGCCGAAACAATGCTAAAACACGTTTTTTGGGCCCAAAAAGTCGATTTGTGCATGTATCTTCGGTACCCGTTTATATCCCAAATGTAGCCTAAGAATGCCGAAAATTCGAGTTTTTAGGGTCCCAGAAGAGATCTGTACATGTCTACACTGTGCTAGAAAATTTTCAATATACAGGCCAAAAAAATGCTAGAACACGTTTTGCGGGCCCAAAAAGTCGATTTGTGCATGCATCTTCGGTATCAGTTTATGTCCCAAATTTAGCCTAAGAACACCGAAAACTCAAGTTTTTAGGGTCCCAGAAGCGATCTGTACATGTCTACACTGTGCTAGAAAATTGTCAATATATAGGCCAAAATGCTAACACACATTTTGTGGCCCAAAAAGTCGATTTGTGCATGCATCTTCGGTACCCGTTTATATCCCAAATTTAGCCTAAAAACAACAAAAAATCGAGTTTTTAAGGTCCCAGAAGCGATCTGTTCATGTCTACACTGTGCAAGAAAATTTTCAATAAACAGCCCCCCCAAAATGCAAAAACACATCTTTTGGGCTCAAAACGTCGATTTGTGCATGAATCTTCAGTACCCAGTTATATCCCAAATTTAGCCTAAAAACACCGAAAATTCGAATTTTTTTTGTCCCAGAAGCAATCTGTACATGTCCACACTGTGCTAGAAAATTTTCAATTTGCAGGCCAAAAAATTGCTAGAACACGTTTTTTGGGCCCAAAAAGTCGATATGTGCATGTATGTTCGGTACCCGTTTATATCCCAAATTTAGCCTAAAAACACCGAAAATTCGAGTTTTTAGGGTCCCAGAAGCAATCTGTACATGTCTACACTGTGCTAGAAAATTTTAAATATACAGGCAAAAAAAATGCTAGAACACGTTTTTTGGGCCCAAAAAGTCGATATGTGCATGTATCATCGGTACCCGTTTATATCCCAAATATAGCCTAAAAACACCGAAAATTCGAGTTTTTAGGGTCCCAGAAGCGATCTGTATATGTCTACACTGTGCGATAAAATTGTCAATATACAGGCCAAAATGCTAAAACACGTTTTGTGGCCCAAAAATTCGATTTGTGCATGCATCTTCGGTACCCGTTTATATCCCAAATTTAGCCTAAAAACACCGAAAACTTGAGTTTTTAGGGTCCCAGAAGCGATCTGTACATGTCTACACTGTGCTAGAAAATTTTCAATATACAGGCCAAAAAAAATGCAAAAACACATTTTTTGGGCTCAAAAAGTCGATATGTGCATGAATCTTCGGTACCCAGTTATATCCCAAATTTAGGCTAAAAACACCGAAAATTCGAGTTTTTTGGGTCCCAGAAGCGATCTGTACATGTCTACACTGTGCTAGAAAAGGTTCAATTTATAGGTCAAACAAATGCTAAAACACGTTTTTTGGGCCCAAAAAGTCGATTTGTGCATGCATCTTCGGTACCCGTTTATATCTCAAATTTAGCCTAAAAACACCAAAAATTCGAGTTTTTTGGGACCAAGAAGCGATCTGTACATGGCTACACTTTGCTAGAAATGTTTCAATAAACAGGCCAAAAAAATGCTAAAACACGTTTTTGGGGCCCAAAAAGTCGATTTGTGCATGCATCTTCGGTACCCGTTAATATCCCAAATTTTGCCTAAAAACACCGAAAATTCGAGTTTTTAGGGTCCCAGAAGCGATCTGTACATGTCTACACTGTGCTAGAAAATTTTCAATGTAATTCCAAAAAAAAGGCAGAAACACATTTTTTGGGCTCAAAAATTCGATTTGTGCATGAATCTTCGGTACCCATTTATATCCCAAATTTAGCCTAAAAACACTGAAAATTCGAGTTTTCTTTGTCCCAGAAGCGATATGTTCATGTCTACACTGTGCTAGAAAATTTTCAATATACAGGCCAAAAAAATGCAAGAACACGTTTTTTGGGCACAAAAACTCGATTTGTGCATGCATCTTCGGTATCAGTTTTTGTCCCAAATTTAGCCTAAAAACACCGAATATTCGAGTTTTTGGGTCCCAGAAGCGATCTGTACATGTCTGCACTGTGCTAGAAAATTTACAATATACAGGCCAAAAAAATGTTAAAACACGTTTTTTGGGCCCAAAAAGTCGATTTGTGTATGCATCTTCGGTACCCGTTTATATCCCAAATTTAGCCTAAAAACACCGAAAATTCGATTTTTTTTGCGTCCCTGAAGCGATTTTTACATGTCCACACTGTGCTAGAAAATTTTCAATCTACAGGCCGAAACAATGCAAAAACACGTTTTTTGGGCCAAAAAAGTCGATTTGTGCATGTATCTTCTGTACCCGTTTATATCCCAAATTTAACCTAAAAACACCTAAAATTCGAGTTTTTTGGGTCCCAGAAGCGATCTGTACATGTCTACACTGTGCTAGAAAATGTTCAATTTATAGGTCAAACAAATGCTAAAACACGTTTTTTGGGCCCAAAAAGTCGATTTGTGCATGCATCTTCGGTACCCGTTAATATCCCAAATTTTGCCTAAAAACACCGAAAATTCGAGTTTTTAGGGTCCCAGAAGCGATCTGTACATGTCTACACTGTGCTAGAAATGTTTCAATAAACAGGCCAAAAAAATGCTAAAACACGTTTTTGGGGCCCAAAAAGTCGATTTGTGCATGCATCTTCGGTACCCGTTAATATCCCAAATTTTGCCTAAAAACACCGAAAATTCGAGTTTTTAGGGTCCCAGAAGCGATCTGTACATGTCTACACTGTGCTAGAAAATTTTCAATGTAATTCCAAAAAAAAGGCAGAAACACATTTTTTGGGCTCAAAAATTCGATTTGTGCATGAATCTTCGGTACCCATTTATATCCCAAATTTAGCCTAAAAACACTGAAAATTCGAGTTTTCTTTGTCCCAGAAGCGATATGTACATGTCTACACTGTGCTAGAAAATTTTCAATATACAGGCCAAAAAAATGCAAGAACACGTTTTTTGGGCACAAAAACTCGATTTGTGCATGCATCTTCAGTATCAGTTTATGTCCCAAATTTAGCCTAAAAACACCGAATATTCGAGTTTTTTGGGTCCCAGAAGCGATCTGTACATGTCTGCACTGTGCTAGAAAATTTACAATATACAGGCCAAAAAAATGTTAAAACACGTTTTTTGGGCCCAAAAAGTCGATTTGTGTATGCATCTTCGGGACCCGTTTATATCCCAAATTTAGCCTAAAAACACCGAAAATTCGATTTTTTTTGCGTCCCTGAAGCGATTTTTACATGTCCACACTGTGCTAAAAAAAAATCAATTTACAGGGCCCAAAAAGTCGATTTGTGCATGCATCTTCGGTACCCGTTTATATCCCAAATTTAACCTAAAAACAACGAAAATTCGATTTTTTTTTTTTTTGCGTCTCTGAAGCGATTTGTACATGTCTACACTGTGCTAGAAGATTTTCAATATCTAGGCCAAAAAAATGCTAAAACACGTATTTTTGGCCCAAAAAGTTGATTTGTGCATGCATCTTCGGTACCCGTTTATATCCAAAATTTAGCTAAAAACACCGAAAATTCGAGTTTTATGGGTCTGAGAAGCGATCGGTACATGCCTGCACTCAGCTTAGAAAATTTTCAATATATAGGCCAAAAAACTACTAAAACACGTTTTGGGGGCCCAAAAAGTCGATTTGTACATGTATCTTCGGTACCCGTTTATATCCCAAATTTAGTCTAAAAACAACGAAAATTCGATTTTTTTGCGTCTCAGAAGCGATTTGTACATGTCTACACTGTGCTAGAAAATTTTCAAAATACAGGCCAAAAAAATGCTAAAACACGTTTTTGGGCCCAAAAAGTCGATTTGTGCATGCATCTTCGGTACCCGTTTATATCCCAAATTTAGCCTAATAACACCGAAAATTCTAGTTTTTTGGGTCTCTGAAGTGATTTGTACATGTCTACACTTTGCAAGAAAATTTTCAATATACAGGCCAAAACAATGCTAAAACACGTTTTTTGGGCCAAAAAAGTCGATTTGTGCATGTATCTTCTGTACCCGTTTATATCCCAAATCTAACCTAAAAACACCTAAAATTCGAGTTTTTTGGGTCCCAGAAGCGATCTGTGCATGTCTACACTGTGCTAGAAAATGTTCAATTTATAGGCCAAACAAATGCTAAAACACGTTTTTTGGGCCCAAAAAGTCGATTTGTGCATGCATCTTCGGTACCCGTTTATATCTCAAATTTAGCCTAAAAACACCAAAAATTCGAGTTTTTTGGGTCCAAGAAGCGATCTGTACATGTCTACACTTTGCTAGAAATGTTTCAATAAACAGGCCAAAAAAATGCTAAAACACGTTTTTGGGGCCCAACAAGTCGATTTGTGCATGCATCTTCGGTACCCGTTAATATCCCAAATTTAGCCTAAAAACACCGAAAATTCGAGTTTTTAGGGTCTCAGAAGCGATCTGTACATGTCTACACTGTGCTAGAAAATTTTCAATGTAATTCCAAAAAAAAGGCAGAAACACATTTTTTTGGCTCAAAAAGTCGATTTGTGCATGAATCTTCGGTACCCATTTATATCCCAAATTTAGCCTAAAAACACTGAAAATTCGAGGTTTTTTTGTCCCAGAAGCGATATGTACATGTCTACACTGTGCTAGAAAATTTTCAATATACAGGCCAAAAAAATGCAAGTACACGTTTTTTGGGCACAAAAACTCGATTTGTGCATGCATCTTAGGTATCAGTTTATGTCCCAAATTTAGCCTAAAAACACCGAAAACTCGAGTTTTTTGGGTCCCAGAAGCGATCTGTACATGCCTGCACTGTGCTAGAAAATTTACAATATACAGGCCAAAAAAATGTTAAAACACGTTTTTTGGGCCCAAAAAGTCGATTTGTGCATGCATCTTCGGTACCCGTTTATATCCCAAATTTAGCCTAAAAACACCGAAAATTCGATTTTTTTTGCGTCCCTGAAGCGATTTTTACATGTCCACACTGTGCTAGAAAATTTTCAATTTACAGGGCCCAAAAAGTCGATTTGTGCATGCATCTTCGGTACCCGTTTATATCCAAAATTTAGTTAAAAACACCGAAAATTCGAGTTTTTTGGGTCTGAGAAGCGATCGGTACATGCCTGCACTCAGTTTAGAAAATTTTCAATATATAGGCCAAAAAACTACTAAAACACGTTTTGGGGGCCCAAAAAGTCGATTTGTACATGTATCTTCGGTACCCGTTTATATCCCAAATTTAGTCTAAAAACACCGAAAATTCGATTTTTTTGCGTCTCAGAAGCGATTTGTACATGTCTACACTGTGCTAGAAAATTTTCAAAATACAGGCCGAAACGATGCTAAAACACGTTTTTTTGGGCCCAAAAAGTCGATTTGTGCATGCATCTTCGGTACCCGTTTATATCCCAAATTTAGCCTAAAAACACCGAAAATTCTAGTTTTATGGATCTCAGAAGCGATTTGTACATGTCTACACTGTGCTAGAAAATTTTCAATATATAGGCCGAAACAATGCTAAAACACGTTTTTTGGGCCCAAAAAGTCGATTTGTGCATGCATCTTCGGTACCCGTTTATATCCCAAATTTAGCCTAATAACACCAAAAATTCGCGTTTTTAGGGTCCCAGAAGCGATCTGCATATGTTTACTCTGTGCTATAAAATTTTCAAAATGCAGGCCAGAAAAAAATGCAAAAACACATTTTTTGGGCTCAAAAAGTCGATTTGTGCATGAATCTTCGGTACCCATTTATATCCCAAATTTAGCCTAAAACACTGAAAATTCGAGTTTTTTTGTCCCAGAAGCGATAGGTACATGTCTACACTGTGCTAGAAAATTTTCAATATACAGGCCAAAAAAAAGCTAAAACACGTTTTTTGGGCACAACAATTCGATTTGTGCATGCATCTTCGGTACCCGTTTATATCCCAAATTTTGCCTAAAAACACCGAAAATTCGAGTTTTTTGCGTCCCAAAAGCGATTTGTACATGTCTACACTGTGCTAGAAAAATTTCAATTTACAGGCCGAAACAATGCTAAAACACATTTTTTGGGCCCAAAAAGTCGATTTGTGCATGTATTTTCGGTACCCGTTTATATCCTAAATTTTGCTTAAAAACACCGAAAATTCGAGTTTTTTGGGTCTCAGTAGCGATTTGTACATGTCTACACTTTGTTAAAAAATATTCAATAAACAGGCCAAAAAATGCTAAAACACATTTTTTGGGCCAAAAAAGTCAATATATGCATGGATCTTCGGTACCCTTTTATATCCCAAATCTAGCCTAAAAACACCGAAAATTCGAGTTTTTTGGGACCCAGAAGCGATCTGTACATGTCTACACTGTGCTAGAAAATTGTCAATATACAGGCCAAAAAAATGTTAAAACACGTTTTTTGGGCCCAAAAAGACGATTTGTGCATGGATCTGCAGTACCCGTTTATATCCCATTTTAGCCTAAAAACAACGAAAATTCGAGTTTTTTGGGTCCCAGAAGCATCTGTACATGTCTACACTGTGCTAGAAAATTGTCAATATACAGGCCAAAAAAATGCTAAAACACGTTTTTGGGGCCCAACAATTCGATTTGTGCATGCATCTTCGGTACGCATTTATATCCCAAATTTTGCCTAAAAACACCGAAAATTCGAGTTTTTTGCGTCACAAAAGCAATTTGTACATGTCTACACATTGCTAGAAAAATTTCAATTTACAGGCCGAAACAATGCTAAAACACATTTTTTGGGCCCAAAAAGTCGATTTCTGCATGTATTTTCGGTACCCGTTTATATCCCAAATTTAGCCTAAAAACACTGAAAATTCGAGATTTTTGGGTCCAAGAAGCGATCTGTACATGTCTACACTGTGTTAGAAAATTTTCAATTTACTGGCCAAAAAAAAAAGCTAAAGCACGTTTTTTGGTCCCAAAAAGTCGATTTGTTGATGTATCTTCGGTACCCGTTTATATCCCAAATTTAGCCAAAAAACACCGAAAATTTGAGTTTTTTGGGTCTAAGAAGCGAGTTGTACATGTCTACACTGTGCTAGAAAATTTTCAATTTACAGGCAAAACAAATGCTAGAACACGTTTTTTGGGCCAAAAAATTCGATTTGTGCATGTATCTTCGGTACTCGTTTATATCCCAAATTTAGCCTAAAAGCACCGAAACTTCGGATTTTTTTGGGTCCCATAAGCGATCTATACATGTCTACACTGTGCTAGAAAAAAATCAATTTACAGGCCGAATCAATGCTAAAACACGTTTTTTGGGCCAAAAATGTCGATTTGTGCATATATTTTCGGTACTCGTTTATATCCCAAATTTAGCCTAAAAGCACCGAAAATTCGGATTTTTTGGGTCTCATAAGCGATCTATACATGTCTACACTGTGCAAGAAAAAAAATCAATTTACAGGCCGAATCAATGCTAAAACACGTTTTTTGGGCCCAAAATGATGATTTGTGCATATATTTTCGGTACCCGTTTACATCCCAAATTTAGCCTAAAAACACCGAAAATTCGAGTTTTTTAGGTCCCAGAAGCGATCTGTACATGTCTACACTGTGTTAGTAAAAAATTCAATTTATAGGACAAAAAAATGCTAAAGCACGTTTTTTGGGCCCAAAATGATGATTTGTGCATATATTTTCGGTACCCGTTTATATCCCAAATTTAGCCTAAAAACACCGAAAATTCTAGTTTTATGGATCTCAGAAGCGATTTGTACATGTCTACACTGTGCTAGAAAATTTTCAATATATAGGCCGTAACAATGCTAAAACACGTTTTTTGGGCCCAAAAAGTCGATATGTGCATGTATCTTCTGTACCCATTTATATGCCTAAAAACACCGAAAATTCGAGTTTTTTTTGTCCCAGAAGCGATCTGTACATGTCTACACTGTGCTAGACAATATTCAATTTACAGGCAAAAAAAATGCTAAAACACGTTTTTTGGGCTCAAAAAGTCGATTTGTGCATGGATCTGCAGTACCCGTTTATATCCCATTTTAGCCTAAAAACACTGAAAATTCGAGTTTTTTGGGTCCCAGAAGCATCTGTACATGTCTACACTGTGCTAGAAAATTGTCAATATACAGGCCAAAAAAATGCTAAAACACGTTTTTTGGGCCCAACAATTCGATTTGTGCATGCATCTTCGGTACGCGTTTATATCCCAAATTTTGCCTAAAAACACCGAAAATTCGAGTTTTTTGCGTCGCAAAAGCAATTTGTACATGTCTACACATTGCTAGAAAAATTTCAATTTACAGGCCGAAACAATGCTAAAACACATTTTTTGGGCCCAAAAAGTCGATTTCTGCATGTATTTTCGGTACCCGTTTATATCCCAAATTTAGCTTAAAAACACCGAAAATTCGAGTTTTTTGGGTCTCAGTAGCGATTTGTACATGTCTACACTTTTCTAGAAAATTTTCAATTTACAGGCCAAAAAAAGGCTAAAACACGTTTTTTGGGCTCAAAAAGTCGATTTGTGCATGCATCTTCGGTACCCGTTTATATCCCAAATTTAGCCTAAAAACACCGAAAATTCTAGTTTTATGGATCTCAGAAGCGATTTGTACATGTCTACACTGTGCTAGAAAATTTTCAATATATAGGCCGTAACAATGCTAAAACACGTTTTTTGGGCCCAAAAAGTCGATATGTGCATGTATCTTCTGTACCCATTTATATGCCTAAAAACACCGAAAATTCGAGTTTTTTTTGTCCCAGAAGCGATCTGTACATGTCTACACTGTGCTAGACAATATTCAATTTACAGGCAAAAAAAATGCTAAAACACGTTTTTTGGGCTCAAAAAGTCGATTTGTGCATGGATCTGCAGTACCCGTTTATATCCCATTTTAGCCTAAAAACACTGAAAATTCGAGTTTTTTGGGTCCCAGAAGCATCTGTACATGTCTACACTGTGCTAGAAAATTGTCAATATACAGGCCAAAAAAATGCTAAAACACGTTTTTTGGGCCCAACAATTCGATTTGTGCATGCATCTTCGGTACGCGTTTATATCCCAAATTTTGCCTAAAAACACCGAAAATTCGAGTTTTTTGCGTCGCAAAAGCAATTTGTACATGTCTACACATTGCTAGAAAAATTTCAATTTACAGGCCGAAACAATGCTAAAACACATTTTTTGGGCCCAAAAAGTCGATTTCTGCATGTATTTTCGGTACCCGTTTATATCCCAAATTTAGCTTAAAAACACCGAAAATTCGAGTTTTTTGGGTCTCAGTAGCGATTTGTACATGTCTACACTTTTCTAGAAAATTTTCAATTTACAGGCCAAAAAAAGGCTAAAACACGTTTTTTGGGCTCAAAAAGTCGATTTGTGCATGGATCTTCGGTACCCGTTTATATCCCATTTTAGCCTAAAAACACCGAAAATTCGAGTTTTTTGGGTCCTAGGAGCGATCTGTACATGTCTACACTGTGCTAGAAAATTGTCAATATACAGGCCAAAAAAATGCTAAAACCCGTTTTTTGGGCCCAAAAAGTCGATTTGTGCATGCATCTTCGGTACCCATTTATATTCCAAATTTAGCCTAGAAACACCGAAAATTCAAGTTTTTAGGGTCCCAGAAGCGATCTGTACATGCCTGCACTGTGCTAGAAAATTGTCAATATACAGGCCAAAAAAATGCTAAAACACGTTTTTTGGGCCCAAAAAGTCGATTTGTGTATTCATCTTCGGTACCCATTTATATCCCAAATTTAGCCTAAAAACACCGACAATTCGAGTTTTTTGGGTCCCAGAAGCGATCTGTACATGTCTACACTGTGCTAGAAAAATTTCAATTTACAGGCCAAAAAAATGCTAAAACACGTTTTTAGGCCAAAAAAGTCGATTTGTGCATGTATCTTCGGTACCCGTTTATATCCCAAATTTAGCCTAAAAACACCGAAAATTCGAGTTTTTTGGGTCCCACAAGCGATTTTTACATGTCTACATTGTGCTAGAACATTTTCAATCTACAGGCCGAAACAATGCTAAAACATATTTTTTGGTCCCAAAAAGTCGATTTGTGTATGTATCTTCGGTACCCGTTTATATCCCAAATTTAGCCTAAAAACACCGAAAATTCGAGTTTTTTGGGTCCCACAAGCGATTTTTACATGTCTACATTGTGCTAGAACATTTTCAATCTACAGGCCAAAAAAATGCTAAAACACGTTTTTTGGGCCCAAAAAGTCGATTTGTGCTTGTATCCGGTATCCGTTTATATCCCAAATTTAGCCTAAAAACACCAATAATTCGATTTTTTTGGGTCCAAGAAGCGATCTGTACATGTCTACACTTTGCTAGAAATGCTTCAATAAACAGGCCAAAAAAATGCTAAAACACGTTTTTTGGGGCCCAAAAAGTCGATTTGTGCATGCATCTTCGGTACCCGTTAATATCCCAAATTTAGCCTAATAACACCGAAAATTCGAGTTTTTAGGGTCCCAGAAGCGATCTGTACATGTCTACACTGTGCTAGAAAATTTTCAATGTAATTCCAAAAAAAATGCAGAAACACATTTTTTGGGCTCAAAAAGTCGATTTGTGCATGAATCTTCGGTACCCATTTATATCCCAAATTTAGCCTAAAAACACCGAAAATTCAAGTTTTTATGGTCCCAGAAGCGATCTGTACATGTCTACACTGTGCTAGAAAATTGTCAATATACAGGCCAAAAAAATGCTAAAACACGTTTTTTGGGCCCAACAATTCGATTTGTGCATGCATCTTCGGTACGCGTTTATATCCCAAATTTTGCCTAAAAACACCGAAAATTCGAGTTTTTTGCGTCTCAAAAGCAATTTGTACCTGTCTACACATTGCTAGAAAAATTTCAATTTACAGACCGAAACAATGCTAAAACACATTTTTTGGGCTCAAAAAGTCGATTTGTGCATGAATCTTCGGTACCCATTTATATCCCAAATTTAGCCTAAAAACACTGAAAATTCGAGTTTTTTTTGTCCCAGAAGCGATATGTACATGTCTACACTGTGCTAGAAAATTTTCAATATACAGGCCAAAAAAATGCAAGAACACGTTTTTTGGGCACAAAAACTCGATTTGTGCATGCATCTTCGGTATCAGTTTATGTCCCAAATTTAGCCTAAAAACACCGAAAACTCGAGTTTTTTGGGTCCCAGAAGCGATCTGTACATGCCTGCACTGTGCTAGAAAATTTACAATATACAGGCCAAAAAAATGTTAAAACACGTTTTTTGGGCTCAGAAAGTCGATTTGTGCATGGATCTTCAGTACCCGTTTATATCCTATTTTAGCCTAAAAACACTGAAAATTTGAGTTTTTTGGGTCCCAGAAGCGATTTGTACATGTCTACACTGTGCTAGAAAATTTCAATTTACAGGCCAAAGAAATGCTAAAACACGTTTTTTGGGCCCAAAATGTCGATTTGTGCATGTATCATAGTACACGTTTATATCCCTAATTTAGCCTAAAAACACCTAGAATTCGAGTTTTTTGGGTCCCAGAAGCGATCTGTACATGTCTAAACTATGCTAGAAAAATTTCAATTTACAGGCCAAAAAAATGCTAAAACACGTTTTTAGGCCAAAAAAAAGTAGATTTGTGCATGTATCTTCGGTACCCGTTTATATCCCAAATTTAGCATAAAAACACCGAAAATTCGAGTTTTTTGGGTCCCACAAGCGATTTTTACATGTCTACATTGTGCTAGAACATTTTCAATCTACAGGCCGAAACAATGCTAAAACACGTTTTTTGGTCCCAAAAAGTCGATTTGTGTATGTATCTTCGGTACCCGTTTATATCCCAAATTTAGCCTAAAAACACCATAAATTCGATTTTTTTGGGTCCAAGAAGCGATCTGTACATGTCTACACTTTGCTAGAAATGTTTCAATAAACAGGCCAAAAAAATGCTAAAACACGTTTTGGGGGCCCAAAAAGTTGATTTGTGCATGCATCTTCGGTACCCGTTAATATCCCAAATTTAGCCTAAAAACACCGAAAATTCGAGTTTTTAGGGTCCCAGAAGCGATCAGTACATGTCTACACTGTGCTAGAAAATTTTCAATGTAATTCCAAAAAAAATGCAGAAACACATTTTTGGGGCTCAAAAAGTCGATTTGTGCATGAATCTTCGGTACCCATTTATATCCCAAATTTAGCCTAAAAACACCGAAAATTCAAGTTTTTAGGGTCCCAGAAGCGATCTGTTCATGTCTACACTGTGCTAGAACATTTTCAATTTATCGGCAAAAGAAATCTAAAACATGTTTTTTGGGCCCAAAAGTCGATTTGTGCATGCATCTTTGGTACCCGTTTATGTCCCAAATTTTGCCTAAGAACACCGAAAATTCGAGTTTTTTGGGTACCAGAAGCGATCTGTACATGTCTACACTGTGTTAGAAAATTTTCAATTTACTGGCCAAAAAAAAAAGCTAAAGCACGTTTTTTGGTCCCAAAAAGTCGATTTGTTGATGTATCTTCGGTACCCGTTTATATCCCAAATTTAGCCAAAAAACACCGAAAATTTGAGTTTTTTGGGTCTAAGAAGCGAGTTGTACATGTCTACACTGTGCTAGAAAATTTTCAATTTACAGGCAAAAAAAATGCTAGAACACGTTTTTTGGGCCCAAAAATTCGATTTGTGCATGTATCTTCGGTACTCGTTTATATCCCAAATTTAGCCTAAAAGCACCGAAACTTCGGATTTTTTGGGTCCCATAAGCGATCTATACATGTCTACACTGTGCTAGAAAAAATTCAATTTACAGTCCAAAAAAATGCTAAAACACGTTTTGGGGGCCCAAAAAGTCGATTTGTGCATGCATCTTCGGTACCCGTTAATATCCCAAATTTAGCCTAAAAACACCGAAAATTCGAGTTTTTAGGGTCCCAGAAGCGATCAGTACATGTCTACACTGTGCTAGAAAATTTTCAATGTAATTCCAAAAAAAATGCAGAAACACATTTTTTGGGCTCAAAAAGTCGATTTGTGCATGAATCTTCGGTACCCATTTATATCCCAAATTTAGCCTAAAAACACCGAAAATTCAAGTTTTTAGGGTCACAGAAGCGATCTGTTCATGTCTACACTGTGCTAGAACATTTTCAATTTATCGGCAAAAGAAATCTAAAACATGTTTTTTGGGCCCAAAAGTCGATTTGTGCATGCATCTTTGGTACCCGTTTATGTCCCAAATTTTGCCTAAGAACACCGAAAATTCGAGTTTTTTGGGTACCAGAAGCGATCTGTACATGTCTACACTGTGTTAGAAAATTTTCAATTTTCTGGCCAAAAAAAAAAGCTAAAGCACGTTTTTTGGTCCCAAAAAGTCGATTTGTTGATGTATCTTCGGTACCCGTTTATATCCCAAATTTAGCCAAAAAACACCGAAAATTTGAGTTTTTTGGGTCTAAGAAGCGAGTTGTACATGTCTACACTGTGCTAGAAAATTTTCAATTTACAGGCAAAAAAAATGCTAGAACACGTTTTTTGGGCCCAAAAATTCGATTTGTGCATGTATCTTCGGTACTCGTTTATATCCCAAATTTAGCCTAAAAGCACCGAAACTTCGGATTTTTTGGGTCCCATAAGCGATCTATACATGTCTACACTGTGCTAGAAAAAATTCAATTTACAGGCCGAATCAATGCTAAAACACGTTTTTTGGGCCCAAAATGTCGATTTGTGCATATATTTTCGGTACTCGTTTATATCCCAAATTTAGCCTAAAAGCACCGAAAATTCGGATTTTTTGGGTCTCATAAGCGATCTATACATGTCTACACTGTGCTAGAAAAAAATCAATTTACAGGCCGAATCAATGCTAAAACACGTTTTTTGGGCCCAAAATGTTGATTTGTGCATATATTTTCGGTACCCGTTTACATCCCAAATTTAGCCTAAAAACACCGAAAATTCGAGTTTTTTAGGTCCCAGAAGCGATCTGTACATGTCTACACTGTGTTAGTAAAAAATTCAATTTATAGGACAAAAAAATGCTAAAGCACGTTTTTTGGGCCCAAAAAGTCGATTTGTGCATGCATCTTCGGTACCCGTTTATATCCCAAATTTAGCCTAAAAACACCGAAAATTCTAGTTTTATGGATCTCAGAAGCGATTTGTACATGTCTACACTGTGCTAGAAAATTTTCAATATATAGGCCGAAACAATGCTAAAACACGTTTTTTGGGCCCAAAAAGTCGATATGTGCATGTATCTTCTGTACCCATTTATATGCCTAAAAACACCGAAAATTCGAGTTTTTTTTGTCCCAGAAGCGATCTGTACATGTCTACACTGTGCTAGACAATATTCAATTTACAGGCAAAAAAAATGCTAAAACACGTTTTTTGGGCTCAAAAATTCGATTTGTGCATGGATCTGCAGTACCCGTTTATATCCCATTTTAGCCTAAAAACACTGAAAATTCGAGTTTTTTGGGTCCCAGAAGCATCTGTACATGTCTACACTGTGCTAGAAAATTGTCAATATACAGGCCAAAAAAATGCTAAAACACGTTTTTTGGGCCCAACAATTCGATTTGTGCATGCATCTTCGGTACGCGTTTATATCCCAAATTTTGCCTAAAAACACCGAAAATTCGAGTTTTTTGCGTCGCAAAAGCAATTTGTACATGTCTACACATTGCTAGAAAAATTTCAATTTACAGGCCGAAACAATGCTAAAACACATTTTTTGTGCCCAAAAAGTCGATTTCTGCATGTATTTTCGGTACCCGTTTATATCCCAAATTTAGCTTAAAAACACCGAAAATTCGAGTTTTTTGGGTCTCAGTAGCGATTTGTACATGTCTACACTTTTCTAGAAAATTTTCAATTTACAGGCCAAAAAAAGGCTAAAACACGTTTTTTGGGCTCAAAAAGTCGATTTGTGCATGGATCTTCGGTACCCGTTTATATCCCATTTTAGCCTAAAAACACCGAAAATTCGAGTTTTTTGGGTCCCAGGAGCGATCTGTACATGTCTACACTGTGCTAGAAAATTGTCAATATACAGGCCAAAAAAATGCTAAAACCCGTTTTTTGGGCCCAAAAAGTCGATTTGTGCATGCATCTTCGGTACCCATTTATATTCCAAATTTAGCCTAGAAACACCGAAAATTCAAGTTTTTAGGGTCCCAGAAGCGATCTGTACATGCCTGCACTGTGCTAGAAAATTGTCAATATACAGGCCGAAAAAATGCTAAAACACGTTTTTTGGGCCCAAAAAGTCGATTTGTGTATTCATCTTCGGTACCCATTTATATCCCAAATTTAGCCTAAAAACACCGACAATTCGAGTTTTTTGGGTCCCAGAAGCGATCTGTACATGTCTACACTGTGCTAGAAAAATTTCAATTTACAGGCCAAAAAAATGCTAAAACACGTTTTTAGGCCAAAAAAGTCGATTTGTGCATGTATCTTCGGTACCCGTTTATATCCCAAATTTAGCCTAAAAACACCGAAAATTCGAGTTTTTTGGGTCCCACAAGCGATTTTTACATGTCTACATTGTGCTAGAACATTTTCAATCTACAGGCCGAAACAATGCTAAAACATATTTTTTGGTCCCAAAAAGTCGATTTGTGTATGTATATTCGGTACCCGTTTATATCCCAAATTTAGCCTAAAAACACCGAAAATTCGAGTTTTTTGGGTCCCACAAGCGATTTTTACATGTCTACATTGTGCTAGAACATTTTCAATCTACAGGCCAAAAAAATGCTAAAACACGTTTTTTGGGCCCAAAAAGTCGATTTGTGCTTGTATCCGGTATCCGTTTATATCCCAAATTTAGCCTAAAAACACCAAAAATTCGATTTTTTTGGGTCCAAGAAGCGATCTGTACATGTCTACACTTTGCTAGAAATGCTTCAATAAACAGGCCAAAAAAATGCTAAAACACGTTTTTTGGGGCCCAAAAAGTCGATTTGTGCATGCATCTTCGGTACCCGTTAATATCCCAAATTTAGCCTAATAACACCGAAAATTCGAGTTTTTAGGGTCCCAGAAGCGATCTGTACATGTCTACACTGTGCTAGAAAATTTTCAATGTAATTCCAAAAAAAATGCAGAAACACATTTTTTGGGCTCAAAAAGTCGATTTGTGCATGAATCTTCGGTACCCATTTATATCCCAAATTTAGCCTAAAAACACCGAAAATTCAAGTTTTTATGGTCCCAGAAGCGATCTGTACATGTCTACACTGTGCTAGAAAATTGTCAATATACAGGCCAAAAAAATGCTAAAACACGTTTTTTGGGCCCAACAATTCGATTTGTGCATGCATCTTCGGTACGCGTTTATATCCCAAATTTTGCCTAAAAACACCGAAAATTCGAGTTTTTTGCGTCTCAAAAGCAATTTGTACATGTCTAAACATTGCTAGAAAAATTTCAATTTACAGGCCGAAACAATGCTAAAACACATTTTTTGGGCTCAAAAAGTCGATTTGTGCATGAATCTTCGGTACCCATTTATATCCCAAATTTAGCCTAAAAACACTGAAAATTCGAGTTTTTTAGGTCCCAGAAGCGATCTGTACATGTCTACACTGTGTTAGTAAAAAATTCAATTTATAGGACAAAAAAATGCTAAAGCACGTTTTTTGGGCCCAAAAAGTCTATTTGTGCATGTATCCTCGGTACCCGTTTAAATCCCAAATTTAGCCTAAAAACACTGAAAATTCGAGTTTTGTTTGTCCCAGAAGCTATCTGTACATGTCTACACTGTGCTAGACAATATTCAATTTACAGGCCAAAAAAATGCTAAAACACGTTTTTTGGGCTCAAAAAGTTGATTTGTGCATGGATCTTCATTACCCGTTTATATCCCATTTTAGCCTAAAAACACCTAGAATTCGAGTTTTTTGGGTCCCAGAAGCGATCTGTACATGTCTACACTATGCTAGAAAATTTCAATTTACAGGCCAAATAAATGCTAAAACACGTTTTTTGGGCCCAAAATGTCGATTTGTGCATGCATCCTCGGTACCCGTTTATATCCCTAATTTAGCCTAATAACACCGAGAATTCAAGTTTTTTGGGTCCCAGAAGCGATCTGTACATGTCTACACTGTGCTAGAAAAATTTCAACTTACAGGCCAAAAAAATGCTAAAACACGTTTTTTGGGCCCAAAAAGTCGATTTGTGCATGTATCTTCGGTACCCGTTTATATCCCAAATTTAGCCTAAAAACACCGAAAATTCAAGTTTTTTGGGTCTCAGAAGCGATTTTTACATGTCTACACTGTGCAAGAAAATTTTCAATATACAGGCCTAAAAAATGCTAAAACACGTTTCTTGGGCTCAAAAAGTCGATTTGTGCATATCTTCGGTACCCGTTTATATCCCAAATTTAGCCTAAAAACACCGAAAATTCGAGTTTTTTTTGTCCCAGAAGCGATCTGTACATGTCTACACTGTGCTAGAAAATTTTCAATTTACAGGCCAAAAAAAGGCTAGAACACGTTTTTTGGGCCCAAAAAGTCGATTTTTGCATGCATCTTCGGTAACCGTTTATATCCCAAATTTAGCCTAAAAACACTGAAAATTCGAGTATTTAGGGTTCCAGAAGCGATCTGCACATGTTTAGTCTGTGCTAGAAAATTTTCAAAATACAGGCCAAACAAAAATGCAAAAACACATTTTTGTGGCTCAAAAAGTCGATTTGTGCATGAATCTTCTGTACCTATTTATATCCCAAATTTAGGCTAAAAATACCGAAAATTCGAGTATTTTTTGTCCCAGAAGCGAGCTGTACATGTCTACACTGTGCTAGAAAATTTTCAATATACAGGCAAAGAAAATGCTAGACCACGTTTTTTGGGCCCAAAAATTCGATTTGTGCATGTATTTTCGGTACCCGTTTAAATCCCAAATTTAGCTTAAAAACACCGAAAATTCAAGTTTTATTTGTCCCAGAAGCGATCTGTACATGTCTACAATGTGCTAGACAATATTCAATTTACAGACCAAAAAAATGCTAAAACACGTTTTTTGGGCCCAAAAAGTCGATATGTGCATGGATCTTCTGTACCCGTTTATATCCCAAATCTAGCCTAAAAACACCGAAAATTCGAGTTTTTTGGGACCCAGAAGCGATCTGTACATGTCTATACTTTTCTAGAAAATTGTCAATTTGCAGGCCAAAAAATGCTTAAACACTTTTTTGGGCTCAAAAAGGCGATTTGTGCATGGATCTTCGGTACCCGTTTATATCCCATTTTAGCCTAAAAACACCAAAAATTCGAGTTTTTTGGGTCCAAGAAGCGATCTGTACATGTCTACACTGTGCTAGAAATTTTTCAATAAACAGGCCAAAAAAATGCTAAAACGCGTTTTTTGGGCCAAAAAATTCAATTTGTGCATGCATCTTCGGAACCCGTTTATATACCAAATTTAGCCTACAAACACCAAAAAATCGAGTTTTTTGGGTCCCAAAAGCGATCTGTACATGTCTACACTGTGCTAGAAAATTGTCAATATACAGGCCAAAAAAATGCTAAAATACGTTTTTGGGGCCCCAAAAGTCGATTTGTGCATGCATCTTCAGGACCCGTTTATATCTCAAATTTAGGCTAAAAACACCAAAAATTCCAGTATTTTGGGTTTCAGAAGCGATCTGTACATGTCTACACTGTGCTAGAAAATTGTCAATGTATAGGCCAAAAAAAAAATGCTGAAACACATTTTTTGGGCTCAAAAAGTCGATTTGTGCATGAATCCTCGGTACCCATTTATATCCCAAATTTAGCCTAAAAACACCGAAAATTCGAGTTTTTTTTTGTCCCAGAAGCGATCTGTACATGTCTACACTGTGCTAGAAAATGTTCAATATACAGGCCAAAAATATGCTAGAACACGTTTTTTGAGCCCAAAAAGTCGATTTGTGCATGCATCTTCGGTACCCGTTTATATCCCAAATTTAGCCTAAAAACACCGAAAATTCTGGTTTTATGGATCTCAGAAGCGATTTGTACATGTCTACACTGTGCTAGAAAATTTTCAATATATAGGCCGAAACAATGCTAAAACACGTTTTTTTGGCCCAAAAAGTCAATTTGTGAATGTATCTTCGGTACCCGTTGTTACGACCCTGTCCCTCCACCTGTGTTTGTTGGCCTGTGCAGTAGTAGTGGTGGTGACAGACCTACTAGAATACCCACTAAATTATTCTATGCACATCTTTAAAACTATACAACAACCCAAACCATCGACAAAGCACTCCACCTCACCAACCTAGTGAAACACCAGTGAAACCAACCAACACAAGTGAAGACAGTTTCAAATTGGTTCATTTAGTCCCAACCGAGGTGACTTAAAACAGGGAGAGATGTGGAGGAGTCAGTCTCATCTTGGCAACCATTGGGTGTGATTACTCCTGGAGGTGACATAGGACGTAGTGGTAAACAATAATAAGTGGATTTGAACAGCTGTTACCATCTTGCTGCCTGTCAGGTTTTTATTTATATGTATTTATGTTGTATTTGTGTGTTAGGTTTAAGGTTAAATATTATAATTAATATTGTGTGCAGAAGTGGATACTTCCTATCTTTGTTGAGACTCGGGGTTTATATTTTGTAATATATAATATGTATTATTTATTGGGTTAAGTGAATTAATTAAACTTTAAAAAATTGCTATATTGTTCAGTTCCTTATAAATACTGAACATTGTTGTTGTGGCTTCTTAGTTGGTTGCTCTCTATCCCCTAGATTCCACTAAAATCAGGGTAATCAGCTAGGGGCGTAACAATTGGGGGCCTGTCTGGGATTGTTTATGTGATAGTTTCCTCTTTTGCACACATTCTTTTATTCAGTTTAGTTAGACCCTGCTATGAGTACAGGGGTCTACATATTTCGCAGGTGATGTTTTCTTAATTGTAGGTTGTATATGTACCTGTATATTTCCTGAAGACACGTATTTCATTTTTGCAATTGGCCATTGTTGATTTGTTTTACAATTGCTTGAGAAATCAGTCATATGTTAATGTTGTCTTGCCATACGTTTCTCCCTACCTGTTTGTTTTTAAGTTAAGTGAACTGTAAGAATTACCTACTCTCACACTGCTAATCAGAGACTCTCATTATCATGAGCACTCAAAGCTCATCAACTAACCTGTTATATTTTGAGCATACAAAAGTCATCATTTTATTTAATATACAGGTATAGTACAACTCTGTTATAATGTGACCATGCCAAACTTATAAAAGTACTCAGCTATGATCTCTTAGTGCGTATTAGTGGGAATATTGCCTGATCTAAAGCTATATCGGCACATTATGATTCGAAGTTTTCATCAACTATAGTGGTTGATCCCAAGTTTATAAATTAATTGAACAAATTTTTCATTCAAATTTGCAATCCAGGAGCAAATAAGGGTGGAAGATTATCCATCTACTAGCTGTCACTGTGTTTTAATGTGTCTATTATCGTGTCCAATTCATCTATAGTTTAGGTTGGACTCTTGTCATAGATGTACAGGTGCTAGCTAACTGGGTGCGTGTGGGATAATTCTAATTCCTTCATGCTGTTTCATTAATTAATAAGACTTTAGCAACTTATTTTCAACCTTGTCTTCAATCTACTTCATATTGATCACTAAGAGATCATGGCACTTGTGTAAAGCAGGTTGTCAAAACAGTAGGTTAAGTATGGTTGGAATCTTTCTCAGTAAAATGTCCGATTTTGACGTGACAACCTTTGTCCTTAATCCTTCAGTGGACGAGTTTATAAGTACTGAAATACGTAAGGATGATTTAAAATTCATTGCTACCTCTTTCAAGCTTGAGTTTCAGGCTGATGTTAGGAAGGCAGAGCTGAAGAGGTTAATCATAAAGCATTTAGGTGGTAAGGATATTCGAGATGACCTCTCGGTTGTTTCCGTTAATGATTCACAGACATTGTTAGAAATAGAGAGGCTTAAGTTTGAAACTTTAAGGTTTAAAGTTGACTATAAAATTGAAGAAAGATAAGAAAGAAAGTTGGAAAGAGAGCACGAGCTAAGAGTGCTAACATTAAAGCAGAAGAGTGATAGTGAGAAGTCAAACTATTTTGATGTGAGTCGGTGTACAAAACTAATCCCTCCATTTTCTGATTCAAATCCTGAAGCCTTCTTCAGAGAATTTGAATCGACTGCTACTCATTTTAATTGGCCTAAGGAACACTGGGTTTGGCTAGTTAAACCTAAATTAACAGGGAAAGCTCTTAATGTTTGTGAGGAACTTCAAACTACTACTACATAATTATGATGAATTAAGGGAAGCCATACTTGCCTCATATTCTATTACTACAGAAGGTTATAGGCAGGCATTTAGAAATTTGAGTAAACCTTCCCATCAGACCTATACAGAGTTTGCATCTGAAAAACTAAGACTATTTAAGAGCTGGTTAAAATCAGCTGGTGTCACAACATTTGAGGAAATGGTCAACCTTATGTTTTTTGAGGAAGTAAAGAGAAAGGTTCCACACCAAATTATGTTACACCTGATAGACAAAGAGGAGACCGATCTTCTAAAGGCAGCGAGATTGGCAGATGTGTTTTCCCTTGTCCACCGTCACACTCTTGGGGATAAGAGAAAGGTTGCTTATAATGTACAGTCTTCTGCAGGATCGAGATCAGGACCAGGAGACCTAGCTAAAGAATTACCTCAAACATTCCCTATCAGCAAATTACCATTTTGTAAATTTTGTAAAAAGGAAGGCCATTTCATTAAAGACTGTCCTGATCCCAGATGTAAAGTCTCTAAACAAAGTATCTTCACTAAACCCCTTGCTGCTACTAATGTAACTCATGAATCGAAAGATTTGATTAAAGCTTTCAGGTCTCCACTGGTTTTAATGATAGGAAATTTCCTGTAAGAGTGGTTAGAGATACCTGTTGTGCACAAACTGTAATAACTAACAATGTATTACCTAAGATAGAGGAATATTTCACAGGCGAAAAGGTGTACTAAGATGTTATAAAACACCGCACTCCAGTTAATCTAGCTAAAGTTTACTTGGAGTGTGACTTGGTTAATGGTCCTGTAACTGTAGGAGTAACTGACGCCCCTCTTCCAATTCCTAATGCAGACCTACTCCTGGGAAATGATTTAGCTGGTGATTTAGTGGTTCCTCGGCTCAAAGTTCAGGATATGCCATCTAATTTTAGTCCTACCCAAGAACTTGAAAATGACCAACCTAATCATTTCCCTATTTGTGTAATAACTAGAGCTCAAGCTCTAACTCAGGCTCAGACTGAGGAACATCCTCAAGGAGACCTACCAACCATTAATCTGTCGACTGAATTAATGACACCTGAACAACTAGTTAAACACCAACATCTAGACACTACACTTTCGAAGCTTCACCACCAAGCTGTACCTGAAAAAGACATAGACAAAAAACCCTCATTTTATTATAAGGATGAAATTCTCATGACATTCCACAGACCACCTGAACTTTCAACTGAGGACACCTGGGCTGAAAACCACCAACTAGTGTTACCATGTTCAGTCAGGAAGAAAATTATGGAGATTGCTCATGACGGATTTGGTGGACATTTAGGAATTAGAAAGACATACCATAAGTTGTTGAATTTGTTCTATTGGCCTGGGATGAAACGAGATATCACCCAATTCATAAATTCTTGTCATACCTGTCAAGTAATGGGAAGGCCTAATCAAATCATACCACCATATCCATTACAACCTATTAAAGTCCCAACAGAACCATTCTCAAAGATAATCATAGACTGTGTTGGACCCCTACCCAAAACTAAAAAGGGAAATCGATACCTTTTAACGGTTATGTGTCCAACTACCAGGTATCACGAAGCTTTCCCATTGAAGAACATATCTGCTAAAACAATTGCTAAACATTTGACCCACATGTTCACAACTTTTGGTATTCCACAGGAAGTGCAGAGTGACAGGAGAAGCAATTTCACCAGCAACCTTTTTGTACAGGTTCTTAAGGAGTTGGGAATTAAACAGTCTTTGTCAACTGCTTACCATCCGGAGTCTCAAGGCAGCTTAGAACGGTGGCACCAAACACTAAAGTCAATGCTACGCAAATATTGCAATGAACACCTTGAGTCTTGGGATACAGGTTTGGACTTTATGCTCTTTGCTATTAGGGAAACCCCTCAGGAATCACTAGGTTATTCACCATTTGAGCTTTTATTTGGTCGGAAAGTCAGAGGACCATTAATACTGGTACAGGAGAAGTGGCTTCACCCTCCTCCTGTTGAACCAGTAACAGTGTCAACATTTATGCAAGATCTTCAAAAGACGCTGACTAAAGTGCGTCAGCTTGCAAAAGAAAATCTTGTAACTGCTCAGAGTAAGATGAAAGTTCATTTTGATAAAACAACAAAGCTCAGAGAATTCAAAATAGGAGATAAAGTCCTTGCCTATTTTCCTATTCCTGGTTCTCCCATGTCAGCTAGGTATAAAGGTCCATATGAAATTCTTAAGAAAGTAAATGATACAAACTATGTGATAGCCACTCCTGATAGAAGAAAACATACTCAGGTGATGCATATAAACTTACTGAAATTATATGTAACTAGGGATCCTGCAGATGACTATAAGAGACTACCATGTACAGCCATAAATGTATTAGATAATATGACAGATATTCTGGATGTAATCACGCTAGATAATAGTTCATTTAATTCAAACATTATGTCAAACTTACCCTCATCCCTGGTACACCTGACTCAGGAACAAAAGTCAGATATCATAAAGTTACTTCACAGATATCCAAATGTAACTTCAGATACACCAGGCTCTTGTAATGTTATGCAACATGATGTTGAATTAATACCTGGAACCAATCCTATTCGCCAGGTACCTTATCGCATCCACCCTCAGAAGAGACAACAGATGAAAGAAGAGGTAGACTACCTACTGCAGACTGGTCTGGCGGTTCCCAGCTCTTCACCTTGGGCATCTCCATGCATACTGGTTCCCAAGGAAGGGGGACAGCTTCGACTATGTACAGACTACAGAAGAGTTAATGCTGTGACTGTGCCAGATTCTTATCCCATACCTAGAATAGATGATCTAGTAGATTCTGTAGGAAAATCTAGATTCATTTCTAAAATTGACTTACTGAAAGGTTATTATCAAGTTAGGTTAACGGAAAAGGCTCAATTAATATCTGCTTTCGTTACTCCATTTGGCCTGTACCAATATGTAGTCATGCCATTTGGAATGCGAAACAGTCCTGCTACATTTCAAAGGATAATGAACTATCTTTTTCAAGAGCTGGAAGGAGTTCATGTTTATTTAGATGACATTTTAATCTTGGCTAATACCTGGTCTCAACACCAAGAGCGACTGTCAGCTGTTCTTCAGAAGTTGGATGCTGCCCAGTTAACCATCAAGCTGGCCAAGACCACCATCTGCACAGCTACAGTCACATACCTGGGGCACGTGACAGGGCAGGGGCAAGTTTGTCCTAAGGAAGCCAACGTCTGCGCTATCCTGGACTATCCTCCGCCCACCAGCCGCAAGGCTCTCATGCGCTTCTTGGGGATGGCGGGGTTCTACAGACGGTATTGCCCTAACTTCGCCGGTGTTGCTGCTCCACTTACTCAACTTACCAGTGGGAAGGTAGTTTTTAAGTGGACAGAAGCTTGCCAGACATCATTTGACCAACTGAAAAACTTCCTGGCTGGTAAACCTGTACTTGCTGTTCCCGACTTTCAACGCCCTTTCATCCTTCACACAGACGCCAGTGACCTTGCAACTGGATCTGTCCTACTACAAGAAGATGAGGAGGGTGTTCTGCATCCTGTAGCATACCAGTCTTCAAAGCTGAACAAACATCAACTTTCGTATAGCACTATTGAGAAGGAACTACTCAGTATAGTCACAGCTATAAAGAAGTTTGAATGCTATCTGTACGGAGGTCCATCTCTCCAGATATTTACGGACCTCTAACCTTTCTGGAGCGGAACAAGACTTCAAATCAGCGATTGTTGCGGTGGTCCTTATTCCTACAACCGTACAATCTGTCTATCCATCACATAAGAGGGAGAGATAACATAATTGCTGACGCATTGTCCAGAACCTAGTCACCAACATGTGGAGGGCCATCGCCTTCTAACTTAAAAGCCGAATCTCCCTGATATTCGCCTTCTTTGAGGGGGAGGTGTTACGACCCTGTCCCTCCACCTGTGTTTGTTGGCCTGTGCAGTAGTAGTGGTGGTGACAGACCTAATAGAATACCCACTAAATTATTCTATGTACATCTTTAAAACTATACAACAACCCAAACCATCGACAAAGCACTCCACCTCTCCAACCCAGTGAAACACCAGTGAAACCAACCAACACAAGTGAAGACAGTTTCGAATTGGTTCATTTAGTCCCAACCGAGGTGACTTAAAACAGGGAGAGAGGTGGAGGAGTCAGTCTCATTTTGGCAACCATTGGGTGTGATTACTCCTGGAGGTGACATAGGACGTAGTGGTAAACAATAATAAGTGGATTTGAACAGCTGTTACCATCTTGCTGCCTGTCAGGTTTTTATTTATATGTATTTATGTTGTATTTGTGTGTTAGGTTTAAGGTTAAATATTATAATTAATATTGTGTGCAGAAGTGGATACTTCCTATCTTTGTTGGGACTCGGGGTTTATATTTTGTAATATATAATATGTATTATGTATTGGGTTAAGTGAATTAATTAAACTTTAAAAAATTGCTATATTGTTCAGTTCCTTATAAATACTGAACATTGTAGTTGTGGCTTCTTAGTTGGTTGCTCTCTATCCCCTAGATTCCACTAAAATCAGGGTAATCAGCTAGGGGCGTAACACCGTTTATATCCCAAATTTAGCGTAAAAACACCGAAAATTCGAATTTTTTGGGTCTCAGAAGCGATTTGTACATGTCTACACTGAGCTAGAAATTTTTCAATGAACAGGCCAAAAAAATACTAAAACACGTTTATTGGGCCAAAAAAGTCGATTTGTGCATGCATCTTCGGTATCAGTTTATGTCCCAAATTTAACCTAAAATCACCGAAAACTCGAGTTTTTTGGGTCTGAAAAGCGATCTGTACATGCCTGCACTGTTCTAGAAAATTTTCAATATATAGGCAAAAAAAATGCTAAAACACGTTTTTTGGGCGCAACAATTCGATTTGTGCATGCATCTTCGGTACCCGTTTATATCCCAAATTTTGCCTAAAAACAACGAAAATTCGAGTTTTTTGCGTCCTAAAAGCGATTTGTACATGTCTACACTGTGCAAGAAAAATTGCAATTTACAGGCCGAAACAATGCTAAAACACATTTTTTGGGTCCAAAAAGTCGATTTGTGCATGTATCCTCGGTACCCGTTTAAATCCCAAATTTAGCCTAAAAACACCGAAAATTCGAGTTTTGTTTGTCCCAGAAGCGATCTGTACATGCCTACACTGTGCTAGACAATATTCAATTTACAGACCAAAAAAATGCTAAAACACGTTTTTTGGGCCCAAAATGTCGATTTGTGCATGTATCCTCGGTACCCGTTTATATCCCTAATTTAGCCTAAAAACACCGAGAATTCGAGTTTTTTGGGTCCCAGAATCGATCTGTACATGTCTACACTGTGCTAGAAAAATTTCAACTTACAGGCCAAAAAAATGCTAAAACACGTTTTTTGGGCCCAAAAAGTCGATTTGTGCATGTGTCTTCGGTACCCGTTTATATCCTCAAGTTAGCCTAAAAACACCGAAAATTCGAGTTTTTGGGTCTCAGAAGCGATCTGTTCATGTCTACACTGTGCTAGAAAATTTCAATTTACAGGCCAAATAAATGCTAAAACACGTTTTTTGGGCCTAAAATGTCGATTTGTGCATGTATCCTCGGTACTCGTTTATATCCCAAATTTAGCCTAAAAACACCGAAAATTCGAGTTTTTTGGGTCCCAGAAGCGATCTGTACATGTCTACACTGTGCTAGAAAATTTTCAATATACAGGCCAAACAAATGCTAGAACACGTTTTGGGGGCCGTAAAAGTTGATTTGTGCATGCATCTTCGGTATACGTTTATGTCCCAAATTTAGCCTAATAACACCAAAAATTCGAGTTTTTTAGGTCCAAGAAGCGATCTGTACATGTCTACACTGTGCTAGAAATTTTTCAATAAACAGGCCCAAAAAATGCTAAAACGCGTTTTTTGGGCCAAAAAATTCAATTTGTGCATGCATCTTCGGAACCCGTTTATATCCCAAATTTAGCCTACAAACACCAAAAATCGAGTTTTTTGGTTCCCAAAAGCGATTTGTACATGTCTACACTGTGCTAGAAAATTTTCAATATACAGGCCAAAAAAATGCTAAAACACGTTTTTGGGGCCCAAAAAGTCGATTTGGGCATGCATCTTCAGTACCCGTTTATATCTCAAATTTAGCCTAAAAACACCGAAAATTCGAGTTTTTTGGGTTCCAGAAGCAATCTGTACATGTCTACACTGTGCTAGAAAATTTTCAGTGTACAGGCCAAAAAAAATGCTGAAACACATTTTTTGGGCTCAAAAAGTCGATTTGTGCATGAATCCTCGGTACCCATTTATATCCCAAATTTAGCCTAAAAACACCGAAATTTCGAGTTTTTTTTTGTCCCAGAAGCGATCTGTACAAGTCTACACTGTGCTAGAAAATGTTCAATATACAGGCCAAAAAAATGCTAAAACACGTTTTAGGGACCCAAAAAGTCGATTTGTGCATGCATCTTCGGTACCCGTTTATATCCCAAATTTAGCCTAAAAACACCGAAAATTCTAGTTTTATGGATCTCAGAAGCGATTTGTACATGTCTACACTGTGCTAGAAAATTTTCAATATATAGGCCGAAACAATGCTAAAACACGTTTTTTGGTCCCAAAAAGTCGATTTGTGAATGTATCTTTGGTACCCGTTTATATCCCAAATTTAGCGTAAAAACACCGAAAATTCGAATTTTTTGGGTCTCAGAAACGATTTGTACATGTCTACACTCTGCTAGAAAACTTTCAATAAACAGGCCAAAAAAATACTAAAACACGTTTATTGGGCCAAAAAAGTCGATTTGTGCATGCATCTTCGGTATCAGTTTATGTCCCAAATTTAACCTAAAAACACCGAAAACTCGAGTTTTTTGGGTCTGAGAAGCGATCTGTACATGCCTGCACTGTGCTAGAAAATTTTCAATATATAGGCAAAAAAAAATGGTAAAACACGTTTTTTGGGCCCAACAATTCGATTTGTGCATGCATCTTCGGTACCCGTTTATATCCCAAATTTTGCCTAAAAACAACGAAAATACGAGTTTTTTGCGTCCTAAAAGCGATTTGTACATGTCTATAATGTGCAAGAAAAATTTCAATTTACAGGCCAAAAAAGGCTAAAACACGTTTTTTGGGCCCAAAAAGTCGATTTGTGCATGTGTCTTCGGTACCCGTTTATATCCTCAAGTTAGCCTAAAAACACCGAAAATTCGAGTTTTTGGGTCTCAGAAGCGATCTGTTCATGTCTACACTGTGCTAGAAAATTTCAATTTACAGGCCAAATAAATGCTAAAACACGTTTTAGGGACCCAAAAAGTCGATTTGTGCATGTATCTTCGGTACCCGTTTATATCCCAAATTTAGCCTAAAAACATCGAAAATTCTAGTTTTATGGATCTCAGAAGCGATTTGTACATGTCTACACTGTGCTAGAAAATTTCAATTTAGAGGCCAAAAAAATGCTAAAACACGTTTTTTGGGCCCAAAAAGTCGATTTGTGCATGTATCTTCAATACCCGTTTAAATCCCAAATTTAGCCTAAAAACACCGAAAACTCGAGTTTTTTGGGTCCCACAAGCGATCTATACATGTCTACACTGTGCTAGAAAATTTTCCATCTATAGGCCGAAACAATGCTAAAACACATTTTTTGGGCCCAAAAAGTCGATTTGTGCATGCATCGTCGGTACCCGTTTATGTCCGAAATTTAGCCTAAAAACACCGAAAATTCGAGTTCTTTGGGTCCCAGAAGCGATTTGTACATGTCTACACTATGCTAGAAAATTGCAATTTAAAGGCCAAATAAATGCTAAAACCTGTTTTTTGGGCCCAAAAAGTCGATTTGTGCATGTATCCTCGGTACCCGTTTATATCCCTAATTTAGCCTAAAAACACCGAGAATTCGTTTTTTTTGGGTCTCAGAAGCGATTTGTACATGTCTACACTGTGCTAGAAAATTGTCAATATACAGGCCAAAAAAATGCTAAAACACGTTTTGGGGGACAAAAAAGTCGTTTTGTGCATGCATATTCGGTACCCGTTTATATCCCAAATTTAGCCTAAAAACACCGAAAATTCGAGTTTTTAGGTTTCCAGAAGTGATCTGTACATGTCTACACTGTGCTAGAAAATGTTCAATATACAGGCCAAAAAAATGCTAGAACACATTTTTTGGGCCCAAAAACTTGATTTGTGCATGCATCTTCGGTATCAGTTTATGTCCCAAATTTAGCCTAAAAACACCGAAAACTAGAGATTTTTGGGTCCCAGAAGCGATCTGTACATGCCTGCACTGTGGTAGAAAAATTTCAATATACAGGCCAAAAAAATGTTAAAACACGTTTTTTGGGCCCAAAATGTCGATTTGTGCATGTATCTTCGGTACCCATTTATATCCCAAGTTTAGCCTAAAAATACCGAAAATTCGAGTTTTTTGGGTCTCAGAAGCGATTTGTACATGTCAACACTGTGCAAGAAAATTTTCAATATATAGGCCTAAAAAAATGCTAAAACACGTTTTTTGGGCCCAAAAAGTCGATTTGTGCATGCATCTTCGGTACCCGTTTATATCCCAAATTTATACTAAAAACACCGAAAATTCTAGTTTTATGGATCTCAGAAGCGATCTGTACATGTCTACACTGTGCTAGAAAATGTTCAAATTAAAGGCCAAACTAATGCTAGAACACGTTTTGGGGGCCCAGAAAGTCAATTTGTGCATATATCTTCGGTACCCGTTTATATCCCAAATTTAGCCTAAAAACACCGAAAATTCGAGTTTTTTGGGTTCCAGAAGCGATCTGTACATGTCTACACTCTGCTAGAAAATTTTCAATGTACAGGCCAAAAAAAATGCAGAAACACATTTTTTGGGGTCAAAAAGTCGATTTGTGCATGAATATTCGGTACCCATTTATATCCCAAATTTAGCCTAAAAACACCGAACATTCGTTTTTTTTTTTGTCCCAGAAGCGATCTGTACATGTCTACACTGTGCTAGATAATTTTCAATATACAGGCCAAAAAAATGCTAGAACACGTTTTTTGGGCCCAAAAACTCGATTTGTGCATGCATCTTCGGTATCAGTTTATGTCCCAAATTTAGCCTAAAAACACCGAAAACTAGAGTGTTTTGTGTCCCAGAAGCGATCTGTACATGCCTGCACTGTGGTAGAAAAATTTCAATATACAGGCCAAAAAAATGTTAAAACACGTTTTTTGGGCCCAAAATGTCGATTTGTGCATGCATCTTCGGTACCCGTTTATATCCCAAATTTAGCCTAAAAACACTGAAAATTCTAGTTTTATGGATCTCAGAAGTGATTTGTTCATGTCTACACTGTGCTAGAAAATTTTCAATATATAGGCCAAAAAAATGTTAAAACACGTATTTTGGGCCCAAAAAGTCGATTTGTGCATGCATCTTCGGTACCCGTTTATATCCAAAATTTAGTGTAAAAACACCGAAAATTCGAGTTTTTTGGGTCTGAGAAGCGATCGGTACATGCCTGCACTGAGCTTAGAAAATTTTCAATATATAGGCCAAAAAACTGCTAAAACACGTTTTGGGGCCCAAAAAGTCGATTTGTGCATGCATCTTCGGTACCCGTTTATATCCCAAATTTAGCCTAAAAACACCGAAAATTCGAGTTTTTAGGGTTCCAGAAGCTATCTGTACATGTCTACACTCTGTTAGAAAATTTTCAATGTACAGGACAAAAAAAATGCAGAAACACATTTTTTGGGCTCAAAAAGTCGATTTGTGCATGAATATTCGGTACCCATTTATATCCCAAATTTAGCCTAAAAACACCGAAAATTCGTTTTTTTTTTGTCCCAGAAGCGATCTGTGCATGTCTACACTGTGCTAGAAAATTTTCAATATACAGGCCAAAAAAATGCTAGAACACGTTTTTTGGGCCAAAAACTCGATTTGTGCATGCATCTTCGGTATCAGTTTATGTCCCAAATTTAGCCTAAAAACACCGAAAACTAGAGTTTTTTGGGTCTGAGAAGCGATCTGTACATGCCTGCACTGAGCTTAGAAAATTTTCAATATATAGGCCAAAAAACTGCTAAAACACGTTTTGGGGCCCAAAAAGTCGATTTGTGCATGCATCTTCGGTACCCGTTTATATCCCAAATTTAGCCTAAAAACACCGAAAATTCGAGTTTTTAGGGTTCCAGAAGCTATCTGTACATGTCTACACTCTGTTAGAAAATTTTCAATGTACAGGACAAAAAAAATGCAGAAACACATTTTTTGGGCTCAAAAAGTCGATTTGTGCATGAATATTCGGTACCCATTTATATCCCAAATTTAGCCTAAAACCACCGAAAATTCGTTTTTTTTTTTGTCCCAGAAGCGATCTGTGCATGTCTACACTGTGCTAGAAAATTTTCAATATACAGGCCAAAAAAATGCTAGAACACGTTTTTTGGGCCAAAAACTCGATTTGTGCATGCATCTTCGGTATCAGTTTATGTCCCAAATTTAGCCTAAAAACACCGAAAACTAGAGATTTTTGGGTCACAGAAGCGATCTGTACATGCCTGCACTGTGGTAGAAAAATTTCAATATACAGGCCAAAAAAATGTTAAAACACGTTTTTTGGGCCCAAAATGTCGATTTGTGCATGCATCTTCGGTACCCGTTTATATCCCAAATTTAGCCTAAAAACACCGAAAATTCTAGTTTTATGGATCTCAGAAGCGATTTGTACATGTCTACACTGTGCTAGAAAATTTTCAATATATAGGCCAAAAAAATGTTAAAACACGTATTTTGGGCCCAAAAAAGTCGATTTGTGCATGCATCTTCGGTACCCGTTTATATCCCAAATTTAGCCTAAAAACACCGAAAATTCGAGTTTTTAGGGTTCCAGAAGCGATCTGTACATGTCTACACTCTGTTAGAAAATTTTCAATGTACAGGCCAAAAAAAATGCAGAAACACATTTTTTGGGCTCAAAAAGTCGATTTGTGCATGAATATTCGGTTCCCATTTATATCCCAAATTTAGCCTAAAAACACCGAAAATTCGTTTTTTTTTTGTCCCAGAAGCGATCTGTACATGTCTACACTGTGCTAGAAAATTTTCAATATACAGGCCAAAAAAATGCTAGAACACGTTTTTTGGGCCAAAAACTCGATTTGTGCATGCATCTTCGGTATCAGTTTATGTCCCAAATTTAGCCTAAAAACACCGAAAACTAGAGATTTTTGGGTCCCAGAAGCGATCTGTACATGCCTGCACTGTGGTAGAAAAATTTCAATATACAGGCCAAAAAAATGTTAAAACACGTTTTTTGGGCCCAAAATGTCGATTTGTGCATGCATCTTCGGTACCCGTTTATATCCCAAATTTGGCCTAAAAACACCGAAAATTCTAGTTTTATGGATCTCAGAAGCGATTTGTACATGTCTACACTGTGCTAGAAAAATTTCAATATATAGGCCAAAAAAATGTTAAAACACGTATTTTGGGCCCAAAAAGTCGATTTGTGCATGCATCTTCGGTACCCGTTTATATCCAAAATTTAGTGTAAAAACACCGAAAATTCGAGTTTTTTGGGTCTGAGAAGCGATCGGTACATGCCTGCACTGAGCTTAGAAAATTTTCAATATATAGGCCAAAAAACTGCTAAAACACGTTTTGGGGCCCAAAAAGTCGATTTGTGCATGCATCTTCGGTACCCGTTTATATCCCAAATTTAGCCTAAAAACACCGAAAATTCGAGTTTTTAGGGTTCCAGAAGCTATCTGTACATGTCTACACTCTGTTAGAAAATTTTCAATGTACAGGACAAAAAAAATGCAGAAACACATTTTTTGGGCTCAAAAAGTCGATTTGTGCATGAATATTCGGTACCCATTTATATCCCAAATTTAGCCTAAAAACACCGAAAATTCGTTTTTTTTTTGTCCCAGAAGCGATCTGTGCATGTCTACACTGTGCTAGAAAATTTTCAATATACAGGCCAAAAAAATGCTAGAACACGTTTTTTGGGCCAAAAACTCGATTTGTGCATGCATCTTCGGTATCAGTTTATGTCCCAAATTTAGCCTAAAAACACCGAAAACTAGAGTTTTTTGGGTCTGAGAAGCGATCTGTACATGCCTGCACTGAGCTTAGAAAATTTTCAATATATAGGCCAAAAAACTGCTAAAACACGTTTTGGGGCCCAAAAAGTCGATTTGTGCATGCATCTTCGGTACCCGTTTATATCCCAAATTTAGCCTAAAAACACCGAAAATTCGAGTTTTTAGGGTTCCAGAAGCTATCTGTACATGTCTACACTCTGTTAGAAAATTTTCAATGTACAGGACAAAAAAAATGCAGAAACACATTTTTTGGGCTCAAAAAGTCGATTTGTGCATGAATATTCGGTACCCATTTATATCCCAAATTTAGCCTAAAAACACCGAAAATTCGTTTTTTTTTTTGTCCCAGAAGCGATCTGTGCATGTCTACACTGTGCTAGAAAATTTTCAATATACAGGCCAAAAAAATGCTAGAACACGTTTTTTGGGCCAAAAACTCGATTTGTGCATGCATCTTCGGTATCAGTTTATGTCCCAAATTTAGCCTAAAAACACCGAAAACTAGAGATTTTTGGGTCACAGAAGCGATCTGTACATGCCTGCACTGTGGTAGAAAAATTTCAATATACAGGCCAAAAAAATGTTAAAACACGTTTTTTGGGCCCAAAATGTCGATTTGTGCATGCATCTTCGGTACCCGTTTATATCCCAAATTTAGCCTAAAAACACCGAAAATTCTAGTTTTATGGATCTCAGAAGCGATTTGTACATGTCTACACTGTGCTAGAAAATTTTCAATATATAGGCCAAAAAAATGTTAAAACACGTATTTTGGGCCCAAAAAAGTCGATTTGTGCATGCATCTTCGGTACCCGTTTATATCCCAAATTTAGCCTAAAAACACCGAAAATTCGAGTTTTTAGGGTTCCAGAAGCGATCTGTACATGTCTACACTCTGTTAGAAAATTTTCAATGTACAGGCCAAAAAAAATGCAGAAACACATTTTTTGGGCTCAAAAAGTCGATTTGTGCATGAATATTCGGTTCCCATTTATATCCCAAATTTAGCCTAAAAACACCGAAAATTCGTTTTTTTTTTGTCCCAGAAGCGATCTGTACATGTCTACACTGTGCTAGAAAATTTTCAATATACAGGCCAAAAAAATGCTAGAACACGTTTTTTGGGCCAAAAACTCGATTTGTGCATGCATCTTCGGTATCAGTTTATGTCCCAAATTTAGCCTAAAAACACCGAAAACTAGAGATTTTTGGGTCCCAGAAGCGATCTGTACATGCCTGCACTGTGGTAGAAAAATTTCAATATACAGGCCAAAAAAATGTTAAAACACGTTTTTTGGGCCCAAAATGTCGATTTGTGCATGCATCTTCGGTACCCGTTTATATCCCAAATTTGGCCTAAAAACACCGAAAATTCTAGTTTTATGGATCTCAGAAGCGATTTGTACATGTCTACACTGTGCTAGAAAATTTTCAATATATAGGCCAAAAAAATGTTAAAACACGTATTTTGGGCCCAAAAAGTCGATTTGTGCATGCATCTTCGGTACCCGTTTATATCCAAAATTTAGTCTAAAAACACCGAAAATTCGAGTTGTTTGGGTCTGAGAAGCGATCGGTACATGCCTGCACTGAGCTTAGAAAATTTTCAATATATAGGCCAAAAAACTGCTAAAACACGTTTTGGGGGCCCAAAAAGTCGATTTGTGCATGCATCTTCGGTACCCGTTTATATCCCAAATTTAGCCTAAAAACACCGAAAATTCGAGTTTTTAGGGTTCGAGAAGCGATCTGTACATGTCTACACTCTGCTAGAAAATTTTCAATGTACAGGCCAAAAAAAATGCAGAAACACATTTTTTGGGCTCAAAAAGTCGATTTGTGCATGAATATTCGGTACCCATTTATATCCCAAATTTAGCCTAAAAACACCGAAAATTCGTTTTTTTTTTGTCCCAGAAGCGATCTGTACATGTCTACACTGTGCTAGAAAATTTTCAATATACAGGCCAAAAAAATGCTAGAACACGTTTTTTGGGCCAAAAACTCGATTTGTGCATGCATCTTCGGTATCAGTTTATGTCCCAAATTTAGCCTAAAAACACCGAAAACTAGAGATTTTTGGGTCACAGAAGCGATCTGTACATGCCTGCACTGTGGTAGAAAAATTTCAATATACAGGCCAAAAAAATGTTAAAACACGTTTTTTGGGCCCAAAATGTCGATTTGTGCATGCATCTTCGGTACCCGTTTATATCCCAAATTTAGCCTAAAAACACCGAAAATTCTAGTTTTATGGATCTCAGAAGCGATTTGTACATGTCTACACTGTGCTAGAAAATTATCAATATATAGGCCAAAAAAATGTTAAAACACGTATTTTGGGCCCAAAAAAGTCGATTTGTGCATGCATCTTCGGTACCCGTTTATATCCAAAATTTAGTCTAAAAACACCGAAAATTCGAGTTTTTTGGGTCTGAGAAGCGATCGGTACATGCCTGCACTGAGCTTAGAAAATTTTCAATATATAGGCCAAAAAACTGCTAAAACACGTTTTGGGGCCCAAAAAGTCGATTTGTGCATGCATCTTCGGTACCCGTTTATATCCCAAATTTAGCCTAAAAACACCGAAAATTCGAGTTTTTAGGGTTCCAGAAGCGATCTGTACATGTCTACACTCTGTTAGAAAATTTTCAATGTACAGGCCAAAAAAAATGCAGAAACACATTTTTTGGGCTCAAAAAGTCGATTTGTGCATGAATATTCGGTTCCCATTTATATCCCAAATTTAGCCTAAAAACACCGAAAATTCGTTTTTTTTTTGTCCCAGAAGCGATCTGTACATGTCTACACTGTGCTAGAAAATTTTCAATATACAGGCCAAAAAAATGCTAGAACACGTTTTTTGGGCCAAAAACTCGATTTGTGCATGCATCTTCGGTATCAGTTTATGTCCCAAATTTAGCCTAAAAACACCGAAAACTAGAGATTTTTGGGTCCCAGAAGCGATCTGTACATGCCTGCACTGTGGTAGAAAAATTTCAATATACAGGCCAAAAAAATGTTAAAACACGTTTTTTGGGCCCAAAATGTCGATTTGTGCATGCATCTTCGGTACCCGTTTATATCCCAAATTTAGCCTAAAAACACCGAAAATTCTAGTTTTATGGATCTCAGAAGCGATTTGTACATGTCTACACTGTGCTAGAAAATTTTCAATATATAGGCCAAAAAAATGTTAAAACACGTATTTTGGGCCCAAAAAGTCGATTTGTGCATGCATCTTCGGTACCCGTTTATATCCAAAATTTAGTCTAAAAACACCGAAAATTCGAGTTGTTTGGGTCTGAGAAGCGATCGGTACATGCCTGCACTGAGCTTAGAAAATTTTCAATATATAGGCCAAAAAACTGCTAAAACACGTTTTGGGGGCCCAAAAAGTCGATTTGTGCATGCATCTTCGGTACCCGTTTATATCCCAAATTTAGCCTAAAAACACCGAAAATTCGAGTTTTTAGGGTTCCAGAAGCGATCTGTACATGTCTACACTCTGCTAGAAAATTTTCAATGTACAGGCCAAAAAAAATGCAGAAACACATTTTTTGGGCTCAAAAAGTCGATTTGTGCATGAATATTCGGTACCCATTTATATTCCAAATTTAGCCTAAAAACACCGAACATTCGTTTTTTTTTTGTCCCAGAAGCGATCTGTACATGTCTACACTGTGCTAGAAAATTTTCAATATACAGGCCAAAAAAATGCTAGAACACGTTTCTTGGGCCAAAAACTCGATTTGTGCATGCATCTTCGGTATCAGTTTATGTCCCAAATTTAGCCTAAGAACACCGAAAACTAGAGATTTTTGGGTTCCAGAAGCGATCTGTACATGCTTGCACTGTGGTAGAAAAATTTCAATATACAGGCCAAAAAAATGTTAAAACACGTTTTTTGGGCCCAAAATGTCGATTTGTGCATGTATCTTCGGTACCCGTTTATATCCCAAATTTAGCCTAATAATACCGAAAATTCGAGTTTTTTGGGTCTCAGAAGCGATTTGTACATGTCAACACTGTGCAAGAAAATTTTCAATATATAGGCCTAAAAAATGCTAAAACACGTTTTTTGGGCCCAAAAAGTCGATTTGTGCATATATCATCGGTACCCGTTTATATCCCAAATTTAGCCTAAAAACACCGAAAATTTGTTTTTTTTTGTCCCAGAAGCGATCTGTACATGTCTACACTGTGCTAGAAAATTTTCAATATACAGGCCAAAAAAATGCTAAAACACGTTTTGGGGGCCCAAAAAGTCAATTTGTGCATGCATCTTCGGTACCCGTTCATATCCCAAATTTAGCCTAAAAACACCGAAAATTCGAGTATTTAGGGTTCCAGAAGCGATCTGTACATGTCTACACTGTGCTAGAAAATTTTCAATGTACAGGCCAAAAAAAATGCAGAAACACGTTTTTTGGGCCCAAAAAGTCGATTTGTGCATATATCTTCGGTACCCGTTTATATCCAAAATTTAGTCTAAAAACACCGAAAATTCGAGTTTTTTGGGTCTGAGAAGCGATTGGTACATGCCTGCACTGAGCTTAGAAAATTTTCAATATATAGGCCAAAAAACTGCTAGAACACGTTTTGGGGCCCAAAAAGTCGATTTGTGCATGCATCTTCGGTACCCGTTTATATCCCAAATTTAGCCTAAAAACACCGAAAATTCGAGTTTTTAGGGTTCCAGAAGCGATCTGTACATGTCTACACTCTGTTAGAAAATTTTCAATGTACAGGCCAAAAAAAATGCAGAAACACATTTTTTGGGCTCAAAAAGTCGATTTGTGCATGAATATTCGGTTCCCATTTATATCCCAAATTTAGCCTAAAAACACCGAAAATTCGTTTTTTTTTTGTCCCAGAAGCGATCTGTACATGTCTACACTGTGCTAGAAAATTTTCAATATACAGGCCAAAAAAATGCTAGAACACGTTTTTTGGGCCAAAAACTCGATTTGTGCATGCATCTTCGGTATCAGTTTATGTCCCAAATTTAGCCTAAAAACACCGAAAACTAGAGATTTTTGGGTCCCAGAAGCGATCTGTACATGCCTGCACTGTGGTAGAAAAATGTCAATATACAGGCCAAAAAAATGTTAAAACACGTTTTTTGGGCCCAAAATGTCGATTTGTGCATGCATCTTCGGTACCCGTTTATATCCCAAATTTGGCCTAAAAACACCGAAAATTCTAGTTTTATGGATCTCAGAAGCGATTTGTACATGTCTACACTGTGCTAGAAAATTTTCAATATATAGGCCAAAAAAATGTTAAAACACGTATTTTGGGCCCAAAAAGTCGATTTGTGCATGCATCTTCGGTACCCGTTTATATCCAAAATTTAGTCTAAAAACACCGAAAATTCGAGTTGTTTGGGTCTGAGAAGCGATCGGTACATGCCTGCACTGAGCTTAGAAAATTTTCAATATATAGGCCAAAAAACTGCTAAAACACGTTTTGGGGGCCCAAAAAGTCGATTTGTGCATGCATCTTCGGTACCCGTTTATATCCCAAATTTAGCCTAAAAACACCGAAAATTCGAGTTTTTAGGGTTCCAGAAGCGATCTGTACATGTCTACACTCTGCTAGAAAATTTTCAATGTACAGGCCAAAAAAAATGCAGAAACACATTTTTTGGGCTCAAAAAGTCGATTTGTGCATGAATATTCGGTACCCATTTATATCCCAAATTTAGCCTAAAAACACCGAAAATTTGTTTTTTTTTGTCCCAGAAGCGATCTGTACATGTCTACACTGTGCTAGAAAATTTTCAATATACAGGCCAAAAAAATGCTAAAACACGTTTTGGGGGCCCAAAAAGTCAATTTGTGCATGCATCTTCGGTACCCGTTCATATCCCAAATTTAGCCTAAAAACACCGAAAATTCGAGTATTTAGGGTTCCAGAAGCGATCTGTACATGTCTACACTGTGCTAGAAAATTTTCAATGTACAGGCCAAAAAAAATGCAGAAACACGTTTTTTGGGCCCAAAAACTCGATTTGTGCATGCATCTTCGGGATCAGTTTATGTCCCAAATTTAGCCTAAAAACACCGAAAACTAGAGTGTTTTGTGTCCCAGAAGCGATCTGTACATGCCTGCACTGTGGTAGAAAAATTTCAATATACAGGCCAAAAAAATGTTAAAACACGTTTTTTGGGCCCAAAATGTCGATTTGTGCATGCATCTTCGGTACCCGTTTATATCCCTAATTTAGCCTAAAAACACCGAAAACTAGAGTGTTTTGTGTCCCAGAAGCGATCTGTACATGCCTGCACTGTGGTAGAAAAATTTCAATATACAGGCCAAAAAAATGTTAAAACACGTTTTTTGGGCCCAAAATGTCGATTTGTGCATGCATCTTCGGTACCCGTTTATATCCCAAATTTAGCCTAAAAACACCGAAAATTCTAGTTTTATGGATCTCAGAAGTAATTTGTACATGTCTACACTGTGCTAGAAAATTTTCAATATATAGGCCAAAAAAATGTTAAAACACGTATTTTGGGCCCAAAAAGTCGATTTGTGCATGCATCTTCGGTACCCGTTTATATCCAAAATTTAGTCTAAAAACACCGAAAATTCGAGTTTTTTGGGTCTGAGAAGCGATCGGTACATGCCTGCACTGAGCTTAGAAAATTTTCAATATATAGGCCAAAAAACTGCTAAAACACGTTTTGGGGCCCAAAAAGTCGATTTGTGCATGCATCTTCGGTACCCGTTTATATCCCAAATTTAGCCTAAAAACACCGAAAATTCGAGTTTTTAGGGTTCCAGAAGCGATCTGTACATGTCTACACTCTGTTAGAAAATTTTCAATGTACAGGCCAAAAATAATGCAGAAACACATTTTTTGGGCTCAAAAAGTCGATTTGTGCATGAATATTCGGTTCCCATTTATATCCCAAATTTAGCCTAAAAACACCGAAAATTCGTTTTTTTTTTGTCCCAGAAGCGATCTGTACATGCCTACACTGTGCTAGAAAATTTTCAATATACAGGCCAAAAAAATGCTTGAACACGTTTTTTGGGCCAAAAACTCGATTTGTGCATGCATCTTCGGTATCAGTTTATGTCCCAAATTTAGCCTAAAAACACCGAAAACTAGAGATTTTTGGGTCCCAGAAGCGATCTGTACATGCCTGCACTGTGGTAGAAAAATTTCAATATACAGGCCAAAAAAATGTTAAAACACGTTTTTTGGGCCCAAAATGTCGATTTGTGCATGCATCTTCGGTACCCGTTTATATCCCAAATTTGGCCTAAAAACACCGAAAATTCTAGTTTTATGGATCTCAGAAGCGATTTGTACATGTCTATACTGTGCTAGAAAATTTTCAATATATAGGCCAAAAAAATGTTAAAACACGTATTTTGGGCCCAAAAAGTCGATTTGTGCATGCATCTTCGGTACCCGTTTATATCCAAAATTTAGTCTAAAAACACCGAAAATTCGAGTTGTTTGGGTCTGAGAAGCGATCGGTACATGCCTGCACTGAGCTTAGAAAATTTTCAATATATAGGCCAAAAAACTGCTAAAACACGTTTTGGGGGCCCAAAAAGTCGATTTGTGCATGCATCTTCGGTACCCGTTTATATCCCAAATTTAGCCTAAAAACACCGAAAATTCGAGTTTTTAGGGTTCCAGAAGCGATCTGTACATGTCTACACTCTGCTAGAAAATTTTCAATGTACAGGCCAAAAAAAATGCAGAAACACATTTTTTGGGCTCAAAAAGTCGATTTGTGCATGAATATTCGGTACCCATTTATATCCCAAATTTAGCCTAAAAACACCGAACATTCGATTTTTTTTTTGTCCCAGAAGCGATCTGTACATGTCTACACTATGCTAGAAAATTTTCAATATACAGGCCAAAAAAATGCTAGAACACGTTTTTTGGGCCAAAAACTCGATTTGTGCATGCATCTTCGGTATCAGTTTATGTCCCAAATTTAGCCTAAAAACACCGAAAACTAGAGATTTTTGGGTCCCAGAAGCGATCTGTACATGCCTGCACTGTGGTAGAAAAATTTCAATATACAGGCCAAAAAAATGTTAAAACACGTTTTTTGGGCCCAAAATGTCGATTTGTGCATGCATCTTCGGTACCCGTTTATATCCCAAATTTGGCCAAAAAACACCGAAAATTCTAGTTTTATGGATCTCAGAAGCGATTTGTACATGTCTACACTGTGCTAGAAAATTTTCAATATATAGGCCAAAAAAATGTTAAAACACGTATTTTGGGCCCAAAAAGTCGATTTGTGCATGCATCTTCGGTACCCGTTTATATCCAAAATTTAGTCTAAAAACACCGAAAATTCGAGTTGTTTGGGTCTGAGAAGCGATCGGTACATGCCTGCACTGAGCTTAGAAAATTTTCAATATATAGGCCAAAAAACTGCTAAAACACGTTTTGGGGGCCCAAAAAGTCGATTTGTGCATATATCTTCGGTACCCGTTTATATCCCAAATTTAGCCTAAAAACACCGAAAATTCGAGTATTTAGGGTTCTAGAAGCGATCTGTACATGTCTACACTGTGCTAGAAAATTTTCAATGTACAGGCCAAAAAAAATGCAGAAACACATTTTTTGGGCTCAAAAAGTCGATTTGTGCATGAATCTTCGGTACCCATTTATATCCCAAATTAAACCTAAAAACACCGAAAATTCGTTTTTTTTTTTTTTGTCCCAGAAGCGATCTGTACATGTCTACACTGTGCTAGATAATTTTCAATATACAGGCCAAAAAAATGCTAGAACACGTTTTTTGGGCCCAAAAACTCGATTTGTGCATGCATCTTCGGTATCAGTTTATGTCCCAAATTTAGCCTAAAAACACCGAAAACTAGAGTGTTTTGTGTCCCAGAAGCGATCTGTACATGCCTGCACTGTGGTAGAAAAATTTCAATATACAGGCCAAAAAAATGTTAAAACGCGTTTTTTGGGCCCAAAATGTCGATTTGTGCATGCATCTTCGGTACCCGTTTATATCCCAAATTTGGCCTAAAAACACCGAAAATTCTAGTTTTATGGATCTCAGAAGCGATTTGTACATGTCTACACTGTGCTAGAAAATTTTCAATATATAGGCCAAAAAAATGTTAAAACACGTATTTTGGGCCCAAAAAGTCGATTTGTGCATGCATCTTCGGTACCCGTTTATATCCAAAATTTAGTCTAAAAACACCGAAAATTCGAGTTGTTTGGGTCTGAGAAGCGATCGGTACATGCCTGCACTGAGCTTAGAAAATTTTCAATATATAGGCCAAAAAACTGCTAAAACACGTTTTGGGGGCCCAAAAAGTCGATTTGTGCATGCATCTTCGGTACCCGTTTATATCCCAAATTTAGCCTAAAAACACCGAAAATTCGAGTTTTTAGGGTTCCAGAAGCGATCTGTACATGTCTACACTCTGCTAGAAAATTTTCAATGTACAGGCCAAAAAAATGCAGAAACACATTTTTTGGGCTCAAAAAGTCGATTTGTGCATGAATATTCGGTACCCATTTATATCCCAAATTTAGCCTAAAAACACCGAACATTCGTTTTTTTTTTTTGTCCCAGAAGCGATCTGTACATGTCTACACTGTGCTAGAAAATTTTCAATATACAGGCCAAAAAAATGCTAGAACACGTTTTTTGGGCCAAAAACTCGATTTGTGCATGCCTCTTCGGTATCAGTTTATGTCCCAAATTTAGCCTAAGAACACCGAAAACTAGAGATTTTTGGGTCCCAGAAGCGATCTGTACATGCTTGCACTGTGGTAGAAAAATTTCAATATACTGGCCAAAAAAATGTTAAAACACGTTTTTTGGGCCCAAAATGTCGATTTGTGCATGTATCTTCGGTATCCGTTTATATCCCAAATTTAGCCTAAAAATACCGAAAATTCGAGTTTTTTGGGTCTCAGAAGCGATTTGTACATGTCAACACTGTGCAAGAAAATTTTCAATATATAGGCCTAAAAAATGCTAAAACACGTTTTTTGGGCCCAAAAAGTCGATTTGTGCATATATCTTCGGTACCCGTTTATATCCCAAATTTAGCCTAAAAACACCGAAAATTTGTTTTTTTTTGTCCCAGAAGCGATCTGTACATGTCTACACTGTGCTAGAAAATTTTCAATATACAGGCCAAAAAAATGCTAAAACACGTTTTGGGGGCCCAAAAAGTCAATTTGTGCATGCATCTTCGGTACCCGTTCATATCCCAAATTTAGCCTAAAAACACCGAAAATTCGTTTTTTATTTGTCCCAGAAGCGATCTGTACATGTCTACACTGTGCTAGAAAATTTTCAATATACAGGCCAAAAAAATGCTAGAACACGTTTTTTGGGCCAAAAACTCGATTTGTGCATGCATCTTCGGTATCAGTTTATGTCCCAAATTTAGCCTAAAAACACCGAAAACTAGAGATTTTTGGGTCCCAGAAGCGATCTGTACATGCCTGCACTGTGGTAGAAAAATTTCAATATACAGGCCAAAAAAATGTTAAAACACGTTTTTTGGGCCCAAAATGTCGATTTGTGCATGCATCTTCGGTACCCGTTTATATCCCAAATTTGGCCTAAAAACACCGAAAATTCTAGTTTTATGGATCTCAGAAGCGATTTGTACATGTCTACACTGTGCTAGAAAATTTTCAATATATAGGCCAAAAAAATGCTAAAACACGTATTTTGGGCCCAAAAAGTCGATTTGTGCATGCATCTTCGGTACCCGTTTATATCCAAAATTTAGTCTAAAAACACCGAAAATTCGAGTTGTTTGGGTCTGAGAAGCGATCGGTACATGCCTGCACTGAGCTTAGAAAATTTTCAATATATAGGCCAAAAAACTGCTAAAACACGTTTTGGGGGCCCAAAAAGTCGATTTGTGCATATATCTTCGGTACCCGTTTATATCCCAAATTTAGCCTAAAAACACCGAAAATTTGTTTTTTTTTGTCCCAGAAGCGATCTGTACATGTCTACACTGTGCTAGAAAATTTTCAATATACAGGCCAAAAAAATGCTAAAACACGTTTTGGGGGCCCAAAAAGTCAATTTGTGCATGCATCTTCGGTACCCGTTCATATCCCAAATTTAGCCTAAAAACACCGAAAATTCGAGTATTTAGGGTTCCAGAAGCGATCTGTACATGTCTACACTGTGCTAGAAAATTTTCAATGTACAGGCCAAAAAAAATGCAGAAACACATTTTTTGGGCTCAAAAAGTCGATTTGTGCATGAATCTTCGGTACCCATTTATATCCCAAATTAAACCTAAAAACACCGAAAATTCGTTTTTTTTTTTTGTCCCAGAAGCGATCTGTACATGTCTACACTGTGCTAGATAATTTTCAATATACAGGCCAAAAAAATGCTAGAACACGTTTTTTGGGCCCAAAAACTCGATTTGTGCATGCATCTATGGTATCAGTTTATGTCCCAAATTTAGCCTAAAAACACCGAAAACTAGAGTGTTTTGTGTCCCAGAAGCGATCTGTACATGCCTGCACTGTGGTAGAAAAATTTCAATATACAGGCCAAAAAAATGTTAAAACACGTTTTTTGGGCCCAAAATGTCGATTTGTGCATGCATCTCCGGTACCCGTTTATATCCCAAATTTAGCCTAAAAACACCCAAAATTCTAGTTTATGGATCTCAGAAGCGATTTGTACATGTCTACACTGTGCTAGAAAATTTTCAATATATAGCCAAAAAAATGTTAAAACACGTATTTTGGGCCCAAAAAGTCGATTTGTGCATGCATCTTCGGTACCCGTTTATATCCAAAATTTAGTCTAAAAACACCGAAAATTCGAGTTTTTTGGGTCTGAGAAGCGATCGGTACATGCCTGCACTGAGCTTAGAAAATTTTCAATATATAGGCCAAAAAACTGCTAAAACACGTTTTGGGGGCCCAAAAAGTCGATTTGTACATGCATCTTCTGTATAAGTTTATGTCCCAAATTTAGCCTAAAAACACCGAAAATTCGAGTTTTTTTTGTCCCAGAAGCGATCTGTACATGTCTACAATGTGCTAGAAAATTTTCAATATACAGGCCAAAAAAATGCTAGACCACGTTTTGGGGGCCCGAAAAGTCGATTTGTGCATGCTCTTCGGTGTAAGTTTATGTCCCAAATTTAGCCTAAAAACACCGAAATCTCAAGTTTTTTGGGTTTGAGAAGCGATTTGTACATGCCTGCACTGTGATAGAAAATTTTCAATAAACAGGCCAAAAAAAGGTTAAAACACGTTTGTTGGGCCCAAAAAGTCGATTTGTGCATGCATCTTCGGTACCCGTTTATATCCCAAATTTAGCCTAAAAACACTGAAAATTCGAATTTCTTGGGTCGCTGAATCGATCTGTTCATGTCTACATTGTGCTAAAAAAAATTCAATTTACAGGCAAAAGAAATGCTAATACATGTTTTTTGGGCCCAAAAGTCGATTTGTGCTTGTATCTTTGGTACCCGTTTATGTCCCAAATTTAGCCTAAAAACACCGAAAATTCGAGTTTCTTGGGTACCAGAAGCGATCTGTACATGCCTGCACTGTGGTAGAAAAATTTCAATATACAGACCAAAAAAATGTTAAAACACGTTTTTTGGGCCCAAAATGTCGATTTGTGCATGCATCTTCGGTACCCGTTTATATCCCAAATTTAGCCTAAAAACTCCGAAAATTCTAGTTTTATGGATCTCAGAAGCGATTTGTACATGTCTACAGTGTGCTAGAAAATTTTCAATATATAGGCCAAAAAAATGCTAAAACACGTATTTTGGGCCCAAAAAGTCGATTTGTGCATGCATTTTCGGTACCCGTTTATATCCAAAATTTAGCCAAAAAACACCGGCAATTCGAGTTTTTTGGGTCTGAGAAGCGATCGGTACATGCCTGCACTGAGCTTAGAAAATTTCAATACATAGGCCAAAAAACTGCTAAAACACGTTTTAGGGCCCAAAAAGTCGATTTGTGGATGTATCTTCGGTACCCGTTTATATCCCAAATTTAGCGTAAAAACACCGAAAATTCGTGTTTTGGGGGTCCCACAAGCTATCTATACACGTCTACACTCTGCTAGAAAATGTTCAATCTACAGGCCGAAACAATGCTAAAACACGTTTTTTGGGCCCAAAATGTCGATTTGTGTATGTATCTTCGGTACCCGTTTATATCCCAAATTTAGCCAAAAAACACCGAAAATTAGAGTTTTTTGGGTCCCAGAAGCGATTTGTACATGTCTACACTTTACAAGAAAATTTTCAATATACAGGCAATAAAAATGCTAAAACACGTTTTTTGGGCCAAAAAAGTCGATTTGCGCATGTATCTTCGGTACCCGTTTATATCCCAAATTTATACTAATAACACCGAAAATTCGAGTTTTTTGGGTCCCAGAAGCGATCTGTACATGTCTACACTGTGCTAGAAAATGTTCAAATTATAGGCCAAACTAATGCTAAAACACGTTTTGGGGGCCCAAAAAGTCAATTTGTGCATGCATCTTAGGTACCCGTTCATATCCCAAATTTAGCCTAAAGACACCGAAAATTCGAGTATTTAGGGTTCCAGAAGCGATCTGTACATGTCTACACTGTGCTAGAAAATTTTCAATGTACAGGCCAAAAAAATGCAGAAACACATTTTTTGGGCTCAAAAAATCGATTTGTGCATGAATCTTCTGTACCCATTGATATCCCAAATTTAGCCTAAAAACACCGAAAATTCGTTTTTTTTTTTGTCCCAGAAGCGATCTGTACATGTCTACACTGTGCTAGATAATTTTCAATATACAGGCCAAAAAAATGATAGAACACGTTTTTTGGGCCCAAAAACTCGATTTGTGCATGCATCTTCGGTATCAGTTTATGTCCCAAATTTAGCCTAAAAACACCGAAAACTAGAGTGTGTTGTGTCCCAGAAGCGATCTGTACATGCCTGCACTGTGGTAGAAAAATTTCAATATACAGGCCAAAAAAATGTTAAAACACGTTTTTTGGGCCCAAAATGTCGATTTGTGCATGCATCTTCGGTACCCGTTTATATCCCAAATTTAGCCTAAAAACACCTAAAATTCTAGTTTTATGGATCTCAGAAGCGATTTGTACATGTCTACACTGTGCTAGAAAATTTTCAATATTTAGGCCAAAAAAATGCTAAAACACGTATTTTGGGCCCAAAAAGTCGATTTGTGCATGCATCTTCGGTACCCGTTTATATCCAAAATTTAGTCTAAAAACACCGAAAATTCGAGTTTTTTGGGTCTGAGAAGCGATCGGTACATGCCTGCACTGAGCTTAGAAAATTTTCAATATATAGGCCAAAAAACTGCTAAAACACGTTTTGGGGGCCCAAAAAGTCGATTTGTACATGCATCTTCTGTATAAGTTTATGTCCCAAATTTAGCCTAAAAACACCGAAAATTCGAGTTTTTTTTGTCCCAGAAGCGATCTGTACATGTCTACAATGTGCTAGAAAATTTTCAATATACAGGCCAAAAAAATGCTAGACCACGTTTTGGGGGCCCGAAAAGTCGATTTGTGCATGCATCTTCGGTGTAAGTTTATGTCCCAAATTTAGCCTAAAAACACCGAAATCTCAAGTTTTTGGGTTTGAGAAGCGATTTGTACATGCCTGCACTGTGATAGAAAATCTTCAATAAACAGGCCAAAAAAATGTTAAAACACGTTTGTTGGGCCCAAAAAGTCGATTTGTGCATGCATCTTCGGTACCCGTTTATATCCCAAATTTATACTAAAAACACCGAAAATTCGAGTTTTTTCGGTCCCAGAAGCGATCTGTACATGTCTACACTGTGCTAGAAAATGTTCAAATTATAGGCCAAACTAATGCTAAAACACGTTTTGGGGGCCCAAAAAGTCAATTTGTGCATGCATCTTCGGTACCCGTTCATATCCAAAATTTAGCCTAAAAACACCGAAAATTCGAGTATTTAGGGTTCCAAAATCGATCTGTACATGTCTACACTGTGCTAGAAAATTTTCAATGTACAGGCCAAAAAAAATGCAGAAACACATTTTTTGGGCTCAAAAAGTCGATTTGTGGATGAATCTTCGGTACCCATTTATATCTCAAATTTAGCCTAAAAACACCGAAAATTCGTTTTTTTTTTGTCCCAGCAGCGATCTGTACATGTCTACACTGTGCTAGATAATTTTCAATATACAGGCCAAAAAAATGCTAGAACACGTTTTTTGGGCCCAAAAACTCGATTTGTGCATGCATCTTCGGTATCAGTTTATGTCCCAAATTTAGCCTAAAAACGACGAAAACTAGAGTGTTTTGTGTCCCAGAAGCGATCTGTACATGCCTGCACTGTGGTAGAAAAATTTCAATATACAGGCCAAAAAAATGTTAAAACACGTTTTTTGGGCCCAAAATGTCGATTTGTGCATGCATCTTCGGTACCCGTTTATATCCAAAATTTAGTCTAAAAACACTGAAAATTCGAGTTTTTTGGGTCTGAGAAGCGATCGGTACATGCCTACACTGAGCTTAGAAAATTTTCAATATATAGGCCAAAAAACTGCTAAAACACGTTTTGGGGGCCCAAAAAGTCGATTTGTTCATGCATCTTCTGTATAAGTTTATGTCCCAAATTTAGCCTAAAAACACCAAAAATACGAGTTTTTTTTGTCCCAGAAGCGATCTGTACATGTCTACAATGTGCTAGAAAATTTTCAATATACAGGCCAAAAAAATGCTAGACCACGTTTTGGGGGCCCAAAAAGTCGATTTGTGCATGCATCTTCGGTGTAAGTTTATGTCCCAAATTTAGCCTAAAAACACCGAAATCTCAAGTTTTTTGGGTTTGAGAAGCGATTTGTACATGCCTGCACTGTGATAGAAAATCTTCAATAAACAGGCCAAAAAAATGTTAAAACACGTTTGTTGGGCCCAAAAAGTCGTTTTGTGCATGCATCTTCGGTACCCGTTTATATCCCAAATTTATACTAAAAACACCGAAAATTCGAGTTTTTTGTGTCCCAGAAGCGATCTGTACATGTCTACACTGTGCTAGAAAATGTTCAAATTATAGGCCAAACTAATGCTAAAACACGTTTTGGGGGCCCAAAATGTCAATTTGTGCATGCATCTTCGGTACCCGTTCATATCCCAAATTTAGCCTAAAAACACCGAAAATTCGAGTATTTAGGGTTCCAGAAGCGATATGTACATGTCTACACTGTGCTAGAAAATTTTCAATGTACAGGCCAAAAAAAATGCAGAAACACATTTTTTGGGCTCAAAAAGTCGATTTGTGCATGAATTTTCGGTACCCATTTATATCCCAAATTTAGCCTAAAACCACCGAAAATTCGTTTTTTTTTTGTCCCAGAAGCGATCTGTACATGTCTACACTGTGCTAGATAATTTTCAATATACAGGCCAAAAAAATGCTAGAACACGTTTTTTGGGTCCAAAAACTCGATTTGTGCATGCATCTTCGGTATCAGTTTATGTCCCAAATTTAGCCTAAAAACACCGAAAACTAGAGTGTTTTGTGTCCCAGAAGCGATCTGTACATGCCTGCACTGTGGTAGAAAAATTTCAATATACAGGCCAAAAAAATGTTAAAACACGTTTTTTGGGCCCAAAATGTCGATTTGTGCATGCATCTTCGGTAACCGTTTATATCCCAAATTTAGCCTAAAAACACCGAAAATTCGAGTTTTTTTTGTCTGAGAAGCGATCGGTACATGCCTGCACTGAGCTTAGAAAATTTTCAATATATAGGCCAAAAAACTGCTAAAACACGTTTTGGGGGCCCAAAAAGTCGATTTGTACATGCATCTTCTGTATAAGTTTATGTCCCAAATTTAGCCTAAAAACACCGAAAATTCGATTTTTTTTTGTCCCGGAAGCGATCTGTACATGTCTACAATGTGGTAGAAAATTTTCAATATACAGGCCAAAAAAATGCTAGACCACGTTTTGGGGGCCTGAAAAGTCGATTTGTGCATGCATCTTCGGTATAAGTTTATGTCCCAAATATAGCCTAAAAACACCGAAAATTAGAGATTTTTGGGTCTCAGAAGCGATTTGTACATGTCTACACTGTACAAGAAAATTTTCAATATACAGGCCATAAAATTCCAAAAAAAAACACGTTTTTTGGGCCAAAAAAGTCTATTTGCGCATGTATCTTCGGTACCCATTTATATCCCAAATTTATACTAAAAACACCGAAAATTCGAGTTTTTTGGGTCCCAGAAGCGATTTGTAGATGTCTACACTGTGCTAGAAAATCTTCAATTTATAGGCCAAACTAATGCTAAAACACGTTTTTTGAACCAAAAAAGTCGATTTGTGCATGCATCTTCGGTACCCGTTTATATCACAAATTTAGCCTAAAAATACCAAAAATTCGAGTTTTGGGGGTCCCACAAGCTATCTATACACGTCTACACTGTGCTAGAAAAGTTTCAATTTACAGGCCAAACTAATGCTAAAACACGTTTTTTGGACCAAAAAAGTCGATTTGTGCATGCATCTTCGGTAACCGTTTATATCACAAATTTAGCCTAAAAACACCAAAAATTCGAGTTTTGGGGGTCACAGAAGCGATCTGTACATGTCTACACTGTGCTAGAAATTTTTCAATTTATAGGCCAAACTAATGCTAAAACACGTTTTTTGGACCAAAAAAGTCGATTTGTGCATGCATCTTCGGTACCCGTTTATATCACAAATTTAGCCTAAAAACACCAAAAAATCGAGTTTTTTGGGTCCCACAAGCTATCTATACACGTCTACACTGTGCTAGAAAATGTTCAATTTATAGGCCAAACTAATGCTAAAACACGTTTTTTGGACCAAAAAAGTCGATATGTGCATGCATCTTCGGTACCCGTTTATATCACAAATTTAGCCTAAAAACACCAAAAATTCGAGTTTTGGGGGTCCAAGAAGCGATCTGTACATGTCTACACTGTGCTAGATATTTTTCAATAAACAGGTCAAAAAAATGCTAAAACACATTTTTTTGGCAAAAAAAGTCATTTTGTGCATGCATATTCGGAACCCGTTTATATTCCAAATTTAGCCTAAAAACACCGAAAATTCGAATTTTTAGGGTTCCAGAAGCGATCTGTACATGTCTACACTGTGCTAGAAAATTTTCAATGTACAGGCCAAAAAAAATGCAGAAACACATTTTTTGGGCTCAAAAAGTCGATTTGTGCATGCATCTTCGGTACCCGTTTATATCACAAATTTAGCCTAAAAACACCAAAAATTCGAGTTTTGGGGGTCCCACAAGCTATCTATACACGTCTACACTGTGCTAGAAAATGTTCAATTTTTAGGCCAAACTAATGCTAAAACACGTTTTTTGGACCAAAAAAGTCGATTTGTGCATGCATCTTCGGTAACCATTTATATCACAAATTTAGCCTAAAAACACCAAAAATTCGAGTTTTGGGGGTCACAGAAGCGATCTGTACATGTCTACACTGTGCTAGAAAATTTTCAATTTATAGGCCAATGCTAAAACACGTTTTTTGGACCAAAAAAGTCGATTTGTGCATGCATCTTCGGTACCCGTTTATATCACAAATTTAGCCTAAAAACACCAAAAAATCGAGTTTTTTGGGTCCCACAAGCTATTTATACACGTCTATACTGTGCTAGAAAATGTTCAATTTATAGGCCAAATTAATGCTAAAACACGTTTTTTGGACCAAAAAAGTCGATTTGTGCATGCATCTTCGGTACCCGTTTATATCACAAATTTAGCCTAAAAACACCAAAAATTCGAGTTTTGGGGGTCCAAGAAGCGATCTGTACATGTCTTCACTGTGCTAGATATTTTTCAATAAACAGGTCAAAAAAATGCTAAAACACATTTTTTTGGCAAAAAAAGTCATTTTGTGCATGCATCTTCGAAACCCGTTTATATTCCAAATTTAGCCTAAAAACACCGAAAATTCGAGTTTTTAGGGTTCCAGAAGCGATCTGTACATGTCTACACTGTGGTAGAAAAATTTCAATGTACAGGCCAAAAAAAATGCAGAAACACATTTTTTGGGCTCAAAAAGTCGAATTGTGCATGAATCTTCGGTACCCATTTATATCCCAAATTTAGCCTAAAATACCGAAAATTCGGGTTTTGTTTTTGTCCCAGAAGCGATCTGTACATGTCTACACTGTGCTAGAAAATTTTCAATATACAGGCCAAAAAAATGCTAGAACACGTTTTTTGAGCCCAAAAACTCGATTTGTGCATGCATCTTCGGTATCAGTTTATGTCCCAAATTTAGCCTAAATACACCGATAACTAGAGTTTTTTGGGTCCCAGAAGCGATCTGTACATGCCTGCACTGTGGTAGAAAAATTTCAATATACGGGCCAAAAAAATGTTAAAACACGTTTTTTGGGCCCAAAATGTCGATTTGTGCATGCATCTTCGGTACCCGTTTATATCCCAAATTTAGCCTAAAAACACCGAAAATTCGAGTTTTTTTTGTCCCAGAAGCGATCTGCACATGTCTACACTGTACTAGAAAATTTTCAATATACAAGCCAAAAAATGCTAGAACACGTTTTTTGGGCCCAAAAACTGGATTTGTGCATGCATCTTCGGTATCAGTTTATGTCCCAAATATAGCCTAAAAACACCGATAACTAGAGTTTTTTGGGTCCCAGAAGCGATCTGTACATGCCTGCACTGTGGTAGAAAAAATTCAATATACAGACCAAAAAATGTTAAAACACGTATTTTGGGCCCAAAATGTCGATTTGTGCATGCATCTTCGGTACCCGTTTATATCCCAAATTTAGCCTAAAAACTCCGAAAATTCTAGTTTTATGGATCTCAGAAGCGATCGGTACATGCCTGCACTGAGCTTAGAAAATTTTCAATTTATAGGCCAAAAAACTGCTAAAACACGTTTTGGGGACCCAAAAAGTCGATTTGTGGATGTATCTTCGGTACCCGTTTATATCCCAAATTTAGTCTAAAAACACCGAAAATTCGAGTTTTTTGGGTCTGAGAAGTGATTTGTACATGTCTACACTGTGCTAGAAAATTTTCAATATACAGGCCAAAAAAATGCTAGACCACGTTTTGGGGGCCCGAAAAGTCGATTTGTGCATGCATCTTCGGTATATGTTTATGTCCCAAATTTAGCCTAAAAACACCGAAAACTCAAGTTTTTTGGGTCTGAGAAGCGATCTGTACATGCCTGCACTGTGATAGAAAATTTTCAATAAACAGGACAATAAAATGTTAAAACACGTTTGTTGGGCCCAAAAAGTCGATTTGTGCATGCATCTTCGGTACCCGTTTATATCCAAAATTTAGCCTAAAAACACCGAAAATTCGAGTTTTTTGGGTCTGAGAAGCGATCGGTACATGCCTGCACTGAGCTTAGAAAATTTTCATTATATAGGCCAAAAAACTGCTAAAACACGTTTTGGGGGCCCAAAAAAGTCGATTTGTACATGCATCTTCTGTATAAGTTTATGTCCCAAATTTAGCCTAAAAACACCGAAAATTCGGTTTTTTTTTGTTCCAGAAGCGATCTGTACATGTCTACAATGTGCTTGAAAATTTTCAATATACAGGCCAAAAAAATGCTAGACCACGTTTTGGGGGCCCGAAAAGTCGATTTGTGCATGCATCTTCGGTATAAGTTTATGTCCCAAATTTAGCCTAAAAACACCGAAAACTCAAGTTTTTTGGGTCTGAGGAGCGATCTGTACATGCCTGCACTGTGATAGAAAATTTTCAATAAACAGGCCAAAAAAATGTTAAAACACGTTTGTTGGGCCCAAAAAGTCGATTTGTGCATGCATCTTCGGTACCCGATTATATCCCAAATTTAGCCTAAAAACACTGAAAATTCGAGTTTCATGGGTCCCAGAATCGATCTGTTCATGTCTACACTGTGCTAGAAAATTTTCAATTTAAAGGCAAAAGAAATGGTAATACATGTTTTTTGGGCCCAAAAGTTGATTTGTGCTTGTATCTTTGGTACCCGTTTATGTCCCAAATTTAGCCTAAAAACACCGAAAATTCGAGTTTTTTGGGTACCAGAAGCGATCTGTACATGTCTAGACTGTGCAAGAAAATATTCAATTTACAGGCCAAAAAAAAAGCTAAAACACGTTTTTTTTCCCAAAAAGTTGATTTGTGGATGTATCTTCGGTACCCGTTTATATCCCAAATTTAGTGTAAAAACACCGAAAATTCGAGTTTTTTGGGTCTCAGAAACGATTTGTACATGTCTACACTGTGCAAGAAAATTTTCAATTTAGAGGCCCAAAAAATGCTAAAACATGTTTTTTCGGCCCAAAAAGTCGATTTGTGCATGTATCTTCGGTACCCGTTTATATCCCCAAATTTAGCCTAAAAACATCGAAAATTCGAGTTTTGGGGTCCCACAAGCTATCTATACACGTCTACACTCTGCTAGAAAATGTTCAATTTACAGGCCGAAACAATGCTAAAACACGTTTTTTGGGCCCAAAAAGTCGATTTGTGTATGTATCTTCGGTACCCGTTCATATCCCAAATTTAGTGTAAAAACACCGAAAATTAGAGTTTTTTGGGTCTCAGAAGCGATTTGTACATGTCTACACTGTACAAGAAAAATTTCAATATACAGGCCATAAAAATGCTAAAACACGTGTTTTGGGTCAAAAAAGTCTATTTGCGCATGTATCTTCGGTACCCGTTTACATCCCAAATTTATACTAAAAACACCGAAAATTCGAGTTTTTTCGGTCCCAGAAGCGATCTGTAAATGTCTACACTGTGCTAGAAATTTTTCAATTTATAGGCCAAACTAATGCTAAAACACGTTTTTTGGACCAAAAAGTCGATTTGTGCATGCATCTTCGGTACCCGTTTATATCACAAATTTAGCCTAAAAACACCAAAAATTCGAGTTTTTTGGGTCCCACAAGCTATCTATACACGTCTACACTGTGCTAGAAAATGTTCAATTCATAGGCCAAACTAATGCTAAAACACCTTTTTTGGACCAAAAAAGTCGATTTGTGCATGCATCTTCGGTACCCGTTTATATCACAAATTTAGCCTAAAAACACCAAAAATTCGAGTTTTGGGGGTCCAAGAAGCGATCTGTACATGTCTACACTGTGCTAGATATTTTTCAATAAACATTCCAAAAAAATGCTAGAACACATTTTTTTGGCAAAAAAAGTCATTTTGTGCATGTATCTTCGGAACCCGTTTATATTCCAAATTTAGCCTAAAAACACCGAATATTCGAGTTTTTAGGGTTCCAGAAGCGATCTGTACATGTCTACACTGTGCTACAAAATTTTCAATGTACAGGCCAAAAAAAATGCAGAAACACATTTTTGGGGCTCAAAAAGTCGATTTGTGCATGAATCTTCGGTACCCATTTATATCCCAAATTTAGCCTAAAAACACCGAAAATTCGTTTTTTTTTGTGTCCCAGAAGCGATCTGTACATGTCTACACTGTGCTAGAAAATTTTCAATATACAGGCAAAAAAAATGCTAGAACACGTTTTTTGGGCCCAAAAACTCGATTTGTGCATGCATCATCGGCATAAGTTTATGTCCCAAATTTAGCCTAAAAACACCGATTACTAGAGTGTTTTGGGTCCCAGAAGCGATCTGTACATGCCTGCACTGTGGTAGAAAAATTTCAATATATAGGCCAAAAAAATGTTAAAACACGTTTTTTGGGCCCAAAATGTCGATTTGTGCATGCATCTTCGGTACCCGTTTATATGCCAAATTTAGCCTAAAAACACCGAAAATTCTAGTTTTATGGATCTCAGAAGCGATTTGTACATATCTACACTGTGCTAGAAAATTTTCAATATATAGGCCAAAAAAATGCTAAAACACGTTTTGGGGGCCTGAAAAGTCGATTTGTGCATGCATCTTCGGTATAAGTTTATGTCCCAAATTTAGCCTAAAAACACTGAAAACTCAAGTTTTTTGGGTCTCAGAAGCGATTTGTACATGTCTACACTGTACAAGAAAATTTTCAATATACAGGCCATAAAATTCCAAAAAAAAACACGTTTTTTGGGCCAAAAAAGTCTATTTGCGCATGTATCTTCGGTACCCATTTATATCCCAAATGTATACTAAAAACACCGAAAATTCTAGTTTTATGGATCTCAGAAGCGATTTGTACATATCTACACTGTGCTAGAAAATTTTCAATATATAGGCCAAAAAAATGCTAGACCACGTTTTGGGGGCCCGAAAAGTCGATTTGTGCATGCATCTTCGGTATAAGTTTATGTCCCAAATTTAGCCTAAAAACACCGAAAACTCAAGTTTTTTGGGTCTGAGGAGCGATCTGTACATGCCTGCACTGTGATAGAAAATTTTCAATAAACAGGCCAAAAAAATGTTAAAACACGTTTGTTGGGCCCAAAAAGTCGATTTGTGCATGCATCTTCGGTACCCGATTATATCCCAAATTTAGCCTAAAAACACTGAAAATTCGAGTTTCATGGGTCCCAGAATCGATCTGTTCATGTCTACACTGTGCTAGAAAATTTTCAATTTAAAGGCAAAAGAAATGGTAATACATGTTTTTTGGGCCCAAAAGTTGATTTGTGCTTGTATCTTTGGTACCCGTTTATGTCCCAAATTTAGCCTAAAAACACCGAAAATTCGAGTTTTTTGGGTACCAGAAGCGATCTGTACATGTCTAGACTGTGCAAGAAAATATTCAATTTACAGGCCAAAAAAAAAGCTAAAACACGTTTTTTTTCCCAAAAAGTTGATTTGTGGATGTATCTTCGGTACCCGTTTATATCCCAAATTTAGTGTAAAAACACCGAAAATTCGAGTTTTTTGGGTCTCAGAAACGATTTGTACATGTCTACACTGTGCAAGAAAATTTTCAATTTAGAGGCCCAAAAAATGCTAAAACATGTTTTTTCGGCCCAAAAAGTCGATTTGTGCATGTATCTTCGGTACCCGTTTATATCCCCAAATTTAGCCTAAAAACATCGAAAATTCGAGTTTTGGGGTCCCACAAGCTATCTATACACGTCTACACTCTGCTAGAAAATGTTCAATTTACAGGCCGAAACAATGCTAAAACACGTTTTTTGGGCCCAAAAAGTCGATTTGTGTATGTATCTTCGGTACCCGTTCATATCCCAAATTTAGTGTAAAAACACCGAAAATTAGAGTTTTTTGGGTCTCAGAAGCGATTTGTACATGTCTACACTGTACAAGAAAAATTTCAATATACAGGCCATAAAAATGCTAAAACACGTGTTTTGGGTCAAAAAAGTCTATTTGCGCATGTATCTTCGGTACCCGTTTACATCCCAAATTTATACTAAAAACACCGAAAATTCGAGTTTTTTCGGTCCCAGAAGCGATCTGTAAATGTCTACACTGTGCTAGAAATTTTTCAATTTATAGGCCAAACTAATGCTAAAACACGTTTTTTGGACCAAAAAGTCGATTTGTGCATGCATCTTCGGTACCCGTTTATATCACAAATTTAGCCTAAAAACACCAAAAATTCGAGTTTTTTGGGTCCCACAAGCTATCTATACACGTCTACACTGTGCTAGAAAATGTTCAATTCATAGGCCAAACTAATGCTAAAACACCTTTTTTGGACCAAAAAAGTCGATTTGTGCATGCATCTTCGGTACCCGTTTATATCACAAATTTAGCCTAAAAACACCAAAAATTCGAGTTTTGGGGGTCCAAGAAGCGATCTGTACATGTCTACACTGTGCTAGATATTTTTCAATAAACATTCCAAAAAAATGCTAGAACACATTTTTTTGGCAAAAAAAGTCATTTTGTGCATGTATCTTCGGAACCCGTTTATATTCCAAATTTAGCCTAAAAACACCGAATATTCGAGTTTTTAGGGTTCCAGAAGCGATCTGTACATGTCTACACTGTGCTACAAAATTTTCAATGTACAGGCCAAAAAAAATGCAGAAACACATTTTTGGGGCTCAAAAAGTCGATTTGTGCATGAATCTTCGGTACCCATTTATATCCCAAATTTAGCCTAAAAACACCGAAAATTCGTTTTTTTTTGTGTCCCAGAAGCGATCTGTACATGTCTACACTGTGCTAGAAAATTTTCAATATACAGGCAAAAAAAATGCTAGAACACGTTTTTTGGGCCCAAAAACTCGATTTGTGCATGCATCATCGGCATAAGTTTATGTCCCAAATTTAGCCTAAAAACACCGATTACTAGAGTGTTTTGGGTCCCAGAAGCGATCTGTACATGCCTGCACTGTGGTAGAAAAATTTCAATATATAGGCCAAAAAAATGTTAAAACACGTTTTTTGGGCCCAAAATGTCGATTTGTGCATGCATCTTCGGTACCCGTTTATATGCCAAATTTAGCCTAAAAACACCGAAAATTCTAGTTTTATGGATCTCAGAAGCGATTTGTACATATCTACACTGTGCTAGAAAATTTTCAATATATAGGCCAAAAAAATGCTAAAACACGTTTTGGGGGCCTGAAAAGTCGATTTGTGCATGCATCTTCGGTATAAGTTTATGTCCCAAATTTAGCCTAAAAACACTGAAAATTAGAGATTTTTGGGTCTCAGAAGCGATTTGTACATGTCTACACTGTACAAGAAAATTTTCAATATACAGGCCATAAAATTCCAAAAAAAAACACGTTTTTTGGGCCAAAAAAGTCTATTTGCGCATGTATCTTCGGTACCCATTTATATCCCAAATGTATACTAAAAACACCGAAAATTCGAGTTTTTTGGGTCCCAGAAGCGATTTGTAGATGTCTACACTGTGCTAGAAAATCTTCAATTTATAGGCCAAACTAATGCTAAAACACGTTTTTTGAACCAAAAAAGTCGATTTGTGCATGCATCTTCGGTACCCGTTTATATCACAAATTTAGCCTAAAAACACCAAAAATTCGAGTTTTGGGGGTCCCACAAGCTATCTATACACGTCTACACTGTGCTAGAAAAGTTTCAATTTACAGGCCAAACTAATGCTAAAACACGTTTTTTGGACCAAAAAAGTCGATTTGTGCATGCATCTTCGGTAACCGTTTATATCACAAATTTAGCCTAAAAACACCAAAAATTCGAGTTTTGGGGGTCACAGAAGCGATCTGTACATGTCTACACTGTGCTAGAAATTTTTCAATTTATAGGCCAAACTAATGCTAAAACACGTTTTTTGGACCAAAAAACTCGATTTGTGCATGCATCTTCGGTACCCGTTTATATCACAAATTTAGCCTAAAAACACCAAAAATTCGAGTTTTTTGGGTCCCACAAGCTATCTATACACGTCTACACTCTGCTAGAAAATGTTCAATTTATAGGCCAAACTAATGCTAAAACACGTTTTTTGGACCAAAAAAGTCGATATGTGCATGCATCTTCGGTACCCGTTTATATCACAAATTTAGCCTAAAAACACCAAAAATTCGAGTTTTGGGGGTCCAAGAAGCGATCTGTACATGTCTACACTGTGCTAGATATTTTTCAATAAACAGGTCAAAAAAATGCTAAAACACATTTTTTTGGCAAAAAAAGTCATTTTGTGCATGCATCTTCGGAACCCGTTTATATTCCAAATTTAGCCTAAAAACACCGAAAATTCGAATTTTTAGGGTTCCAGAAGCGATCTGTACATGTCTACACTGTGCTAGAAAATTTTCAATGTACAGGCCAAAAAAAATGCAGAAACACATTTTTTGGGCTCAAAAAGTCGATTTGTGCATGCATCTTCGGTACCCGTTTATATCACAAATTTAGCCTAAAAACACCAAAAATTCGAGTTTTGGGGGTCCCACAAGCTATCTATACACGTCTACACTGTGCTAGAAAAGTTTCAATTTACAGGCCAAACTAATGCTAAAACACGTTTTTTGGACCAAAAAAGTCGATTTGTGCATGCATCTTCGGTAACCGTTTATATCACAAATTTAGCCTAAAAACACCAAAAATTCGAGTTTTGGGGGTCACAGAAGCGATCTGTACATGTCTACACTGTGCTAGAAAATTTTCAATTTATAGGCCAATGCTAAAACACGTTTTTTGGACCAAAAAAGTCGATTTGTGCATGCATCTTCGGTACCCGTTTATATCACAAATTTAGCCTAAAAACACCAAAAATTCGAGTTTTTTGGGTCCCACAAGCTATTTATACACGTCTATACTGTGCTAGAAAATGTTCAATTTATAGGCCAAATTAATGCTAAAACACGTTTTTTGGACCAAAAAAGTCGATTTGTGCATGCATCTTCGGTACCCGTTTATATCACAAATTTAGCCTAAAAACACCAAAAATTCGAGTTTTGGGGGTCCAAGAAGCGATCTGTACATGTCTTCACTGTGCTAGATATTTTTCAATAAACAGGTCAAAAAAATGCTAAAACACATTTTTTTGGCAAAAAAAAGTCATTTTGTGCATGCATCTTCGAAACCCGTTTATATTCCAAATTTAGCCTAAAAACACCGAAAATTCGAGTTTTTAGGGTTCCAGAAGCGATCTGTACATGTCTACACTGTGGTAGAAAAATTTCAATGTACAGGCCCAAAAAAATGCAGAAACACATTTTTTGGGCTCAAAAAGTCGAATTGTGCATGAATCTTCGGTACCCATTTATATCCCAAATTTAGTCTAAAATACCGAAAATTCGGGTTTTGTTTTTGTCCCAGAAGCGATCTGTACATGTCTACACTGTGCTAGAAAATTTTCAATATACAGGCCAAAAAAATGCTAGAACACGTTTTTTGAGCCCAAAAACTCGATTTGTGCATGCATCTTCGGTATCAGTTTATGTCCCAAATTTAGCCTAAATACACCGATAACTAGAGTTTTTTGGGTCCCAGAAGCGATCTGTACATGCCTGCACTGTGGTAGAAAAATTTCAATATACGGGCCAAAAAAATGTTAAAACACGTTTTTTGGGCCCAAAATGTCGATTTGTGCATGCATCTTCGGTACCCGTTTATATCCCAAATTTAGCCTAAAAACACCGAAAATTCGAGTTTTTTTTGTCCCAGAAGCGATCTGCACATGTCTACACTGTACTAGAAAATTTTCAATATACAAGCCAAAAAATGCTAGAACACGTTTTTTGGGCCCAAAAACTGGATTTGTGCATGCATCTTCGGTATCAGTTTATGTCCCAAATACAGCCTAAAAACACCGATAACTAGAGTTTTTTGGGTCCCAGAAGCGATCTGTACATGCCTGCACTGTGGTAGAAAAAATTCAATATACAGACCAAAAAATGTTAAAACACGTATTTTGGGCCCAAAATGTCGATTTGTGCATGCATCTTCGGTACCCGTTTATATCCCAAATTTAGCCTAAAAACTCCGAAAATTCTAGTTTTATGGATCTCAGAAGCGATCGGTACATGCCTGCACTGAGCTTAGAAAATTTTCAATATATAGGCCAAAAAACTGCTAAAACACGTTTTGGGGACCCAAAAAGTCGATTTGTGGATGTATCTTCGGTACCCGTTTATATCCCAAATTTAGTCTAAAAACACCGAAAATTCGAGTTTTTTGGGTCTGAGAAGTGATTTGTACATGTCTACACTGTGCTAGAAAATTTTCAATATACAGGCCAAAAAAATGCTAGACCACGTTTTGGGGGCCCGAAAAGTCGATTTGTGCATGCATCTTCGGTATAAGTTTATGTCCCAAATTTAGCCTAAAAACACCGATAACTCAAGTTTTTTGGGTCTGAGGAGCGATCTGTACATGCCTGCACTGTGATAGAAAATTTTCAATAAACAGGCCAAAAAAATGTTAAAACACGTTTGTTGGGCCCAAAAAGTCGATTTGTGCATGCATCTTCGGTACCCGATTATATCCCAAATTTAGCCTAAAAACACTGAAAATTCGAGTTTCATGGGTCCCAGAATCGATCTGTTCATGTCTACACTGTGCTAGAAAATTTTCAATTTTAAGGCAAAAGAAATGGTAATACATGTTTTTTGGGCCCAAAAGTTGATTTGTGCTTGTATCTTTGGTACCCGTTTATGTCCCAAATTTAGCCTAAAAACACCGAAAATTCGAGTTTTTTGGGTACCAGAAGCGATCTGTACATGTCTAGACTGTGCAAGAAAATTTTCAATTTACAGGCCAAAAAAAAAGCTAAAACACGTTTTTTTTCCCAAAAAGTTGATTTGTGGATGTATCTTCGGTACCCGTTTATATCCCAAATTTAGTGTAAAAACACCGAAAATTCGAGTTTTTTGGGTCTCAGAAACGATTTGTACATGTCTACACTGTGCAAGAAAATTTTCAATTTAGAGGCCCAAAAAATGCTAAAACATGTTTTTTCGGCCCAAAAAGTCGATTTGTGCATGTATCTTCGGTACCCGTTTATATCCCCAAATTTAGCCTAAAAACATCGAAAATTCGAGTTTTGGGGTCCCACAAGCTATCTATACACGTCTACACTCTGCTAGAAAATGTTCAATTTACAGGCCGAAACAATGCTAAAACTTGTTTTTTGGGCCCAAAAAGTCGATTTGTGTATGTATCTTCGGTACCCGTTCATATCCCAAATTTAGTGTAAAAACACCGAAAATTAGAGTTTTTTGGGTCTCAGAAGCGATTTGTACATGTCTACACTGTACAAGAAAATTTTCAATATACAGGCCATAAAAATGCTAAAACACGTGTTTTGGGTCAAAAAAGTCTATTTGCGCATGTATCTTCGGTACCCGTTTACATCCCAAATTTATACTAAAAACACCGAAAATTCGAGTTTTTTCGGTCCCAGAAGCGATCTGTAAATGTCTACACTGTGCTAGAAATTTTTCAATTTATAGGCCAAACTAATGCTAAAACACGTTTTTTGGACCAAAAAGTCGATTTGTGCATGCATCTTCGGTACCCGTTTATATCACAAATTTAGCCTAAAAACACCAAAAATTCGAGTTTTTTGGGTCCCACAAGCTATCTATACACGTCTACACTGTGCTAGAAAATGTTCAATTTATAGGCCAAACTAATGCTAAAACACCTTTTTTGGACCAAAAAAGTCGATTTGTGCATGCATCTTCGGTACCCGTTTATATCACAAATTTAGCCTAAAAACACCAAAAATTCGAGTTTTGGGGGTCCAAGAAGCGATCTGTACATGTCTACACTGTGCTAGATATTTTTCAATAAACATTCCAAAAAAATGCTAGAACACATTTTTTTGGCAAAAAAAGTCATTTTGTGCATGTATCTTCGGAACCCGTTTATATTCCAAATTTAGCCTAAAAACACCGAATATTCGAGTTTTTAGGGTTCCAGAAGCGATCTGTACATGTCTACACTGTGCTACAAAATTTTCAATGTACAGGCCAAAAAAAATGCAGAAACACATTTTTGGGGCTCAAAAAGTCGATTTGTGCATGAATCTTCGGTACCCATTTATATCCCAAATTTAGCCTAAAAACACCGAAAATTCGTTTTTTTTTTGTGTCCCAGAAGCGATCTGTACATGTCTACACTGTGCTAGAAAATTTTCAATATACAGGCAAAAAAAATGCTAGAACACGTTTTTTGGGCCCAAAAACTCGATTTGTGCATGCATCATCGGCATCAGTTTATGTCCCAAATTTAGCCTAAAAACACCGATTACTAGAGTGTTTTGGGTCCCAGAAGCGATCTGTACATGCCTGCACTGTGGTAGAAAAATTTCAATATATAGGCCAAAAAAATGTTAAAACACGTTTTTTGGGCCCAAAATGTCGATTTGTGCATGCATCTTCGGTACCCGTTTATATGCCAAATTTAGCCTAAAAACACCGAAAATTCTAGTTTTATGGATCTCAGAAGCGATTTGTACATATCTACACTGTGCTAGAAAATTTTCAATATATAGGCCAAAAAAATGCTAAAACACGTATTTACGGCCCAAAAAGTCGATTTGTGCATGTATCTTCGGTACCCGTTTATATCCAAAATTTAGCCTAAAAACACCGAAAATTCGAGTTTTTTGGGTCTGAGAAGCGATCGGTACATGCCTGCACTGAGCTTAGAAAATTTTCAATATATAGGCCAAAAAACTGCTAAAACACGTTTTGGGGGCCCAAAAAAGTCGATTTGTACATGCATCTTCTGTATAAGTTTATTTCCCAAATTTAGCCTAAAAACACCGAAAATTCGAGTTTTTTTTGTCCCAGAAGCGATCTGTACATGTCTACAATGTGCTAGAAAATTTTCAATATACAGGCCAGAAAAACGCTAGACCACGTTTTGGGGGCCCGAGAAGTCGATTTGTGCATGCATCTTCGGTATAAGTTTATGTCCCAAATTTAGCCTAAAAACCCCGAAAATTAGAGATTTTTGGGTCCCAGAAGCGATCTGTACATGTCTACACTGTGCTCGAAAATTTTCAATTTACAGGCCAAAAATATGCTAGAATACGTTTTTTGGTCCCAAAAAGGCGATTTGTGCATGCATTTTCGGTACCCGTTTATATTCCAAATTTAGCCAAAAAACACCAAAAAATCGAGTTTTTTGGGTCCCAGAAGCGATATGTCAATGTCTACACTGTGCTAGAAAAGTTTCAATTTACAGGCCAAAAAAATGCTAAAACACGTTTTTTGGGCCAAAAAAGACGATTTGTGCTTCTATTTTCAGTACCCGTTTATATCCCAAATTTAGCCTAAAAACACCAAAAAATCGAGTTTTTTGGGTCCCAGAAGCGATATGTTAATGTCTACACTGTGCTAGACAATTTTCAATATACAGGCCAAAAAAATGCTAAAACACGTTTTTTGGGCCCTAAAAGACGATTTGTGCATATATTTTCGGTACCCGTTTATATCCCAAATTTAGCCTAAAAACACCGAAAATTTGAGTTTTTTGGATCCCAGAAGCGATCTGTACATGTCTACACTGTGCTAAAAAAAATTCAATGTACAGGCCAAAAAAAATGCAGAAACACATTTTTTGGGCTCAAAAAGTCGATTTGTGCATGAATCTTCGGTACCCATTTATATCCCAAATTTAGCCTAAAACACCGAAAATTCGGGTTTTTTTTGGGTCCCAGAAGCGATCTGTACATGCCTGCACTGTGGTAGAAAAATTTCAATATACGGGCCAAAAAAATGTTAAAACACGTTTTTTGGGCCCAAAATGTCGATTTGTGCATGCATCTTCGGTACCCGTTTATATCCCAAATTTAGCCTAAAAACACCGAAAATTCGAGTTTTTTTTGTCCCAGAAGCGATCTGTACATGTCTACACTGTACTAGAAAATTTTCAATATACAAGCCAAAAAATGCTAGAACACGTTTTTTGGGCCCAAAAACTGGATTTGTGCATGCATCTTCGGTATCAGTTTATGTCCCAAATATAGCCTAAAAACACCGATAACTAGAGTTTTTTGGGTCCCAGAAGCGATCTGTACATGCCTGCACTGTGGTAGAAAAATTTCAATATACAGACCAAAAAATGTTAAAACACGTTTTTTGGGCCCAAAATGTCGATTTGTGCATGCATCTTCGGTACCCGTTTATATCCCAAATTTAGCCTAAAAACTCCGAAAATTCTAGTTTTATGGATCTCAGAAGCGATCGGTACATGCCTGCACTGAGCTTAGAAAATTTTCAATATATAGGCCAAAAAACTGCTAAAACACGTTTTGGGGACCCAAAAAGTCGATTTGTGGATGTATCTTCGGTACCCGTTTATATCCCAAATTTAGCGTAAAAACACCGAAAATTCGAGTTTTTTGGGTCTGAGAAGTGATTTGTACATGTCTACACTGTGCAAGAAAATTTTCAATTTACAGGCCAAAAAAATGCTAAAACACGTTTTGGGGGCCCAAAAAGTCGATTTGTACATGCATCTTCGGTATAAGTTTATGTCCCAAATTTAGCCTAAAAACACCGAAAATTCGAGTTTTGTTTGTCCCAGAAGCGATCTGTACATGTCTACAATGTGCTAGAAAATTTTCAATATACAGGCCAAAAAAATGCTAGACCACGTTTTGGGGGCCCGAAAAGTCGATTTGTGCATGCATCTTCGGTATATGTTTATGTCCCAAATTTAGCCTAAAAACACCGAAAACTCAAGTTTTTTGGGTCTGAGAAGCGATCTGTACATGCCTGTACTGTGATAGAAAATTTTCAATAAACAGGCCAATAAAATGTTAAAACACGTTTGTTGGGCCCAAAAAGTCGATTTGTGCATGCATCTTCGGTAGGCTACCCGTTTATATCCCAAATTTTGCCTAAAAACACAGAAAGTTCTAGTTTTATGGATCTCAGAAGCGATTTTTACATGTCTACACTGTGCTAGAAAATTTTCAATATATGGGCCAAAAAAATGCTAAAACACGTATTTTGGGCCCAAAAAGTCGATTTGTGCATGCATCTTCGGTACCCGTTTATATCCAAAATTTAGCCTAAAAACACCGAAAATTCGAGTTTTTTGGGTCTGAGAAGCGATCGGTACATGCCTGCACTGAGCTTAGAAAATTTTCAATATATAGGCCAAAAAACTGCTAAAACACGTTTTGGGGGCCCAAAAAAGTCGATTTGTACATGCATCTTCTGTATAAGTTTATGTCCCAAATTTAGCCTAAAAACACCAAAAATTCGTTTTTTTTTTGTTCCAGAAGCGATCTGTACATGTCTACAATGTGCTTGAAAATTTTCAATATACAGGCCAAAAAAATGCTAGACCACGTTTTGGGGGCCCAAAAAGTCGATTTGTGCATGCATCTTCGGTATAAGTTTATGTCCCAAATTTAGCCTAAAAACACCGAAAACTCAAGTTTTTTGGGTCTGAGGAGCGATCTGTACATGCCTGCACTGTGATAGAAAATTTTCAATAAACAGGCCAAAAAAATGTTAAAACACGTTTGTTGGGCCCAAAAAGTCGATTTGTGCATGTATCTTCGGTACCCGTTTATATCCCAAATTTAGCCTAAAAACACTGAAAATTCGAGTTTCATGGGTCCCAGAATCGATCTGTTCATGTCTACACTGTGCTAGAAAATTTTCAATTTACAGGCAAAAGAAATGGTAATACATGTTTTTTGGGCCCAAAAGTCGATTTGTGCTTGTATCTTTGGTACCCGTTTATGTCCCAAATTTAGCCTAAAAACACCGAAAATTCGAGTTTTTTGGGTACCAGAAGCGATCTGTACATGTCTAGACTGTGCAAGAAAATATTCAATTTACAGGCCAAAAAAAAAGCTAAAACACGTTTTTTTTCCCAAAAAGTCGATTTGTGGATGTATCTTCGGTACCCGTTTATATCCCAAATTTAGTGTAAATACACCGAAAATTCGAGTTTTTTGGGTCTCAGAAACGATTTGTACATGTCTACACTGTGCAAGAAAATTTTCAATTTACAGGCCCAAAAAATGCTAAAACATGTTTTTTGGGCCCAAAAAGTCGATTTGTGCATGTATCTTCGGTACCCGTTTATATCCCCAAATTTAGCCTAAAAACATCGAAAATTCGAGTTTTGGGGTCCCACAAGATATCTATACACGTCTACACTCTGCTAGAAAATGTTCAATTTACAGGCCGAAACAATGCTAAAACACGTTTTTTGGGCCCAAAAAGTCGATTTGTGTATGTATCTTCGGTACCCGTTTATATCCCAAATTTAGTGTAAAAACACCGAAAATTAGAGTTTTTTGGGTCTCAGAAGCGATTTGTACATGTCTACACTGTACAAGAAAATTTTCAATATACAGGCCATAAAAATGCTAAAACACGTGTTTTGGGTCAAAAAAGTCTATTTGCGCATGTATCTTCGGTACCCGTTTACATCCCAAATTTATACTAAAGACACCGAAAATTCGAGTTTTTTCGGTCCCAGAAGCGATCTGTAAATGTCTACACTGTGCTAGAAATTTTTCAATTTATAGGCCAAACTAATGCTAAAAAACGTTTTTTGGACCAAAAAAGTCGATTTGTGCATGCATCTTCGGTACCCGTTTATATCACAAATTTAGCCTAAAAACACCAAAAAATCGAGTTTTTTGGGTCCCACAAGCTATCTATACACGTCTACACTGTGCTAGAAAATGTTCAATTTATAGGCCAAACTAATGCTAAAACACCTTTTTTGGACCAAAAAAGTCGATTTGTGCATGCATCTTCGGTACCCGTTTATATCACAAATTTAGCCTAAAAACACCAAAAATTCGAGTTTTGGGGGTCCAAGAAGCGATCTGTACATGTCTACACTGTGCTAGATATTTTTCAATAAACATTCCAAAAAAATGCTAGAACACATTTTTTTGGCAAAAAAAGTCATTTTGTGCATGTATCTTCGGAACCCGTTTATATTCCAAATTTAGCCTAAAAACACCGAATATTCGAGTTTTTAGGGTTCCAGAAGCGATATGTACATGTCTACACTGTGCTAGAAAATTTTCAATGTACAGGCCAAAAAAAATGCAGAAACACATTTTTGGGACTCAAAAAGTCGATTTGTGCATGAATCTTCAGTACCCATTTATATCCCAAATTTAGCCTAAAAACACCGAAAATTCGTTTTTTTTTTTGTGTCCCAGAAGCGATCTGTACATGTCTACACTGTGCTAGAAAATTTTCAATATACAGGCAAAAAAAAATGCTAGAACACGTTTTTTGGGCCCAAAAACTCGATTTGTGCATGCATCATCGGTATCAGTTTATGTCCCAAATTTAGCCTAAAAACACCGATAACTAGAGTGTTTTGGGTCCCAGAAGCGATCTGTACATGCCTGCACTGTGGTAGAAAAATGTCAATATATAGGCCAAAAAAATGTTAAAACACGTTTTTTGGGCCCAAAATGTCGATTTGTGCATGCATCTTCGGTACCCGTTTATATCCAAAATTTAGCCTAAAAACACCGAAAAATCGAGTTTTTTGGGTCTGAGAAGCGATCGGTACATGCCTGCACTGAGCTTAGAAAATTTTCAATATATAGGCCAAAAAACTGCTAAAACACGTTTTGGGGGCCCAAAAAAGTCGATTTGTACATGCATCTTCTGTATAAGTTTATGTCCCAAATTTAGCCTAAAAACACCGAAAATTCGAGTTTTTTTTTGTCCCAGAAGCGATCTGTACATGTCTACAATGTGCTAGAAAATTTTCAATATACAGGCCAGAAAAATGCTAGACCACGTTTTGGGGGCCCGAGAAGTCGATTTGTGCATGCATCTTCGGTATAAGTTTATGTCCCAAATTTAGCCTAAAAACACCGAAAATTAGAGGTTTTTTGGTCTCAGAAGCGATTTGTACATGTCTACACTGTACAAGAAAATATTCAATATACAGGCCATAAAAATGCTAAAACACGTTTTTTGGGCCAAAAAATTCTATTTGCTCATGTATCTTTGGTACCCATTTATATTCCAAATTTGTACTAAAAACACCGAAAATTCGAGTTTTTTGGGTCCCAGAAGCGATCTGTACATGTCTACACTGTGCTCGAAAATTTTCAATTTACAGGCCAAAAATATGCTAAAACACGTTTTTTGGTCCCAAAAAGGCGATTTGTGCATGCATTTTCGGTACCCGTTTATATTCCAAATTTAGCCAAAAAACACCAAAAAATCGAGTTTTTTGGGTCCCAGAAGCGATATGTTAATGTCTACACTGTGCTAGAAAAGTTTCAATTTACAGGCCAAAAAAATGCTAAAACACGTTTTTTGGGCCAAAAAAGACGATTTGTGCTTGTATTTTCAGTACCCGTTTATATCCCAAATTTAGCCTAAAAACACCAAAAAATCGAGTTTTTTGGGTCCCAGAAGCGATATGTTAATGTCTACACTGTGCTAGACAATTTTCAATATACAGGCAAAAAAAATGCTAAAACACGTTTTTGGGGCCCAAAAAGTTAATTTGTGAATGCATATTTGGTACCCGTTTATGTCCCTAATTTATCCTAAAAACACCGAAAATCCGAGTTTTTTGCGTCCCAGAAGCGATCTGTACATGCCAAAACTGTGCTAGAAAAATTTCAATTTACAGGCCAAAAAAATGCTAAAACACGTTTTTTGGGCCCAAAGAGTCGATTTGTGCATGCATCTTCGGTACCCATTTATATCCCAAATTTAGCCTATAAACACCAAAAATCCGAGTTTTTTGCGTCCCAGAAGCGATCTGTACATGCCAAAACTGTGCTAGAAATGTTTCGATTTACAGGCCAAAAAAATGCTAAAACACGTTTTTTGGGCCCTAAAAGACGATTTGTGCATATATTTTCGGTACCCGTTTATATCCCAAATTTAGCCTAAAAACACCGAAAATTTGAGTTTTTTTGATCCCAGAAGCGATCTGTACATGCCTGCACTGTGGTAGAAAAATTTCAATATATAGGCCAAAAAAATGTTAAAACACGTTTTTTGGGCCCAAAATGTCGATTTGTGCATGCATCTTCGGTACCCGTTTATATCCCAAATTTAGCCTAAAAACACAGAAAATTCTAGTTTTATGGATCTCAGAAGCGATTTGTACATGTCTACACTGTGCTAGAAAATTTTCAATATATAGGCCAAAAAAATGCTAAAACACGTATTTACGGCCCAAAAAGTCGATTTGTGCATGCATCTTCGGTACCCGTTTATATCCAAAATTTAGCCTAAAAACACCGAAAATTCGAGTTTTTTGGGTCTGAGAAGCGATCGGTACATGCCTGCACTGAGCTTAGAAAATTTTCAATATATAGGCCAAAAAACTGCTAAAACACGTTTTGGGGGCCCAAAAAAGTCGATTTGTACATGCATCTTCTGTATAAGTTTATGTCCCAAATTTAGCCTAAAAACACCGAAAATTCGAGTTTTATTTGTCCCAGAAGCGATCTGTACATGTCTACAATGTGCTAGAAAATTTTCAATATACAGGCCAGAAAAATGCTAGACCACGTTTTGGGGGCCCGAGAAGTCGATTTGTGCATGCATCTTCGGTATAAGTTTATGTCCCAAATTTAGCCTAAAAACACCGAAAATTAGAGATTTTTGGGTCTCAGAAGCGATTTGTACATGTCTACACTGTACAAGAAAATATTCAATATACAGGCAATAAAAATGCTAAAACACGTTTTTTGGGCCAAAAAAGTCTATTTGCTCATGTATCTTTGGTACCCATTTATATCCCAAATTTGTACTAAAAACACCGAAAATTCGAGTTTTTTGGGTCCCAGAAGCGATCTGTACATGTCTACACTGTGCTCGAAAATTTTCAATTTACAGGCCAAAAATATGCTAAAACACGTTTTTTGGTCCCAAAAAGGCGATTTGTGCATGCATTTTCGGTACCCGTTTATATTCCAAATTTAGCCAAAAAACACCAAAAAATCGAGTTTTTTGGGTCCCAGAAGCGATATGTTAATGTCTACACTGTGCTAGACAATTTTCAATATACAGGCCAAAAAAATGCTAAAACACGGTTTTTGGGCCCAAAAAGTTAATTTGTGTATGCATATTTGGTACCCGTTTATGTCCCTAATTTATCCTAAAAACACCGAAAATCCGAGTTTTTTGCGTCCCAGAAGCGATCTGTACATGCCAAAACTGTGCTAGAAAAATTTCAATTTACAGGCCAAAAAAATGCTAAAACACGTTTTTTGGGCCCAAAGAGTCGATTTGTGCATGCATCTTCGGTACCCATTTATATCCCAAATTTAGCCTAAAAACACCAAAAATCCGAGTTTTTTGCGTCCCAGAAGCGATCTGTACATGCCAAAACTGTGCTAGAAATGTTTCGATTTACAGGCCAAAAAAATGCTAAAACACGTTTTTTGGGCCCTAAAAGACGATTTGTGCATATATTTTCGGTACCCGTTTATATCCAAAATTTAGCCTAAAAACACCGAAAATTTGAGTTTTTTGGATCCCAGAAGCGATTTGTACATGTCTACACTGTGCAAGAAAATTTTCAATTTACAGGCCCAAAAAATGCTAAAACATGTTTTTTGGGCCCAAAAAGTCGATTTGTGCATGTATCTTCGGTACCCGTTTATATCCCCAAATTTAGCCTAAAAACATCGAAAATTCGAGTTTTGGGGTCCCACAAGATATCTATACACGTCTACACTCTGCTAGAAAATGTTCAATTTACAGGCCGAAACAATGCTAAAACACGTTTTTTGGGCCCAAAAAGTCGATTTGTGTATGTATCTTCGGTACCCGTTTATATCCCAAATTTAGTGTAAAAACACCGAAAATTAGAGTTTTTTGGGTCTCAGAAGCGATTTGTACATGTCTACACTGTACAAGAAAATTTTCAATATACAGGCCATAAAAATGCTAAAACACGTGTTTTGGGTCAAAAAAGTCTATTTGCGCATGTATCTTCGGTACCCGTTTACATCCCAAATTTATACTAAAAACACCGAAAATTCGAGTTTTTTCGGTCCCAGAAGTGATCTGTAAATGTCTACACTGTGCTAGAAATTTTTCAATTTATAGGCCAAACTAATGCTAAAAAACGTTTTTTGGACCAAAAAAGTCGATTTGTGCATGCATCTTCGGTACCCGTTTATATCACAAATTTAGCCTAAAAACACCAAAAATTCGAGTTTTTTGGGTCCCACAAGCTATCTATACACGTCTACACTGTGCTAGAAAATGTTCAATTTATAGGCCAAACTAATGCTAAAACACCTTTTTTGGACCAAAAAAGTCGATTTGTGCATGCATCTTCGGTACCCGTTTATATCACAAATTTAGCCTAAAAACACCAAAAATTCGAGTTTTGGGGGTCCAAGAAGCGATCTGTACATGTCTACACTGTGCTAGATATTTTTCAATAAACATTCCAAAAAAATGCTAGAACACATTTTTTTGGCAAAAAAAGTCATTTTGTGCATGTATCTTCGGAACCCGTTTATATTCCAAATTTAGCCTAAAAACACCGAATATTCGAGTTTTTAGGGTTCCAGAAGCGATATGTACATGTCTACACTGTGCTAGAAAATTTTCAATGTACAGGCCAAAAAAAATGCAGAAACACATTTTTGGGACTCAAAAAGTCGATTTGTGCATGAATCTTCAGTACCCATTTATATCCCAAATTTAGCCTAAAAACACCGAAAATTCGTTTTTTTTTTTGTGTCCCAGAAGCGATCTGTACATGTCTACACTGTGCTAGAAAATTTTCAATATACAGGCAAAAAAAAATGCTAGAACACGTTTTTTGGGCCCAAAAACTCGATTTGTGCATGCATCATCGGTATCAGTTTATGTCCCAAATTTAGCCTAAAAACACCGATAACTAGAGTGTTTTGGGTCCCAGAAGCGATCTGTACATGCCTGCACTGTGGTAGAAAAATGTCAATATATAGGCCAAAAAAATGTTAAAACACGTTTTTTGGGCCCAAAATGTCGATTTGTGCATGCATCTTCGGTACCCGTTTATATCCAAAATTTAGCCTAAAAACACCGAAAAATCGAGTTTTTTGGGTCTGAGAAGCGATCGGTACATGCCTGCACTGAGCTTAGAAAATTTTCAATATATAGGCCAAAAAACTGCTAAAACACGTTTTGGGGGCCCAAAAAAGTCGATTTGTACATGCATCTTCTGTATAAGTTTATGTCCCAAATTTAGCCTAAAAACACCGAAAATTCGAGTTTTTTTTTGTCCCAGAAGCGATCTGTACATGTCTACAATGTGCTAGAAAATTTTCAATATACAGGCCAGAAAAATGCTAGACCACGTTTTGGGGGCCCGAGAAGTCGATTTGTGCATGCATCTTCGGTATAAGTTTATGTCCCAAATTTAGCCTAAAAACACCGAAAATTAGAGGTTTTTTGGTCTCAGAAGCGATTTGTACATGTCTACACTGTACAAGAAAATATTCAATATACAGGCCATAAAAATGCTAAAACACGTTTTTTGGGCCAAAAAATTCTATTTGCTCATGTATCTTTGGTACCCATTTATATTCCAAATTTGTACTAAAAACACCGAAAATTCGAGTTTTTTGGGTCCCAGAAGCGATCTGTACATGTCTACACTGTGCTCGAAAATTTTCAATTTACAGGCCAAAAATATGCTAAAACACGTTTTTTGGTCCCAAAAAGGCGATTTGTGCATGCATTTTCAGTACCCGTTTATATTCCAAATTTAGCCAAAAAACACCAAAAAATCGAGTTTTTTGGGTCCCAGAAGCGATATGTTAATGTCTACACTGTGCTAGAAAAGTTTCAATTTACAGGCCAAAAAAATGCTAAAACACGTTTTTTGGGCCAAAAAAGACGATTTGTGCTTGTATTTTCAGTACCCGTTTATATCCCAAATTTAGCCTAAAAACACCAAAAAATCGAGTTTTTTGGGTCCCAGAAGCGATATGTTAATGTCTACACTGTGCTAGACAATTTTCAATATACAGGCCAAAAAAATGCTAAAACACGTTTTTTGGGCCCAAAAAGTTAATTTGTGAATGCATATTTGGTACCCGTTTATGTCCCTAATTTATCCTAAAAACACCGAAAATCCGAGTTTTTTGCGTCCCAGAAGCGATCTGTACATGCCAAAACTGTGCTAGAAAAATTTCAATTTACAGGCCAAAAAAATGCTAAAACACGTTTTTTGGGCCCAAAGAGTCGATTTGTGCATGCATCTTCGGTACCCATTTATATCCCAAATTTAGCCTAAAAACACCAAAAATCCGAGTTTTTTGCGTCCCAGAAGCGATCTGTACATGCCAAAACTGTGCTAGAAATGTTTCGATTTACAGGCCAAAAAAATGCTAAAACACGTTTTTTGGGCCCTAAAAGACGATTTGTGCATATATTTTCGGTACCCGTTTATATCCCAAATTTAGCCTAAAAACATCGAAAATTTGAGTTTTTTGGATCCCAGAAGCGATCTGTACATGCCTGCACTGTGGTAGAAAAATTTCAATATATAGGCCAAAAAAATGTTAAAACACGTTTTTTGGGCCCAAAATGTCGATTTGTGCATGCATCTTCGGTACCCGTTTATATCCCAAATTTAGCCTAAAAACACAGAAAATTCTAGTTTTATGGATCTCAGAAGCGATTTGTACATGTCTACACTGTGCTAGAAAATTTTCAATATATAGGCCAAAAAAATGCTAAAACACGTATTTACGGCCCAAAAAGTCGATTTGTGCATGCATCTTCGGTACCCGTTTATATCCAAAATTTAGCCTAAAAACACCGAAAATTCGAGTTTTTTGGGTCTGAGAAGCGATCGGTACATGCCTGCACTGAGCTTAGAAAATTTTCAATATATAGGCCAAAAAACTGCTAAAACACGTTTTTGGGGCCCAAAAAAGTCGATTTGTACATGCATCTTCTGTATAAGTTTATGTCCCAAATTTAGCCTAAAAACACCGAAAATTCGAGTTTTATTTGTCCCAGAAGCGATCTGTACATGTCTACAATGTGCTAGAAAATTTTCAATATACAGGCCAGAAAAATGCTAGACCACGTTTTGGGGGCCCGAGAAGTCGATTTGTGCATGCATCTTCGGTATAAGTTTATGTCCCAAATTTAGCCTAAAAACACCGAAAATTAGAGATTTTTGGGTCTCAGAAGCGATTTGTACATGTCTACACTGTACAAGAAAATATTCAATATACAGGCAATAAAAATGCTAAAACACGTTTTTTGGGCCAAAAAAGTCTATTTGCTCATGTATCTTTGGTACCCATTTATATCCCAAATTTGTACTAAAAACACCGAAAATTCGAGTTTTTTGGGTCCCAGAAGCGATCTGTACATGTCTACACTGTGCTCGAAAATTTTCAATTTACAGGCCAAAAATATGCTAAAACACGTTTTTTGGTCCCAAAAAGGCGATTTGTGCATGCATTTTCGGTACCCGTTTATATTCCAAATTTAGCCAAAAAACACCAAAAAATCGAGTTTTTTGGGTCCCAGAAGCGATATGTTAATGTCTACACTGTGCTAGACAATTTTCAATATACAGGCCAAAAAAATGCTAAAACACGGTTTTTGGGCCCAAAAAGTTAATTTGTGTATGCATATTTGGTACCCGTTTATGTCCCTAATTTATCCTAAAAACACCGAAAATCCGAGTTTTTTGCGTCCCAGAAGCGATCTGTACATGCCAAAACTGTGCTAGAAAAATTTCAATTTACAGGCCAAAAAAATGCTAAAACACGTTTTTTGGGCCCAAAGAGTCGATTTGTGCATGCATCTTCGGTACCCATTTATATCCCAAATTTAGCCTAAAAACACCAAAAATCCGAGTTTTTTGCGTCCCAGAAGCGATCTGTACATGCCAAAACTGTGCTAGAAATGTTTCGATTTACAGGCCAAAAAAATGCTAAAACACGTTTTTTGGGCCCTAAAAGACGATTTGTGCATATATTTTCGGTACCCGTTTATATCCCAAATTTAGCCTAAAAACACCGAAAATTTGAGTTTTTTGGATCCCAGAAGCGATTTGTACATGTCTACACTGTGCAAGAAAATTTTCAATTTACAGGCCCAAAAAATGCTAAAACATGTTTTTTGGGCCCAAAAAGTCGATTTGTGCATGTATCTTCGGTACCCGTTTATATCCCCAAATTTAGCCTAAAAACATCGAAAATTCGAGTTTTGGGGTCCCACAAGATATCTATTCACGTCTACACTCTGCTAGAAAATGTTCAATTTACAGGCCGAAACAATGCTAAAACACGTTTTTTGGGCCCAAAAAGTCGATTTGTGTATGTATCTTCGGTACCCGTTTATATCCCAAATTTAGTGTAAAAACACCGAAAATTAGAGTTTTTTGGGTCTCAGAAGCGATTTGTACATGTCTACACTGTACAAGAAAATTTTCAATATACAGGCCATAAAAATGCTAAAACACGTGTTTTGGGTCAAAAAAGTCTATTTGCGCATGTATCTTCGGTACCCGTTTACATCCCAAATTTATACTAAAGACACCGAAAATTCGAGTTTTTTCGGTCCCAGAAGTGATCTGTAAATGTCTACACTGTGCTAGAAATTTTTCAATTTATAGGCCAAACTAATGCTAAAAAACGTTTTTTGGACCAAAAAAGTCGATTTGTGCATGCATCTTCGGTACCCGTTTATATCACAAATTTAGCCTAAAAACACCAAAAATTCGAGTTTTTTGGGTCCCACAAGCTATCTATACACGTCTACACTGTGCTAGAAAATGTTCAATTTATAGGCCAAACTAATGCTAAAACACCTTTTTTGGACCAAAAAAGTCGATTTGTGCATGCATCTTCGGTACCCGTTTATATCACAAATTTAGCCTAAAAACACCAAAAATTCGAGTTATGGGGGTCCAAGAAGCGATCTGTACATGTCTACACTGTGCTAGATATTTTTCAATAAACATTCCAAAAAAATGCTAGAACACATTTTTTTGGCAAAAAAAGTCATTTTGTGCATGTATCTTCGGAACCCGTTTATATTCCAAATTTAGCCTAAAAACACCGAATATTCGAGTTTTTAGGGTTCCAGAAGCGATATGTACATGTCTACACTGTGCTAGAAAATTTTCAATGTACAGGCCAAAAAAAATGCAGAAACACATTTTTGGGACTCAAAAAGTCGATTTGTGCATGAATCTTCAGTACCCATTTATATCCCAAATTTAGCCTAAAAACACCGAAAATTCGTTTTTTTTTTGTGTCCCAGAAGCGATCTGTACATGTCTACACTGTGCTAGAAAATTTTCAATATACAGGCAAAAAAAAATGCTAGAACACGTTTTTTGGGCCCAAAAACTCGATTTGTGCATGCATCATCGGTATCAGTTTATGTCCCAAATTTAGCCTAAAAACACCGATAACTAGAGTGTTTTGGGTCCCAGAAGCGATCTGTACATGCCTGCACTGTGGTAGAAAAATGTCAATATATAGGCCCAAAAAATGTTAAAACACGTTTTTTGGGCCCAAAATGTCGATTTGTGCATGCATCTTCGGTACCCATTTATATCCCAAATTTAGCCTAAAAACACCAAAAATCCGAGTTTTTTGCGTCCCAGAAGCGATCTGTACATGCCAAAACTGTGCTAGAAATGTTTCGATTTACAGGCCAAAAAAATGCTAAAACACGTTTTTTGGGCCCTAAAAGACGATTTGTGCATATATTTTCGGTACCCGTTTATATCCCAAATTTAGCCTAAAAACATCGAAAATTTGAGTTTTTTGGATCCCAGAAGCGATCTGTACATGCCTGCACTGTGGTAGAAAAATTTCAATATATAGGCCAAAAAAATGTTAAAACACGTTTTTTGGGCCCAAAATGTCGATTTGTGCATGCATCTTCGGTACCCGTTTATATCCCAAATTTAGCCTAAAAACACAGAAAATTCTAGTTTTACGGATCTCAGAAGCGATTTGTACATGTCTACACTGTGCTAGAAAATTTTCAATATATAGGCCAAAAAAATGCTAAAACACGTATTTACGGCCCAAAAAGTCGATTTGTGCATGCATCTTCGGTACCCGTTTATATCCAAAATTTAGCCTAAAAACACCGAAAATTCGAGTTTTTTGGGTCTGAGAAGCGATCGGTACATGCCTGCACTGAGCTTAGAAAATTTTCAATATATAGGCCAAAAAACTGCTAAAACACGTTTTGGGGGCCCAAAAAAGTCGATTTGTACATGCATCTTCTGTATAAGTTTATGTCCCAAATTTAGCCTAAAAACACCGAAAATTCGAGTTTTATTTGTCCCAGAAGCGATCTGTACATGTCTACAATGTGCTAGAAAATTTTCAATATACAGGCCAGAAAAATGCTAGACCACGTTTTGGGGGCCCGAGAAGTCGATTTGTGCATGCATCTTCGGTATAAGTTTATGTCCCAAATTTAGCCTAAAAACACCGAAAATTAGAGATTTTTGGGTCTCAGAAGCGATTTGTACATGTCTACACTGTACAAGAAAATATTCAATATACAGGCAATAAAAATGCTAAAACACGTTTTTTGGGCCAAAAAAGTCTATTTGCTCATGTATCTTTGGTACCCATTTATATCCCAAATTTGTACTAAAAACACCGAAAATTCGAGTTTTTTGGGTCCCAGAAGCGATCTGTACATGTCTACACTGTGCTCGAAAATTTTCAATTTACAGGCCAAAAATATGCTAAAACACGTTTTTTGGTCCCAAAAAGGCGATTTGTGCATGCATTTTCGGTACCCGTTTATATTCCAAATTTAGCCAAAAAACACCAAAAAATCGAGTTTTTTGGGTCCCAGAAGCGATATGTTAATGTCTACACTGTGCTAGACAATTTTCAATATACAGGCCAAAAAAATGCTAAAACACGGTTTTTGGGCCCAAAAAGTTAATTTGTGTATGCATATTTGGTACCCGTTTATGTCCCTAATTTATCCTAAAAACACCGAAAATCCGAGTTTTTTGCGTCCCAGAAGCGATCTGTACATGCCAAAACTGTGCTAGAAAAATTTCAATTTACAGGCCAAAAAAATGCTAAAACACGTTTTTTGGGCCCAAAGAGTCGATTTGTGCATGCATCTTCGGTACCCATTTATATCCCAAATTTAGCCTAAAAACACCAAAAATCCGAGTTTTTTGCGTCCCAGAAGCGATCTGTACATGCCAAAACTGTGCTAGAAATGTTTCGATTTACAGGCCAAAAAAATGCTAAAACACGTTTTTTGGGCCCTAAAAGACGATTTGTGCATATATTTTCGGTACCCGTTTATATCCCAAATTTAGCCTAAAAACACCGAAAATTTGAGTTTTTTGGATCCCAGAAGCGATTTGTACATGTCTACACTGTGCAAGAAAATTTTCAATTTACAGGCCCAAAAAATGCTAAAACATGTTTTTTGGGCCCAAAAAGTCGATTTGTGCATGTATCTTCGGTACCCGTTTATATCCCCAAATTTAGCCTAAAAACATCGAAAATTCGAGTTTTGGGGTCCCACAAGATATCTATTCACGTCTACACTCTGCTAGAAAATGTTCAATTTACAGGCCGAAACAATGCTAAAACACGTTTGATTGGGCCCAAAAAGTCGATTTGTGTATGTATCTTCGGTACCCGTTTATATCCCAAATTTAGTGTAAAAACACCGAAAATTAGAGTTTTTTGGGTCTCAGAAGCGATTTGTACATGTCTACACTGTACAAGAAAATTTTCAATATACAGGCCATAAAAATGCTAAAACACGTGTTTTGGGTCAAAAAAGTCTATTTGCGCATGTATCTTCGGTACCCGTTTACATCCCAAATTTATACTAAAGACACCGAAAATTCGAGTTTTTTCGGTCCCAGAAGTGATCTGTAAATGTCTACACTGTGCTAGAAATTTTTCAATTTATAGGCCAAACTAATGCTAAAAAACGTTTTTTGGACCAAAAAAGTCGATTTGTGCATGCATCTTCGGTACCCGTTTATATCACAAATTTAGCCTAAAAACACCAAAAATTCGAGTTTTTTGGGTCCCACAAGCTATCTATACACGTCTACACTGTGCTAGAAAATGTTCAATTTATAGGCCAAACTAATGCTAAAACACCTTTTTTGGACCAAAAAAGTCGATTTGTGCATGCATCTTCGGTACCCGTTTATATCACAAATTTAGCCTAAAAACACCAAAAATTCGAGTTATGGGGGTCCAAGAAGCGATCTGTACATGTCTACACTGTGCTAGATATTTTTCAATAAACATTCCAAAAAAATGCTAGAACACATTTTTTTGGCAAAAAAAGTCATTTTGTGCATGTATCTTCGGAACCCGTTTATATTCCAAATTTAGCCTAAAAACACCGAATATTCGAGTTTTTAGGGTTCCAGAAGCGATATGTACATGTCTACACTGTGCTAGAAAATTTTCAATGTACAGGCCAAAAAAAATGCAGAAACACATTTTTGGGACTCAAAAAGTCGATTTGTGCATGAATCTTCAGTACCCATTTATATCCCAAATTTAGCCTAAAAACACCGAAAATTCGTTTTTTTTTTTGTGTCCCAGAAGCGATCTGTACATGTCTACACTGTGCTAGAAAATTTTCAATATACAGGCAAAAAAAAATGCTAGAACACGTTTTTTGGGCCCAAAAACTCGATTTGTGCATGCATCATCGGTATCAGTTTATGTCCCAAATTTAGCCTAAAAACACCGATAACTAGAGTGTTTTGGGTCCCAGAAGCGATCTGTACATGCCTGCACTGTGGTAGAAAAATGTCAATATATAGGCCAAAAAAATGTTAAAACACGTTTTTTGGGCCCAAAATGTCGATTTGTGCATGCATCTTCGGTACCCGTTTATATCCAAAATTTAGCCTAAAAACACCGAAAAATCGAGTTTTTTGGGTCTGAGAAGCGATCGGTACATGCCTGCACTGAGCTTAGAAAATTTTCAATATATAGGCCAAAAAACTGCTAAAACACGTTTTGGGGGCCCAAAAAAGTCGATTTGTACATGCATCTTCTGTATAAGTTTATGTCCCAAATTTAGCCTAAAAACACCGAAAATTCGAGTTTTTTTTTGTCCCAGAAGCGATCTGTACATGTCTACAATGTGCTAGAAAATTTTCAATATACAGGCCAGAAAAATGCTAGACCACGTTTTGGGGGCCCGAGAAGTCGATTTGTGCATGCATCTTCGGTATAAGTTTATGTCCCAAATTTAGCCTAAAAACACCGAATATTCGAGTTTTTAGGGTTCCAGAAGCGATATGTACATGTCTACACTGTGCTAGAAAATTTTCAATGTACAGGCCAAAAAAAATGCAGAAACACATTTTTGGGACTCAAAAAGTCGATTTGTGCATGAATCTTCAGTACCCATTTATATCCCAAATTTAGCCTAAAAACACCGAAAATTCGTTTTTTTTTTGTGTCCCAGAAGCGATCTGTACATGTCTACACTGTGCTAGAAAATTTTCAATATACAGGCAAAAAAAAATGCTAGAACACGTTTTTTGGGCCCAAAAACTCGATTTGTGCATGCATCATCGGTATCAGTTTATGTCCCAAATTTAGCCTAAAAACACCGATAACTAGAGTGTTTTGGGTCCCAGAAGCGATCTGTACATGCCTGCACTGTGGTAGAAAAATGTCAATATATAGGCCCAAAAAATGTTAAAACACGTTTTTTGGGCCCAAAATGTCGATTTGTGCATGCATCTTCGGTACCCATTTATATCCCAAATTTAGCCTAAAAACACCAAAAATCCGAGTTTTTTGCGTCCCAGAAGCGATCTGTACATGCCAAAACTGTGCTAGAAATGTTTCGATTTACAGGCCAAAAAAATGCTAAAACACGTTTTTTGGGCCCTAAAAGACGATTTGTGCATATATTTTCGGTACCCGTTTATATCCCAAATTTAGCCTAAAAACATCGAAAATTTGAGTTTTTTGGATCCCAGAAGCGATCTGTACATGCCTGCACTGTGGTAGAAAAATTTCAATATATAGGCCAAAAAAATGTTAAAACACGTTTTTTGGGCCCAAAATGTCGATTTGTGCATGCATCTTCGGTACCCGTTTATATCCCAAATTTAGCCTAAAAACACAGAAAATTCTAGTTTTACGGATCTCAGAAGCGATTTGTACATGTCTACACTGTGCTAGAAAATTTTCAATATATAGGCCAAAAAAATGCTAAAACACGTATTTACGGCCCAAAAAGTCGATTTGTGCATGCATCTTCGGTACCCGTTTATATCCAAAATTTAGCCTAAAAACACCGAAAATTCGAGTTTTTTGGGTCTGAGAAGCGATCGGTACATGCCTGCACTGAGCTTAGAAAATTTTCAATATATAGGCCAAAAAACTGCTAAAACACGTTTTGGGGGCCCAAAAAAGTCGATTTGTACATGCATCTTCTGTATAAGTTTATGTCCCAAATTTAGCCTAAAAACACCGAAAATTCGAGTTTTATTTGTCCCAGAAGCGATCTGTACATGTCTACAATGTGCTAGAAAATTTTCAATATACAGGCCAGAAAAATGCTAGACCACGTTTTGGGGGCCCGAGAAGTCGATTTGTGCATGCATCTTCGGTATAAGTTTATGTCCCAAATTTAGCCTAAAAACACCGAAAATTAGAGATTTTTGGGTCTCAGAAGCGATTTGTACATGTCTACACTGTACAAGAAAATATTCAATATACAGGCAATAAAAATGCTAAAACACGTTTTTTGGGCCAAAAAAGTCTATTTGCTCATGTATCTTTGGTACCCATTTATATCCCAAATTTGTACTAAAAACACCGAAAATTCGAGTTTTTTGGGTCCCAGAAGCGATCTGTACATGTCTACACTGTGCTCGAAAATTTTCAATTTACAGGCCAAAAATATGCTAAAACACGTTTTTTGGTCCCAAAAAGGCGATTTGTGCATGCATTTTCGGTACCCGTTTATATTCCAAATTTAGCCAAAAAACACCAAAAAATCGAGTTTTTTGGGTCCCAGAAGCGATATGTTAATGTCTACACTGTGCTAGACAATTTTCAATATACAGGCCAAAAAAATGCTAAAACACGGTTTTTGGGCCCAAAAAGTTAATTTGTGTATGCATATTTGGTACCCGTTTATGTCCCTAATTTATCCTAAAAACACCGAAAATCCGAGTTTTTTGCGTCCCAGAAGCGATCTGTACATGCCAAAACTGTGCTAGAAAAATTTCAATTTACAGGCCAAAAAAATGCTAAAACACGTTTTTTGGGCCCAAAGAGTCGATTTGTGCATGCATCTTCGGTACCCATTTATATCCCAAATTTAGCCTAAAAACACCAAAAATCCGAGTTTTTTGCGTCCCAGAAGCGATCTGTACATGCCAAAACTGTGCTAGAAATGTTTCGATTTACAGGCCAAAAAAATGCTAAAACACGTTTTTTGGGCCCTAAAAGACGATTTGTGCATATATTTTCGGTACCCGTTTATATCCCAAATTTAGCCTAAAAACACCGAAAATTTGAGTTTTTTGGATCCCAGAAGCGATTTGTACATGTCTACACTGTGCAAGAAAATTTTCAATTTACAGGCCCAAAAAATGCTAAAACATGTTTTTTGGGCCCAAAAAGTCGATTTGTGCATGTATCTTCGGTACCCGTTTATATCCCCAAATTTAGCCTAAAAACATCGAAAATTCGAGTTTTGGGGTCCCACAAGATATCTATTCACGTCTACACTCTGCTAGAAAATGTTCAATTTACAGGCCGAAACAATGCTAAAACACGTTTTTTGGGCCCAAAAAGTCGATTTGTGTATGTATCTTCGGTACCCGTTTATATCCCAAATTTAGTGTAAAAACACCGAAAATTAGAGTTTTTTGGGTCTCAGAAGCGATTTGTACATGTCTACACTGTACAAGAAAATTTTCAATATACAGGCCATAAAAATGCTAAAACACGTGTTTTGGGTCAAAAAAGTCTATTTGCGCATGTATCTTCGGTACCCGTTTACATCCCAAATTTATACTAAAGACACCGAAAATTCGAGTTTTTTCGGTCCCAGAAGTGATCTGTAAATGTCTACACTGTGCTAGAAATTTTTCAATTTATAGGCCAAACTAATGCTAAAAAACGTTTTTTGGACCAAAAAAGTCGATTTGTGCATGCATCTTCGGTACCCGTTTATATCACAAATTTAGCCTAAAAACACCAAAAATTCGAGTTTTTTGGGTCCCACAAGCTATCTATACACGTCTACACTGTGCTAGAAAATGTTCAATTTATAGGCCAAACTAATGCTAAAACACCTTTTTTGGACCAAAAAAGTCGATTTGTGCATGCATCTTCGGTACCCGTTTATATCACAAATTTAGCCTAAAAACACCAAAAATTCGAGTTATGGGGGTCCAAGAAGCGATCTGTACATGTCTACACTGTGCTAGATATTTTTCAATAAACATTCCAAAAAAATGCTAGAACACATTTTTTTGGCAAAAAAAGTCATTTTGTGCATGTATCTTCGGAACCCGTTTATATTCCAAATTTAGCCTAAAAACACCGAATATTCGAGTTTTTAGGGTTCCAGAAGCGATATGTACATGTCTACACTGTGCTAGAAAATTTTCAATGTACAGGCCAAAAAAAATGCAGAAACACATTTTTGGGACTCAAAAAGTCGATTTGTGCATGAATCTTCAGTACCCATTTATATCCCAAATTTAGCCTAAAAACACCGAAAATTCGTTTTTTTTTTTGTGTCCCAGAAGCGATCTGTACATGTCTACACTGTGCTAGAAAATTTTCAATATACAGGCAAAAAAAAATGCTAGAACACGTTTTTTGGGCCCAAAAACTCGATTTGTGCATGCATCATCGGTATCAGTTTATGTCCCAAATTTAGCCTAAAAACACCGATAACTAGAGTGTTTTGGGTCCCAGAAGCGATCTGTACATGCCTGCACTGTGGTAGAAAAATGTCAATATATAGGCCAAAAAAATGTTAAAACACGTTTTTTGGGCCCAAAATGTCGATTTGTGCATGCATCTTCGGTACCCGTTTATATCCAAAATTTAGCCTAAAAACACCGAAAAATCGAGTTTTTTGGGTCTGAGAAGCGATCGGTACATGCCTGCACTGAGCTTAGAAAATTTTCAATATATAGGCCAAAAAACTGCTAAAACACGTTTTGGGGGCCCAAAAAAGTCGATTTGTACATGCATCTTCTGTATAAGTTTATGTCCCAAATTTAGCCTAAAAACACCGAAAATTCGAGTTTTTTTTTGTCCCAGAAGCGATCTGTACATGTCTACAATGTGCTAGAAAATTTTCAATATACAGGCCAGAAAAATGCTAGACCACGTTTTGGGGGCCCGAGAAGTCGATTTGTGCATGCATCTTCGGTATAAGTTTATGTCCCAAATTTAGCCTAAAAACACCGAAAATTAGAGGTTTTTTGGTCTCAGAAGCGATTTGTACATGTCTACACTGTACAAGAAAATATTCAATATACAGGCCATAAAAATGCTAAAACACGTTTTTTGGGCCAAAAAATTCTATTTGCTCATGTATCTTTGGTACCCATTTATATTCCAAATTTGTACTAAAAACACCGAAAATTCGAGTTTTTTGGGTCCCAGAAGCGATCTGTACATGTCTACACTGTGCTCGAAAATTTTCAATTTACAGGCCAAAAATATGCTAAAACACGTTTTTTGGTCCAAAAAAGGCGATTTGTGCATGCATTTTCGGTACCCGTTTATATTCCAAATTTAGCCAAAAAACACCAAAAAATCGAGTTTTTTGGGTCCCAGAAGCGATATGTTAATGTCTACACTGTGCTAGAAAAGTTTCAATTTAGAGGCCAAAAAAATGCTAAAACACGTTTTTTGGGCCAAAAAAGACGATTTGTGCTTGTATTTTCAGTACCCGTTTATATCCCAAATTTAGCCTAAAAACACCAAAAAATCGAGTTTTTTGGGTCCCAGAAGCGATATGTTAATGTCTACACTGTGCTAGACAATTTTCAATATACAGGCCAAAAAAATGCTAAAACACGTTTTTTGGGCCCAAAAAGTTAATTTGTGAATGCATATTTGGTACCCGTTTATGTCCCTAATTTATCCTAAAAACACCGAAAATCCGAGTTTTTTGCGTCCCAGAAGCGATCTGTACATGCCAAAACTGTGCTAGAAAAATTTCAATTTACAGGCCAAAAAAATGCTAAAACACGTTTTTTGGGCCCAAAGAGTCGATTTGTGCATGCATCTTCGGTACCCATTTATATCCCAAATTTAGCCTAAAAACACCAAAAATCCGAGTTTTTTGCGTCCCAGAAGCGATCTGTACATGCCAAAACTGTGCTAGAAATGTTTCGATTTACAGGCCAAAAAAATGCTAAAACACGTTTTTTGGGCCCTAAAAGACGATTTGTGCATATATTTTCGGTACCCGTTTATATCCCAAATTTAGCCTAAAAACACCGAAAATTTGAGTTTTTTGGATCCCAGAAGCGATCTGTACATGCCTGCACTGTGGTAGAAAAATTTCAATATATAGGCCAAAAAAATGTTAAAACACGTTTTTTGGGGCCAAAATGTCGATTTGTGCATGCATCTTCGGTACCCGTTTATATCCCAAATTTAGCCTAAAAACACAGAAAATTCTAGTTTTATGGATCTCAGAAGCGATTTGTACATGTCTACACTGTGCTAGAAAATTTTCAATATATAGGCCAAAAAAATGCTAAAACACGTATTTACGGCCCAAAAAGTCGATTTGTGCATGCATCTTCGGTACCCGTTTATATCCAAAATTTAGCCTAAAAACACCGAAAATTCGAGTTTTTTGGGTCTGAGAAGCGATCGGTACATGCCTGCACTGAGCTTAGAAAATTTTCAATATATAGGCCAAAAAACTGCTAAAACACGTTTTGGGGGCCCAAAAAAGTCGATTTGTACATGCATCTTCTGTATAAGTTTATGTCCCAAATTTAGCCTAAAAACACCGAAAATTCGAGTTTTATTTGTCCCAGAAGCGATCTGTACATGTCTACAATGTGCTAGAAAATTTTCAATATACAGGCCAGAAAAATGCTAGACCACGTTTTGGGGGCCAGAGAAGTCGATTTGTGCATGCATCTTCGGTATAAGTTTATGTCCCAAATTTATCCTAAAAACACCGAAAATTAGAGATTTTTGGGTCTCAGAAGCGATTTGTACATGTCTACACTGTACAAGAAAATATTCAATATACAGGCAATAAAAATGCTAAAACACGTTTTTTGGGCCAAAAAAGTCTATTTGCTCATGTATCTTTGGTACCCATTTATATCCCAAATTTGTACTAAAAACACCGAAAATTCGAGTTTTTTGGGTCCCAGAAGCGATCTGTACATGTCTACACTGTGCTCGAAAATTTTCAATTTACAGGCCAAAAATATGCTAAAACACGTTTTTTGGTCCCAAAAAGGCGATTTGTGCATGCATTTTCGGTACCCGTTTATATTCCAAATTTAGCCAAAAAAACACCAAAAAATCGAGTTTTTTGGGTCCCAGAAGCGATATGTTAATGTCTACACTGTGCTAGACAATTTTCAATATACAGGCCAAAAAAATGCTAAAACACGGTTTTTGGGCCCAAAAAGTTAATTTGTGTATGCATATTTGGTACCCGTTTATGTCCCTAATTTATCCTAAAAACACCGAAAATCCGAGTTTTTTGCGTCCCAGAAGCGATCTGTACATGCCAAAACTGTGCTAGAAAAATTTCAATTTACAGGCCAAAAAAATGCTAAAACACGTTTTTTGGGCCCAAAGAGTCGATTTGTGCATGCATCTTCGGTACCCATTTATATCCCAAATTTAGCCTAAAAACACCAAAAATCCGAGTTTTTTGCGTCCCAGAAGCGATCTGTACATGCCAAAACTGTGCTAGAAATGTTTCGATTTACAGGCCAAAAAAATGCTAAAACACGTTTTTTGGGCCCTAAAAGACGATTTGTGCATATATTTTCGGTACCCGTTTATATCCAAAATTTAGCCTAAAAACACCGAAAATTTGAGTTTTTTGGATCCCAGAAGCGATCTGTACATGTCTACACTGTGCTAGAAAATTTTCAATATACAGGCCAAAAAAATGCTAAAACACGTTTTTTGGGCCCAAAAAGACGATTTGTGCATGTATTTTCGTTACCCGTTTATATCCCAAATTTAGCCTAAAAACACCGAAAAATTGAGTTTTTTGGATCCCAGAAGCGATCTTTTCATGCCTACACTGTGCTCGAAATTTTTCAATTTAAAGGCCAAAAATATGATAAAACACGTTTTTTGTGCCCAAAAAGTCGATTTGTGCATGAATTTTCGGTACCCGTTTATATTCCAAATTTAGCAAAAAAAAAAAAAAAAAATCGAGTTTTTTGGGTCGCAAAAGCTGTATGTTAATGTCTACACTGTGCTAGAAAAGTTTCAATTTACAGGCCAAAAAAATGCTAAAACACGTTTTTTGGGCCCAAAAAGACGATTTGTGCATGTATTTTCAGTACCCGTTTATATCCCAAATTTAGCCTAAAAACACCGAAAATTCAAGTTTTTTGGATCCCAGAAGCGATCTGTACATGTCTACACTGTGCTAGAAAAGTTTCACTTTACAGGCCAAAAAAATGCTAAAACACGTTTTTTGGGCCCAAAAAGTCGATTTGTGCATGCATCTTCGGTACCCGTTTATATCCCAAATTTAGCCTAAAAACACCGAAAATTCGAGTTTTATGGGTCCCAGAAGTGATCTATACATGCCTGAAGTGAGCTAGAAAATTTTCAATTTACAGGCCCAAAAAATGCTAAAACACGTTTTTGAGCCCAAAAAGTCGATTTGTGCATGCATCTGCGGTACCCGTTTATATCCCAAATTTAGCCTAAAAGCACAGGAAATTTGAATTTTTGGGTCTCAGAAGCGAATTGTACTTGTCTTAACTGTGCTAGTAAATTTTCAATATACACGCCAAAAAAATGCTAAAACAAGTTTTTTGGGCCCAAAAATCTATTTGTGCTTTCATCTTCGGTATCCGTTTATATCCCAAATGTTGCCAAAGAACACCGAAAATACGAGTTTTTTGGGTCCCAAAAGCGATCTGTAAATGTCTACACTGTGCTAGAAAAGTTTCAATTTACAGGCCAAAAAAATGCTAAAACACGTTTTTTGGGCCAAAAAAGACGATTTGTGCTTGTATTTTCAGTACCCGTTTATATCCCAAATTTAGCCTAAAAACACCAAAAAATCGAGTTTTTTGGGTCCCAGAAGCGATATGTTAATGTCTACACTGTGCTAGACAATTTTCAATATACAGGCCAAAAAAATGCTAAAACACGTTTTTTGGGCCCAAAAAGTTAATTTGTGTATGCATATTTGGTACCCGTTTATGTCCCTAATTTATCCTAAAAACACCGAAAATCCGAGTTTTTTGCGTCCCAGAAGCGATCTGTACATGCCAAAACTGTGCTAGAAAAATTTCAATTTACAGGCCAAAGAAATGCTAAAACACGTTTTTTGGGCCCAAAGAGTCGATTTGTGCATGCATTTTCGGTACCCGTTTATATTCCAAATTTAGCCAAAAAACACCAAAAAATCGAGTTTTTTGGGTCCCAGAAGCGATATGTTAATGTCTACACTGTGCTAGAAAAGTTTCAATTTACAGGCCAAAAAAATGCTAAAACACGTTTTTTGGGCCAAAAAAGACGATTTGTGTTTGTATTTTCAGTACCCGTTTATATCCCAAATTTAGCCTAAAAACACCAAAAAATCGAGTTTTTTGGGTCCCAGAAGCGATATGTTAATGTCTACACTGTGCTAGACAATTTTCAATATACAGGCCAAAAAAATGCTAAAACACGTTTTTTGGGCCCAAAAAGTTAATTTGTGTATGCATATTTGGTACCCGTTTATGTCCCTAATTTATCCTAAAAACACCGAAAATCCGAGTTTTTTGCGTCCCAGAAGCGATCTGTACATGCCAAAACTGTGCTAGAAAAAATTCAATTTACAGGCCAAAAAAATGCTAAAACACGTTTTTTGGGCCCAAAGAGTCGATTTGTGCATGCATCTTCGGTACCCATTTATATCCCAAATTTAGCCTAAAAACACCAAAAATCCGAGTTTTTTGCGTCCCAGAAGCGATCTCTACATGCCAAAACTGTGCTAGAAATGTTTCGATTTACAGGCCAAAAAAATGCTAAAACACGTTTTTTGGGCCCTAAAAGACGATTTGTGCATATATTTTCGGTACCCGTTTATATCCCAAATTTAGCCTAAAAACACCGAAAATTTGAGTTTTTTGGATCCCAGAAGCGATCTGTACATGTCTACACTGTGCTAGAAAATTTTCAATATACAGGCCAAAAAAATGCTAAAACACGTTTTTTGTGCCCAAAAAGTCGATTTGTGCATGAATTTTCGGTACCCGTTTATATTCCAAATTTAGCAACAAAAAAAAAAAAATCGAGTTTTTTGGGTCGCAAAAGCTGCATGTTAATGTCTACACTGTGCTAGAAAAGTTTCAATTTACAGGCCAAAAAAATGCTAAAACACGTTTTTTGGCCCAAAAAGACGATTTGTGCATGTATTTTCAGTACCCGTTTATATCCCAAATTTAGCCTAAAAACACCGAAAATTCGAGTTTTTTGGATCCCAGAAGCGATCTGTACATGTCTACACTGTGCTAGAAAAGTTTCACTTTACAGGCCAAAAAAATGCTAAAACACGTTTTTTGGGCCCAAAAAGTCGATTTGTGCATGCATCTTCGGTACCCGTTTATATCCCAAATTTAGCCTAAAAACACCGAAAATTCGAGTTTTATGGGTCCCAGAAGTGATCTATACATGCCCGAAGTGAGCTAGAAAATTTTCAATTTACAGGCCCAAAAAATGCTAAAACACGTTTTTGGGCCCAAAAAGTCGATTTGTGCATGCATCTGCGGTACCCGTTTATATCCCAAATTTAGCCTAAAAGCACAGGAAATTTGAATTTTTGGGTCTCAGAAGCGAATTGTACTTGTCTTAACTGTGCTAGTAAATTTTCAATATACACGCCAAAAAAATGCTAAAACAAGTTTTTTGGGCCCAAAAAGTCTATTTGTGCTTTCATCTTCGGTATCCGTTTATATCCCAAATGTTGCCAAAGAACACCGAAAATTCGAGTTTTTTGGGTCCCAGAAGCGATCTGTAAATGCCTGCACTGTGCTAGAAAATTTTCAATATGCAGGCCCAAAAAGATGCTAAAACACGTTTTTTTGGCCCAAAAAGTCGATTTGTGCATGCATCTTCGGTACCCGTTTATATCCCTAATTTAGCCTAAAAACACCGAAAATTCGAGTTTTATGGGTCCCAGAAGTGATCTATACATGCCTGAAGTGAGCTAAAAAAATTTCAATTTAAAGGCCCAAAAAATGCTAAAACACGTTTTTGGGCCCAAAAAGTCGATTTGTGCATGCATCTGCGGTACCCGTTTATATCCCAAATTTTGCCTAAAAACACAGGAAATTTGAATTTTTGGGTCTCAGAAGCGATTTGTACATGTCTTAACTGTGCTAGTAAATTTTCAATATACACGCCCAAAAAACACCGACAATTCGAGTTTTAAGGGTCCCAAAAGCGATCTGTACATGCCTGAAGTGAGCTAGAAATTTTTACGATATACATGCCAACAAAATGCTAAAACACGTTTTTTGGGCCCAAAAAGTCTATTTGTGTATGCATTTTCGATACCCGTTTATATCCCTAATTTAGCCTAAAAACACCGAAAATTCGAGTTTTTTTGGTCCCAGAAGCGATCTGTTAATGTCTACACTGTGCTAGGCAATTGTCAATATACAGGCCGCAAAAATGCTAAAACACGTTTTTTGGGCCCAAAAAGTCGATTTGTACATGTATTTTCAGTACCCGTTTATATCCCAAATTTAGCCTAAAAACACCGAAAATTGGAGTTTTTTTGGATCCCAGAAGCGATCTGTACATGTCTACACTGTGCTAGAAAAGTTTCGATTTAGAGGCCAAAAAAATGCTAAACCACGTTTTTTGGGCCCTAAAAGACGATTTGTGCATATATTTTCGGTACCCGTTTATATCCCAAATTTAGCCTAAAACACCGAAAATTTGAGTTTTTTTGATCCCAAAAGCGATCTGTACATGTCTACACTGTGCTAGAAAATTTTCAATATACAGGCCAAAAAAATGCTAAAACACGTTTTTTGGGCCAAAAAAGACGATTTGTCCATGCATCTTCGGTACCCGTTTATATCCCAAATTTAGCCTAAAGACACCGAAAATTTGAATTTATGGGTCTCAGAAGCGATTTGTACATGTCTACAATGTGCTAGTAAATTTTCAATATACAGGCCAAAAAAATGCTAAAAAACGTTTTTTGGGCCCAAAAAGACGATTTGTGCATGTATTTTCGGTACCCGTTTATATCCCAAATTTTGCCTAAAAACACCAAAAATCCGAGTTTTTTGCGTCCCAGAAGCGATCTGTACATGCCAAAACTGTGCTAGAAATGTTTCGATTTAGAGGCCAAAAAAATGCTAAAACACGTTTTTTGGGCCCTAAAAGACGATTTGTGCATATATTTTCGGTACCCGTTTATATCCCAAATTTAGCCTAAAACACCGAAAATTTGAGTTTTTTGGATCCCAGAAGCGATCTGTACATGTCTACACTGTGCTAGAAAATTTTCAATATACAGGCCAAAAAAATGCTAAAACACGTTTTTTGGGCCAAAAAAGACGATTTGTCCATGCATCTTCGGTACCCGTTTATATCCCAAATTTAGCCTAAAGACACCGAAAATTTGAATTTATGGGTCTCAGAAGCGATTTGTACATGTCTACACTGTGCTAGTAAATTTTCAATATACAGGCCAAAAAAATGCTAAAACACGTTTTTTGGGCCCAGAAAGACGATTTGTGCATGTATTTTCGGTACCCGTTTATATCCCAAATTTAGCCTAAAAACACCGAAAAATTGAGTTTTTTGGGTCCCAGAAGCGATCTTTTCATGCCTACACTGTGCTCGAAATTTTTCAATTTAAAGGCCAAAAATATGCTAAAACACGTTTTTGGGCCCAAAAAGTCGATTTCTGCATGTATTTTCAGTACCCCTTTATATCCCAAATTTAGCCTAAAAAGACCGAAAATTCGAGTTTTTTGGATCCCAGAAGCGATCTGTACATGTCTACACTGTGCTAGATATTTTTCAATATACAGGCCAAAAAAATGCTAAAACACGTTTTTTGGGCCCAAAAAGTTAATTTGTGTATGCATCTTCGGTACCCGTTTATATCCCTAATTTAGCCTAAAAACACCGAAAATCCGAGTTTTTTGCGTCCCAGAATCAATCTGTACATGCCAAAACTGTGCTAGAAAAGTTTCACTTTACAGGCCAAAAAATGCTAAAACACGTTTTTTGGGCCCAAAAAGTCGATTTGTGCATGCATCTTCGGTACCCGTTTATATCCCAAAATTAGCCTAAAAACACCGAAAATTCGAGTTTTATGGGTCCTAGAAGTGATCTATACATGCCTGAAGTGAGCTAGAAAATTTTCAATTTAAAGGCCCAAAAAATGCTAAAACACGTTTTTGGGCCCAAAAAGTCGATTTGTGCATGCATCTGCGGTACCCGTTTATATCCCAAATTTTGTCTAAAAACACAGGAAATTTGAATTTTTGGGTCTCAGAAGCGATTTGTACATGTCATAACTGTGCTAGTAAATTTTCAATATACACGCCAAAAAAACACCGACAATTCGAGTTTTAAGGGTCCCAAAAGCGATCTGTACATGCCTGAAGTGAGCTAGAAAATTTTACGATATACATGCCAACAAAATGCTAAAACACGTTTTTTGGGCCCAAAAGTCTATTTGTGTATGCATTTTCGATACCCGTTTATATCCCTAATTTAGCCTAAAAACACCGAAAATTCGAGTTTTTTTGGTCCCAGAAGCGATCTGTTAATGTCTACACTGTGCTAGGCAATTGTCAATATACAGGCCGCAAAAATGCTAAAACACGTTTTTTGGGCCCAAAAAGTCGATTTGTACATGTATTTTCAGTACCCGTTTATATCCCAAATTTAGCCTAAAAACACCGAAAATTGGAGTTTTTTGGATCCCAGAAGCGATCTGTACATGTCTACACTGTGCTAGAAAAGTTTCAATTTGCAGACCAAAAAAATGCTAAAACACGTTTTTTGGGCCCAAAAAGACGATTTGTGCATGTATTTTCGGTACCCGTTTATATCCCAAATTTAGCCTAAAAACACCGAAAATTTGAGTTTTTTGGGTCCCAGAAGCGATCTTTTCATGTCTACACTGTGCTCGAAAATTTTCAATTTACAGGCCAAAAATATGCTAAAATATGTTTTTTGGGCCCAAAAAATCGATTTGAGCATGGATTTTCGGTACCCGTTTATATCCCAAATTTTGCCTAAAAACACCAAAAATTCGAGTTTTTTGCGTCCCAGAAGCGATCTGTACATGCCAAAACTGTGCTAGAAATGTTTCGATTTAGAGGCCAAAAAAATGCTAAACCACGTTTTTTGGGCCCTAAAAGACGATTTGTGCATATATTTTCGGTACCCGTTTATATCCCAAATTTAGCCTAAAACACCGAAAATTTGAGTTTTTTGGATCCCAGAAGCGATCTGTACATGTCTACACTGTGCTAGATATTTTTCAATATACAGGCCAAAAAAATGCTAAAACACGTTTTTTGGGCCCAAAAAGTTAATTTGTGTATGCATCTTCGGTACCCGTTTATATCCCTAATTTAGCCTAAAAACACCGAAAATCCGAGTTTTTTGCGTCCCAGAATCGATCTGTACATGCCAAAACTGTGCTAGAAAAGTTTCACTTTACAGGCCAAAAAAATGCTAAAACACGTTTTTTGTGCCCAAAAAGTCGATATGTGCATGCATCTTCGGTACCCGTTTATATCCCAAAATTAGCCTAAAAACACCGAAAATTCGAGTTTTATGGGTCCCAGAAGTGATCTATACATGCCTGAAGTGAGCTAGAAAATTTTCAATTTACAGGCCCAAAAAATGCTAAAACACGTTTTTGGGCCCAAAAAGTCGATTTGTGCATGCATCTGCGGTACCCGTTTATATCCCAAATTTAGCCTAAAAGCACAGGAAATTTCAATTTTTGGGTCTCAGAAGCGATTTGTACTTGTCTTAACTGTGCTAGTAAATTTTCAATATACACGCCAAAGAAATGCTAAAACAAGTTTTTTGGGCCCAAAAAGTCTATTTGTGCTTTCATCTTCGGTACCCGTTTATATCCCAAATGTTGCCAAAGAACACCGAAAATTCGAGTTTTTTGGGTCCCAGAAGCGATCTGTAAATGCCTGCACTGTGCTAGAAAATTTTCAATATGCAGGCCCAAAAAGATGCTAAAACACGTTTTTTTGGCCCAAAAAGTCGATTTGTGCATGCATCTTCGGTACCCGTTTATATCCCTAATTTAGCCTAAATACACCGAAAATTCGAGTTTTATGGGTCCCAGAAGTGATCTATACATGCCTGAAGTGAGCTAGAAAATTTTCAATTTAAAGGCCCAAAAAATGCTAAAACACGTTTTTGGGCCCAAAAAGTCGATTTGTGCATGCATCTGCGGTACCCGTTTATATCCCAAATTTTGCCTAAAAACACAGGAAATTTGAATTTTTGGGTCTCAGAAGCGATTTGTACATGTCTTAACTGTGCTAGTAAATTTTCAATATACACGCCAAAAAAACACCGACAATTCGAGTTTTAAGGGTCCCAAAAGCGATCTGTACATGCCTGAAGTGAGCTAGAAAATTTTACGATATACATGCCAACAAAATGCTAAAACACGTTTTTTGGGCCCAAAAAGTCTATTTGTGTATGCATTTTCGATACCCGTTTATATCCCTAATGTAGCCTAAAAACACCGAAAATTCGAGTTTTTTTGGTCCCAGAAGCGATCTGTTAATGTCTACACTGTGCTAGGCAATTGTCAATATACAGGCCGCAAAAATGCTAAAACACGTTTTTTGGGCCCAAAAAGTCGATTTGTACATGTATTTTCAGTACCCGTTTATATCCCAAATTTAGCCTAAAAAAAACGAAAATTGGAGTTTTTTGGATCCCAGAAGCGATCTGTACATATCTACACTGTGCTAGAAAAGTTTCAATTTGCAGGCCAAAAAAATGCTAAAACACGTTTTTTGGGCCCAAAAAGTCGATTTGTGCATGTATTTTCGGTACCCGTTTATATCCCAAATTTAGCCTAAAAACACCGAAAATTTGAGTTTTTTGGGTCCCAGGAGCGATCTTTTCATGTCTACACTGTGCTCGAAAATTTTCAATTTTCAGGCCAAAAATATGCTAAAACACGTTTTTTGGGCCCAAAAAATCGATTTGAGGATGGATTTTCGGTACCCGTTTATATTCCAAATTTTGCCAAAAAACACCGAAAATTCGAGTTTTATGGGTCCCAGAAGTGATCTATACATGCCTGAAGTGAGCTAGAAAATTTTCAATTTACAGGCCCAAAAAATAATAAAACACGTTTTTGGGCCCAAAAAGTCGATTTGTGCATGCATCTGCGGTACCCGTTTATATCCCAAATTTAGCCTAAAAGCACAGGAAATTTCAATTTTTGGGTCTCAGAAGCGATTTGTACTTGTCTTAACTGTGCTAGTAAATTTTCAATATACACGCCAAAGAAATGCTAAAACAAGTTTTTTGGGCCCAAAAAGTCTATTTGTGCTTTCATCTTCGGTACCCGTTTATATCCCAAATGTTGCCAAAGAACACCGAAAATTCGAGTTTTTTGGGTCCCAGAAGCGATCTGTAAATGCCTGCACTGTGCTAGAAAATTTTCAATATGCAGGCCCAAAAAGATGCTAAAACACGTTTTTTTGGCCCAAAAAGTCGATTTGAGCATGGATTTTCGGTACCCGTTTATATTCCAAATTTTGCCAAAAAACACCAAAAAATCGAGTTTTTTGGGTCCCAGAAGCGATATGTTAATGTCTACAACGTGCTAGACAATTTTCAATATACAGGCCAAAAAAATGCTAAAACACGTTTTTTGGGCCCAAAAAGTTAATTTGTGTATGCATATTTGGTACCCGTTTATGTCCCTAATTTATCTTAAAAACACCGAAAATCCGAGTTTTTTGCGTCCCAGAAGCGATCTGTACATGCCAAAACTGTGCTAGAAAAGTTTCAATTTACAGGCCAAAAAAATGCTAAAACACGTTTTTTGGGCCCAAAGAGTCGATTTGTGCATGCATCTTCGGTACCCATTTATATCCCAAATTTTGCCTAAAAACACCAAAAATTCGAGTTTTTTGCGTCCCAGAAGCGATCTGTACATGCCAAAACTGTGCTAGAAATGTTTCGATTTAGAGGCCAAAAAAATGCTAAACCACGTTTTTTGGGCCCTAAAAGACGATTTGTGCATATATTTTCGGTACCCGTTTATATCCCAAATTTAGCCTAAAACACCGAAAATTTGAGTTTTTTGGATCCCAGAAGCGATCTGTACATGTCTACACTGTGCTAGAAAATTTTCAATATACAGGCCAAAAAAATGCTAAAACACGTTTTTTGGGCCAAAAAAGACGATTTTTCCATGCATCTTCGGTACCCGTTTATATCCCAAATTTAGCCTAAAGACACCGAAAATTTGAATTTATGGGTCTCAGAAGCGATTTGTACATGTCTACAATGTGCTAGTAAATTTTCAATATACACGCCAAAAAAATGCTAAAACACGTTTTTTGGGCCCAAAAAGACGATTTGTGCATGTATTTTCGGTACCCGTTTATATCCCAAATTTTGCCTAAAAACACCAAAAATCCGAGTTTTTTGCGTCCCAGAAGCGATCTGTACATGCCAAAACTGTGCTAGAAATGTTTCGATTTAGAGGCCAAAAAAATGCTAAAACACGTTTTTTGGGCCCTAAAAGACGATTTGTGCATATATTTTCGGTACCCGTTTATATCCCAAATTTAGCCTAAAACACCGAAAATTTGAGTTTTTTGGATCCCAGAAGCGATCTGTACATGTCTACACTGTGCTAGAAAATTTTCAATATACAGGCCAAAAAAATGCTAAAACACGTTTTTTGGGCAAAAAAAGACGATTTGTCCATGCATCTTCGGTACCCGTTTATATCCCAAATTTAGCCTAAAGACACCGAAAATTTGAATTTATGGGTCCCAGAAGCGATTTGTACATGTCTACACTGTGCTAGTAAATTTTCAATATACAGGCCAAAAAAATGCTAAAACACGTTTTTTGGGCCCAAAAAGACGATTTGTGCATGTATTTTTGGTACCCGTTTATATCCCAAATTTAGCCTCAAAACACCGAAGAATTGAGTTTTTTGGGTCCCAGAAGCGATCTTTTCATGCCTACACTGTGCTCGAAATTTTTCAATTTAAAGGCCAAAAATATGCTAAAACACGTTTTTTGGGACCAAAAAGTCGATTTGTGCATGTATTTTCAGTACCCCTTTATATCCCAAATTTAGCCTAAAAACACCGAAAATTCGAGTTTTTTGGATCCCAGAAGCGATCTGTACATGTCTACACTGTGCTAGATATTTTTCAATATACAGGCCAAAAAAATGCTAAAACACGTTTTTTGGGCCCAAAAAATTAATTTGTGTATGCATCTTCGGTACCCGTTTATATCCCTAATTTAGCCTAAAAACACCGAAAATCCGAGTTTTTTGCGTCCCAGAATCGATCTGTACATGCCAAAACTGTGCTAGAAAAGTTTCACTTTACAGGCCAAAAAAATGCTAAAACACGTTTTTTGGGCCCAAAAAGTCGATTTGTGCATGCATCTTCGGTACCCGTTTGTATCCCAAAATTAGCCTAAAAACACAGAAAATTCGAGTTTTATGGGTCCCAGAAGTGATCTATACATGCCTGAAGTGAGCTAGAAAATTTTCAATTTACAGGCCCAAAAAATGCTAAAACACGTTTTTGGGCCCAAAAAGTCGATTTGTGCATGCATCTGCGGTACCCGTTTATATCCCAAATTTTGCCTAAAAACACAGGAAATTTGAATTTTTGGGTCTCAGAAGCGATTTGTACATGTCTTAACTGTGCTAGTAAATTTTCAATATACACGCCAAAAAAACACCGACAATTCGAGTTTTAAGGGTCCCAAAAGCGATCTGTACATGCCTGAAGTGAGCTACAAAATTTTACGATATACATGCCAACAAAATGCTAAAACACGTTTTTTGGGCCCAAAAAGTCTATTTGTGTATGCATTTTCGATACCCGTTTATATCCCTAATTTAGCCTAATAACACCGAAAATTCGAGTTTTTTTGGTCCCAGAAGCGATCTGCTAATGTCTACACTGTGCTAGGCAATTGTCAATATACAGGCCGCAAAAATGCTAAAACACGTTTTTTGGGCCCAAAAAGTCGATTTGTACATGTATTTTCAGTACCCGTTTATATCCCAAATTTAGCCTAAAAACACCGAAAATTGGAGTTTTTTGGATCCCAGAAGCGATCTGTACATGTCTACACTGTGCTAGAAAAGTTTCAATTTGCAGGCCAAAAAAATGCTAAAACACGTTTTTTGGGCCCAAAAAGACGATTTGTGCATGTATTTTCGGTACCCGTTTATATCCCAAATTTAGCCTAAAAACACCGAAAATTTGAGTTTTTTGGGTCCCAGAAGCGATCATTTCATGTCTACACTGTGCTCGAAAATTTTCAATTTACAGGCCAAAAATATGCTAAAACACGTTTTTTGGGCCCAAAAAATCGATTTGAGCATGGATTTTCGGTACCCGTTTATATTCCAAATTTTGCCAAAAAACACCAAAAATTCGAGTTTTTTGGGTCCCAGAAGCGATATGTTAATGTCTACAACGTGCTAGACAATTTTCAATATACAGGCCAAAAAAATGCTAAAACACGTTTTTTGGGCCCAAAAAGTTAATTTGTGTATGCATCTTTGGTACCCGTTTATGTCCCTAATTTATCCTAAAAACACCGAAAATCCGAGTTTTTTGCGTCCCAGAAGCGATCTGTACATGCCAAAACTGTGCGAGAAATGTTTCGATTTAGAGGCCAAAAAAATGCTAAACCACGTTTTTTGGGCCCTAAAAGACGATTTGTGCATATATTTTCGGTACCCGTTTATATCCCAAATTTAGCCTAAAGACACCGAAAATTTGAATTTATTGGTCTCAGAAGCGATTTGTACATGTCTACAATGTGCTAGTAAATTTTTAATATACAGGCCAAAAAAATGCTAAAACACGTTTTTTGGGACCAAAAAGACGATTTGTGCATGTATTTTCGGTACCCGTTTATATCCCAAATTTTGCCTAAAAACACCAAAAATCCGAGTTTTTTGCGTCCCAGAAGCGATCTGTACATGCCAAAACTGTGCTAGAAATGTTTCGATTTAGAGGCCAAAAAAATGCTAAAACACGTTTTTTGGGCCCTAAAAGACAATTTGTGCATATATTTTCGGTACCCGTTTATATCCCAAATTTAGCCTAAAACACCGAAAATTTGAGTTTTTTGGATCCCAGAAGCGATCTGTACATGTCTACACTGTGCTAGTAAATTTTCAATATACAGGCCAAAAAAATGCTAAAACACGTTTTTTGGGCCCAAAAAGACGATTTGTGCATGTATTTTCGGTACCCGTTTATATCCCAAATTTAGCCTAAAAACACCGAAGAATTGAGTTTTTTGGGTCCCAGAAGCGATCTTTTCATGCCTACACTGTGCTCGAAATTTTTCAATTTAAAGGCCAGAAATATGCTAAAACACGTTTTTTGGGCCCAAAAAGTCGATTTGTGCATGTATTTTCAGTACCCCTTTATATCCCAAATTTAGCCTAAAAACACCGAAAATTCGAGTTTTTTGGATCCCAGAAGCGATCTGTACATGTCGACACTGTGCTAGATATTTTTCAATATACAGGCCAAAAAAATGCTAAAACACGTTTTTTGGGCCCAAAAAGTTAATTTGTGTATGCATCTTCGGTACCCGTTTATATCCCTAATTTAGCCTAAAAACACCGAAAATCCGAGATTTTTGCGTCCCAGAATCGATCTGTACATGCCAAAACTGTGCTAGAAAAGTTTCACTTTACAGGCCAAAAAAATGCTAAAACACGTTTTTTGGGCCCAAAAAGTCGATTTGTGCATGCATCTTCGGTACCCGTTTATATCCCAAAATTAGCCTAAAAACACCGAAAATTCAAGTTTTATGGGTCCCAGAAGTGATCTATACATGCCTGAAGTGAGCTAGAAAATTTTCAATTTACAGGCCCAAAAAATGCTAAAACACGTTTTTGGGCCCAAAAAGTCGATTTGTGCATGCATCTGCGGTACCCGTTTATATCCCAAATTTTGCCTAAAAACACAGGAAATTTGAATTTTTGGGTCTCAGAAGTGATTTGTACATGTCTTAACTGTGCTAGTAAATTTTCAATATACACGCCAAAAAAACACCGACAATTCGAGTTTTAAGGGTCCCAAAAGCGATCTGTACATGCCTGAAGTGAGCTAGAAAATTTTACGATATACATGCCAACAAAATGCTAAAACACGTTTTTTGGGCCCAAAAAGTCTATTTGTGTATGCATTTTCGATACCCGTTTATATCCCTAATTTAGCCTAATAACACCGAAAATTCGAGTTTTTTTGGTCCCAGAAGCGATCTGCTAATGTCTACACTGTGCTAGGCAATTGTCAATATACAGGCCGCAAAAATGCTAAAACACGTTTTTTGGGCCCAAAAAGTCGATTTGTACATGTATTTTCAGTACCCGTTTATATCCCAAATTTAGCCTAAAAACACCGAAAATTGGAGTTTTTTGGATCCCAGAAGCGATCTGTACATGTCTACACTGTGCTAGAAAAGTTTCAATTTGCAGGCCAAAAAAATGCTAAAACACGTTTTTTGGGCCCAAAAAGACGATTTGTGCATGTATTTTCGGTACCCGTTTATATCCCAAATTTAGCCTAAAAACACCGAAAATTTGAGTTTTTTGGGTCCCAGAAGCGATCTTTTCATGTCTACACTGTGCTCGAAAATTTTCAATTTACAGGCCAAAAAAATGCTAAAACACGTTTTTGGGCCCAAAAAGTCGATTTGTGCATGCATCTGCGGTACCCGTTTATATCCCAAATTTTGCCTAAAAACACAGGAAATTTGAATTTTTGGGTCTCAGAAGTGATTTGTACATGTCATAACTGTGCTAGTAAATTTTCAATATACACGCCAAAAAAACACCGACAATTCGAGTTTTAAGGGTCCCAAAAGCGATCTGTACATGCCTGAAGTGAGCTAGAAAATTTTACGATATACATGCCAACAAAATGCTAAAACACGTTTTTTGGGCCCAAAAAGTCTATTTGTGTATGCATTTTCGATACCCGTTTATATCCCTAATTTAGCCTAATAACACCGAAAATTCGAGTTTTTTTGGTCCCAGAAGCGATCTGCTAATGTCTACACTGTGCTAGGCAATTGTCAATATACAGGCCGCAAAAATGCTAAAACACGTTTTTTGGGCCCAAAAAGTCGATTTGTACATGTATTTTCAGTACCCGTTTATATCCCAAATTTAGCCTAAAAACACCGAAAATTGGAGTTTTTTGGATCCCAGAAGCGATCTGTACATGTCTACACTGTGCTAGAAAAGTTTCAATTTGCAGGCCAAAAAAATGCTAAAACACGTTTTTTGGGCCCAAAAAGACGATTTGTGCATGTATTTTCGGTACCCGTTTATATCCCAAATTTAGCCTAAAAACACCGAAAATTTGAGTTTTTTGGGTCCCAGAAGCGATCTTTTCATGTCTACACTGTGCTCGAAAATTTTCAATTTACAGGCCAAAAATATGCTAAAACACGTTTTTTGGGCCCAAAAAATCGATTTGAGGATGGATTTTCGGTACCCGTTTATATTCCAAATTTTGCCAAAAAACACCAAAAATTCGAGTTTTTTGGGTCCCAGAAGCGATATGTTAATGTCTACAACGTGCTAGACAATTTTCAATATACAGGCCAAAAAAAATGCTAAAACACGTTTTTTGGGCCCAAAAAGTTAATTTGTGTATGCATCTTTGGTACCCGTTTATGTCCCTAATTTATCCTAAAAACACCGAAAATCCGAGTTTTTTGCGTCCCAGAAGCGATCTGTACGTGCCAAAACTGTGCTAGAAATGTTTCGATTTAGAGGCCAAAAAAATGCTAAACCACGTTTTTTGGGCCCTAAAAGACGATTTGTGCATATATTTTCGGTACCCGTTTATATCCCAAATTTAGCCTAAAGACACCGAAAATTTGAATTTATGGGTCTCAGAAGCGATTTGTACATGTCTACAATGTGCTAGTAAATTTTTAATATACAGGCCAAAAACATGCTAAAACACGTTTTTTGGGCCCAAAAAGACGATTTGTGCATGTATTTTCGGTACCCGTTTATATCCCAAATTTTGCCTAAAAACACCAAAAATCCGAGTTTTTTGCGTCCCAGAAGCGATCTGTACATGCCAAAACTGTGCTAGAAATGTTTCGATTTAGAGGCCAAAAAAATGCTAAAACACGTTTTTTGGGCCCTAAAAGACGATTTGTGCATACATTTTCGGTACCCGTTTATATCCCAAATTTAGCCTAAAACATCGAAAATTTGAGTTTTTTGGATCCCAGAAGCGATCTGTACATGTCTACACTGTGCTAGAAAATTTTCAATATACAGGCCAAAAAAATGCTAAAACACGTTTTTTGGGCCAAAAAAGACGATTTGTCCATGCATCTTCGGTACCCGTTTATATCCCAAATTTAGCCTAAAGACACCGAAAATTTGAATTTATGGGTCTCAGAAGCGATTTGTACATGTCTACACTGTGCTAGTAAATTTTCAATATACAGGCCAAAAAAATGCTAAAACACGTTTTTTGGGCCCAAAAAGACGATTTGTGCATGTATTTTCGGTACCCGTTTATATCCCAAATTTAGCCTAAAAACACCGAAGAATTGAGTTTTTTGGGTCCTAGAAGCGATCTTTTCATGCCTACACTGTGCTCGAAATTTTTCAATTTAAAGGCCAAAAATATGCTAAAACACGTTTTTTGGGCCCAAAAAGTCGATTTGTGCATGTATTTTCGGTACCCCTTTATATCCCAAATTTAGCCTAAAAACACCGAAAATTCGAGTTTTTTGGATCCCAGAAGCGATCTGTACATGTCTACACTGTGCTAGATATTTTTCAATATACAGGCCAAAAAAATGCTAAAACACGTTTTTTGGGCCCAAAAAGTTAATTTGTGTATGCATCTTCGGTACCCGTTTATATCCCTAATTTAGCCTAAAAACACCGAAAATCCGAGTTTTTTGCGTCCAGAATCGATCTGTACATGCCAAAACTGTGCTAGAAAAGTTTCACTTTACAGGCCAAAAAAATGCTAAAACACGTTTTTTGGGCCCAAAAAGTCGATTTGTGCATGCATCTTCGGTACCCGTTTATATCCCAAAATTAGCCTAAAAACACCGAAAATTCGAGTTTTATGGGTCCCAGAAGTGATCTATACATGCCTGAAGTGAGCTAGAAAATTTTCAATTTACAGGCCCAAAAAATGCTAAAACACGTTTTTGGGCCCAAAAAGTCGATTTGTGCATGCATCTGCGGTACCCGTTTATATCCCAAATTTAGCCTAAAAGCACAGGAAATTTCAATTTTTGGGTCTCAGAAGCGATTTGTACTTGTCTTAACTGTGCTAGTAAATTTTCAATATACACGCCAAAGAAATGCTAAAACAAGTTTTTTGGGCCCAAAAAGTCTATTTGTGCTTTCATCTTCGGTACCCGTTTATATCCCAAATTTAGCCTAAAAACACTGAAAATTTGAGTTTTTTGGATCCCAGAAGCGATCTGTACATGTCTACACTGTGCTCGAAAATTTTCAATATACAGGCCAAAAAAATGCTAAAACACGTTTTTTGGGCCCAAAAAGACGATTTTGCATGTATTTTCGGTACCCGTTTATATCCCAAATTTAGCCTAAAGACACCGAAAATTTGAATTTATGGGTCTCAGAAGCGATTTGTACATGTCTACACAGTGCTAGTAAATTTTCAATATACAGGCCAAAAAAA